>CM062232.1:4074696-4521380 GCA_031216185.1 Syzygium aqueum
TTTAAAACTGGACCATACAATCATCCAGTAGGCGCGAAGACCTCCCATGCACATGGTCCAAAGTCTCAAACGGTGATATCAAGTGTTTGCCAACAATATAAAATTCAAGGACCGTCTTCAAATCCTCCTTATTCTCATTATCATTAAACACTCAAAACACTTCAGCATAAGAAACCCAGCAAAGGTCGCATGGGGTCTAACTGAAATTAAAACGGTAAATACACGAGATTAACTATAGTAATTAACCCGAACTATTTCGACTTAGGCTAAACTCGTTCATATCGACCGAATTTGGCCTACTAACACACATGAGCTCGAAGCCATAATCTCTTAGATAAATACTTATGCAACGGGATAAGAAACTTTCAAGGCAATTCCACAAAGGCCACCTTCAACCCCAGAGTCCCTCTGAATTCTCATGTACCCATTCTCGCCCCACGAAACGTCCCAAGAGTTCCTTACTAACCAGTACTTGGTCCCGTCGTCGTCCGTCCCGTAGCCGACGACCGCCACCGCATGGTCCAGATCGTTATTGCACGGGCCATTAAAGACCCCGCCTTCATAGTTCTTAAATGCAGGCCCACTCGCGTCCAGCGCTACTGACACCGGCTGCATCGCCACAGCCTTCAGCATGTCGTCCTCGTTCGCGGGGACGTCCGTGTAAGCCGATATTTTGGCCTTGACAATAGATGCAGCCTGCTCATCGCAGGTGCCGTCGACCCCGGTGTACGGGTAGTTCGATGTGGAGGTGATGCCTTGGTTCTCGATGATGTACTCGAAGCCGCCGTCTATCCAGCCGCCTTCGCAGCCCTGGTTGCCGCCATTGGTGGCACAGTCTATGAGTTGCTGCTCGGACAGGTTCGGCAGCACGCCAGACTTGATCTGCGTGATCGCTTCCACCGCCGCCACTGCGGAGAACGACCAGCAAGATCCTGTACAGAGGGGATAGTGAATCGTGCAGTGATTATCACTCAATCAAGATAATTTCAAGCCAAAGGTTGCATGGATATATATGAAACCATATTAAGGTGTCGGAACAATTAATTTCTTTATTGTTTCACTAATAAGATTAATTGTTTTATGACGAGTGGGATAAAGATGGGCAATGTAATGGTTAAGCAGTAAATTTCTTACCACATTGGCCTTGGTTCTTTATAGGGTTGACAGCGCCTTGTTTGACCCAATCGACGTTCTCTGGGATGTCGTTCGAACCTTGGTACTCAAACGAATGGACTTGGGAGGAGTTACTGCGCGTTGATGATGGCGATTTGTATCCAGTATGCGTTGCCATAAATTCCTCGGTGGTTAAATCCGAAAACTTGTTCAATCCGACCTTGTAAGTCCGGTTTGCCGCCCCATTGAACTCCTCGACGAACTGCAGGTTTTCCATGAAAATCTTCAAACGCGTTGCCTTCTCGGCGATGTCTTTGTAGTCACGCCCATGCCTAGTCATCCACTCCTCGAATTTTTTAGTTGCGGACTGAATGTCGTAGGCACGGGACGTGGCATCCAACGTGCATGCACATGCACACAGGACAAGTATCAACCATATGGAGAAATTTTTTGCAAGTTTGAAAGCCATTTTCTAACGAAGAGTGATGTTTGTGCTGTAGAGAACAAGTGAGTGCATTATGTGTATTTATAGAAGGAAAAATAATACAAATGGTCCATGAAGTTTGGCCCGGTATGTAATGTCATCCTTGAAATTTTAATTTGTTCAATATGATCCCTAAAATTTTGGTACATATTCAACTTAATCCTTGGACTATATAAAAATGTTTAATTCCGTCATTTCATTAAGTCAAGTTAACGGATTAGATTATTCGACTTCTAATCTAGTACATTTGAACTATGAAAATAAAAATAACGATGTATGATATTCAACTTAAATTAGAATATAATAATCTTTTTAATTTTGTTCAGCTTGTTCAATTTGGAAAAATGATTATCCATTTAACTTGATTATACGGGTTATTATATCATGAGTTAAATGCCTTACATGGACAATCCACATGTAATGTTATGTTTTTTATCACCGTTCAAACTTACTGGATTAGAAATCAAATCGGCAAATTCCATTAATTCATTAACTTGAATAAATGGAATGTCCGACCCAAAAAAAATTAATGGAATGATGATATTGCAAATTTTCATATAGTCTAAGGATTAAATTGAACATTTACTAAAAATTCAAAAATCATATCAAACAAATTAAAAGTTCATGTGCATATTGGGCCAAAATACATAGTCCACTTGTGTAATTATGTCTTTATAAAGTGAACGTGAAATTAATTGATTGGAGCAATTTGATGGCAAAGAAAGTTGGTGATGAGCAACTTTCAGAGTGCGTGTTGAGAGAGAGAGAGAGAGTCTGTGTGTAAATGCTCAACTTTGAACGAAAGTTTTAGGTGTGAAAACCGACTTTCATTTTAACTTTTTTTTCAACTTGTTATTCACGTTAAATGACATTTATCTGTAGAAAAATGCCTGAACAAGACATATGAATATTGACAACTAGATTTGTTCTTATTTTAAATTTTGATAGAAAGGTCATTAAGTAATTTTTTTGCTTAAAATAAGCCAAAACGCGTGATAAACTACAAACTTTTTAAGTGCCTATCATGTTCCGCATTCGTGCAATGATTCCGCAAAAACTAATGAGAATACCACTTAGCAAATAATTAAGTAAAACTCACCGGTTGTCGAACAATTATCGAGTACTAAAAAGAAGTAATTTCTTGTGATGAACTTGATAAACTTGGTTTTAACAGTTGAGATTAGACCACGAAAAAGGCGACGTGTCTATTCTAAGTCAATACTAAGTCCGTAGAGTTTACGAGTCAAGTTTTTGGCATCATTGGGAAATAACGTAAAGTATCATTGACTAACACCAGTGTTGGTCTAGACAGATTACAACTTTAGGCATTCTAATTTCTAAGAGAACATTCTATCTTTAACTTATCTCCAATGACTTCGTTGGAGTGGTGAAACAATTGATTTATCAAAGCACAGCATCTCTTGGTTAAAATGATCTTGGAGGTCGCACTTGCCACACTCGGTGGGGTGGAGTCTTACCCAGTGTTACCCAAATAGAAGATGCACTCGTCAAGATTAATCGAGCCGAAGTTTTGAATATCCAAAAATGAGCAGCCCTTTGAAGTTTTGGCTTTTTTTTTTTTAATTTTTCCAAACTTTTTATTTCTCTTTCTGAAAAATTTGACCTTTTTCTGCGCCATATTAGCGGCAAGTGGGTGCAACATATGCCAAAATAGATATATATATAGCCAAGTCAGATTCAGGTTCGTCACATCAGCAAATTTGTGTGAGCAATCACCGGAAGTCCTTGATAGACTTGCGTCAACCACACTCCGGGCTCACGTTGAAATCTCTTCCCCCTTCATTTTCCAAGTGTTTAAGTAACTCCACGGCATGATTAACGTCATCTAGAAGCTAGTCAATATAGAAACCCTTTTCAATTTCCCAACGTCCAATGCACGGAAGATCTTCTCTTTCACTTTCGTAAGTTGTCCTATTGTTCTGTTTCCACTACTTTGAACGCTCTTTAGAAAATAGTTGATAAAAGAAATTTGGCAGGCCATCGAACTTGATGAAAAGACAAAATATTTGTACGTATATACAAAATAGGTTGACCAGCAAGTTAGGCGCATCATTGACGCCATCAAAGAGACAATTAGAGATATGGAGTTCGAGCCATTAATAGTAAAGCAATCCATCAGAGATTCATTATTTAGCTACTGATTAGGCATGCTTTTGGTATACTTAAAAAAATGTCAAAGACCGGGTAGGCATACTAAGTCCATAGAGCTTACCGGTCAAGTTTGGACATTATTGGGAGAAAACAAAAGATATCATTGACTTGGACTTGTGTTGGTATGTAGAGATTAAAGGAACTCTAAGAGAACATTCTATCGTTTAACCTATCTCCAAGGACTTCGTTTTAGTGGTGAAACAGGTTGATTTATCAAATCACAGCATCTCTCGCTTAGAATGATGTTAGAGGTATCACGCACCACACTCAGGGTGGAGGCTTTCCCAAAGTACCCAAACAGAATATATACTCATCAAGATTAATCAAGCCGAAGTTCTAAATACCCAAAAATGAGCGGCCCTTTGATGTATCGGCTGTTTTTTTTTCTCCAAACTTTTTATTTTCTTTTTCGGAAAAATTTGACATTTTTTTGACATGCCACCATATTAGCAGCACGTTGGAGCTACATATGCCAAATATATATGTATGAATGTATATATATGTATATATACAATGCCAAGTTAGATTCAGGCGCGCTACATCAACAAATGTGTGTGAGCAATCACCGAAATGCCTTCATTGCATATATCCAAGCATTATGGCTTGATTGTACATTGAACCCAATGATTAAGACTTTTGGTGGTGCAATTTTCCCGATCAAATATATTGTAAGGTTATGTTTTTCTTCATCCCTTATCAGCAGAAGGCTCATTTTATTGATGGGATACAAATATCGACTTTACTTATATCTATATTTAGTCAAGTTTGCATGAGGTTAATATACATGACTATTTTAACCTACCAATCAAAGAATGAAACTTTCTACAGCCAGGGATGGAGGGCAAATGTAGCCTTATACCTCCACTTTGGTTGCTTTGACAATCTTTCAAGAGACAATGCATGTGCATTTAATGTACGCTGTCTAATCGATTCCAATATTTCTTTTCACTTATTGTCATGGCAAAGATAGGAAGGCGTATGAAAAGGGTAAGAATTAATCAGAGCAAGCAATTGGTAGATGCTTAACATGGTCTAGAAGCTAGTCGATATAGAAACCCTTCTCAATTTCCAAGCGTCCAATGCACGGAATCTCTTCTCTTTCACTCTCATTAGTTGTCCTATTGTTCTATCACCACTACTTTAACGCTCTTTAGAAAATAGTTGACAAAAGAAAGCTGGCAGTCCATCAAATTTGATAAAAATTATTTGTATGTACATACAAATTAGATTGACGAGCAAGTGTGATCCTTCTAGGACGCGTCATTGACACTATCAAAGAGACATTGGAGATGTGGAGTTTGAGCCATTAATGGTGCATGAATCCATCGAAATTGATCATTTAGCTATTGATTAGGCATGCTTTGGTATATTGAAAGAAATGTTGACTAAATCATTAGTCGAACAATTAGAAGAGCCCGGTACCTTCATCCGAGTAGATCACTAGGGGAGAGCCCTAGTCCGAGCCCATTAGCATATCCAGTTGGACCCATCTTTGCTCAAAAACTTCAGCCAATGAGTTATGGGTCAACTTGTTAATTGCTCCACATCATGCCAACTCTCTAATATGAGAATTTTCTAATATAACTCATACGTTCATCTCAACAATCTCAACTTTAATATCTATTTATGCCTAATTTCATCATTGGCCTCTTTCTCCATACCAAATCATGAAGTCTACCGTCGGGCCCACGTTGCTACATTACAGCACCCACTATCCAAAAATTGCCTTGGCCATCAAATTTTTTTCTTGAGATATTTACCAAACACCAAAACAAATTAGAAGCCCAGCAATCTACATCGGTGCTACATATGTCAAAACAGATTCAGGCGTGCCAAGTCAATAAATTTGTTTGAGCAATCACCGGCAGACCTTGATAGCATTTCGCGTCAAGTTGACACCGGACCCACATTCAAAGCTGTTCCCTTTTCACTTTCCTAGGGTTTAAGTGACTCCACAACACGACTCACATCATCTAGAAGCTAGTCAATATCGAAACCCTTTTCAATTTCCCAGTGTCCAATGCACGGAAATCTCTTCCCTTTCACTTTCGTAAGTTGTCCTATTGTTCTATCACCACTTCTTTTGCCCTCTTTAGAGAGTAGAAATTTGGCAAGCCATCAAATTTGATAAAAAAAAAAATATTTGTATGTATATACAAACTAGGTTGATGAGCAAGTTTATTTCGTCTACGATGCATCATTGACGCCATCAAAGAGACATCAGATATATGGAGTTCGAGCCATTAATAGTGAAGAAATCCATCAAAGATTCATTATTTAATGCTTTGGTATACTTAAAGAAATGTCAAATGAATCTTTAGTCAAAACTTAGAAGACAAACGTTAAAGACCAGGTGGATCTAATACAATTGATTTTCAGATACATTATTTTGTGGGGAACAAGTAGATCTCTTTTTAATCTTGGACTATATTCAATTATTCGTTATATTTTTTATGGTGCATACTTTTTCCATATAATCTTTGAATTTCATCTATATTTCGAAACTGCTTAGTGAAGAGAGAGGATACCCAAAATATCTCTAAAGTGCTCTCTTTAGGATTGGATTAATTTTAGATACACGACCTATGTAACTTTTTTACACAAACCATATTCATTACTGTTGATTTGGATAATTGATCAAATTTTCAATTTATAACTACCTTATCAATGGTGGTGAAGGTAGCTTGTATAGCAAATAGAATACACAGGCTCTATACCATACAAAAGCTCCATTGATAGTGCCCTATTATTCCTAATGGACTCATTTTTCTCCTAATTTCACTATGATTTGATCTCTCGATCTCCCTCTTCCAAAGAAGTACTAGAATTTGGCTGTTAAATCAAGGATAAGGCATCAAGCCACCAGCCTATACCTTTTTCTAAGTTAAATATATAATTGTTTTGTATGATTCTCTCTCAAACACCAACAATTCTTCCACCACGAGAAGTTATTACATGATTTACAAATCATGTTACATCAATTATTTATATGGATTTCATCATGCAGTTCACATGATCAATTAGTTGAAATGGACTTCACCTACATAATTTATAGACCATACAATAATTTTTTCTCTACTATTGTAACATCCTGATTTTCGACCTAATTTCGGGATCAATAAAATAGATATTATTTCTCATATCATTTTAGTAAGTCTCGCCTGAAACTAATCATTCTCGGGATACTAACCGATGGGGAATGGCTAACTAGGAAAAATGGTACGTGGACCAAGGACTCGACCGCGAAATGAGCACCTATTCTGAGAAACAATGAGGAAATATTTTTGGCCAATGTGAGCCGATCCTAAGAAGGTGACGGATTTAGTTTGGCCAACAATGTACAATCGGATCGCGAGTGATTCTGTACGACCGAAAGTACGTATGGTGAATAAATTCCGAACTTAAACCGAACAATCAAGACCTTCGGAACTAGCGATAATTCCTCTCGTCCTCCTGGTAATCGAGACCGTCACGACTCGAGTACCCCTAGGTCGATATGCGTAACCCCTAAATAGTCGCCCGTTAGTGAGAGACCCTAAAATTTTAATTGGGCAAATTTAATCACGAAATTGGATTCGGACTTGAACGTCGATTTTCGTGGACGTAGATGACTATTTGGCAAGGACGACGTCATTTTAGTGTGGCAAAATATATTTGGGGTCGGTACGGTCGAAAAATGGAATTTCGGCCCGAAATCGGAAAATGACCATTTTGCCCCTAAGCCCTATTTTGCTATTCCGAATTTTGGGATAATTTTGGAGGTTATTTGGATATTTTAATGGAAATATTTCAACCCAATAATTCAAGAGGTGGAAAGGACTAAAATGCCCTTCCATTATTGGATAAGAATGAATGAGAGCCATTGGATGAAGGGCATTATGGTCAAGCCAAGGAGAATGTGACACTTGGCTTCCACTAACTTCCCCTATATAATCTCTCTCTCTCTCTCTCTCTCTCTCTCTCTCTCTCTCTCTCCTCATTTTTCTTCCTCCCCAAGTTTTCTTCTCCTCCAAGTTTCTCTCTGCCTCATTGCCAGCTCTCTCTCTCTCTCGGCCGCACGCCGCTGGTCCCGCTGCCGAGCCGAGTCCTCCACCCTCGCGCCGCCCCCCTCTCCCTCTCGGTTTTCTCTCTCCCTCTCTCTCACGGCTGTAAGGAACCAGCCATGCCCAAGCCACTTGCCGTCGCCATCGTCGAGCCGATCGCCGTCACCGCAAGCTGCCGCGAGACCGCCGGTTTACCGCCACTTTCCACTCTAGCCGAGTTAGCCTAGATTCGGGTAAGTTACAATCTAAACCCTATTTAGAATATCAGGTATTATCGAACTCGTTTAGACACGGTTTTATTAGTTTTAGGGGTTGATGGAAGTGATTATAGATTGATTAGAGGTGAGCTTGATCCCTTGTTGTATTCATGGATGTTCATGTGGCTATTGGATGTTAGTTTGGACATGGTGGAAAGAGTTTTGACAGTTGAAATTCAGTAGAAATCAAGTAGGGTTTGAATCCTTGAGGTTGGTGTGATTCTCGGATTCGCGATTACTATACCTGTCCGGCTTGCTATTTTTATGGAGAATTGTATGGGCCGAATTTGAGGAAGTTTGCTCATGAAAGTTTTTCCCAACATCTTGAAGTATAACATAGTTTAAATTTGGAATTTTTAGAGGCCATTTGGATTGCACGAAAACCCATTTTCAGACCGTCTTAAAACTGCCCGGAACACTGTTCATCTCAACCTTCTTGTCTTGCCAAATTTTTATGAAATTTTTCAGATCCATTTTCAATAAACTTCCTACACAAAAGTTGTTGGTAACTCTCTTTTCTATGACATATAAAAATTTCAAACCTTTTCAAGGTGACTTGGGTGTTGAAAGAAATGTATTTTGAGGATAAAATAGTCTGTTAGAGCGGACTGATTTTGGTATGATTTCGAGGGACAAAAAGGCATGGATGCAGATTGAACCAGATTTTGTGTTCTTCGATAAGAAATGTTTACTAAAATGTTTTTTATGATATATCCAAAATTTATAATTTTTGGAGTTCGTTTACTATTTATTTTGATGGGATTTCGGTCACTGTATAAACTGTCCAGATTTACCCTGATTCTATGGATGTTCATTTTTATGAGCGGAATGGTAGGGGTGTCGAGATCGAATAGTTGCTGCCCTCGTGACTAGAATTGTTGCTTGAATGCGTGTATATGTAGGCTGAATTGAAATGGTTGGTATTGATGCATTGATGTGCATTTAATTGATGCCTGAGTGTGTGCACGTGTGAAATTTGTGGCATGCGATGTGCTTGCGATCACTAAAAGGCCCTGAGGCGTGTTTACGCAGGGTACAAATAAAATACGGTGTGTTGGTGTGTTTGTGTGATCACTAAAATCCCTGAGGCGTGTTTACGCGGGGAATTGAACAGTCCTGAAGCAATACGACTACGCTGGACGATGCCTGATATTACCGGAAGACTATCAACTTGAGGCGGTACCATTACGCGGGTTGTGTAGTAGGTGGTAGGTGTTGAGCCTAAGGCGGTACTATTACGCGAGCAAGATACATGGCCTGAGGCGGTACCATTACGCAGGTCAAGAAATATTGTGAATGTGACCAACCTGAGGCGGTACTATTACGCGGGTTGTGCACTAAGTGACTGTTGACACCTAAATTTTACTAACCATTTAGTTTAATTTGCATAGAAAATTAGGGATTAAATTTTTTAACCCCTAAACAAAAATATTTAAATTGCATAATATATAGGTTAGGTTCATTTTATTTTAATTGCATTTTGCATAGAATTGGCGATGGCAAACGTGCGTAAAATTTATCGAACAAAACTCGGTTCCCTCGGGAATGCAGGGGCCAGGAATCTCAAGTCAGACGGGCTCGGTCGTTTTAATTTGAGCTTAATTCAGCCCATTAGGTTTTGAGCTTAATTCAGCCCAGTTAAATGTTAATTAGACCTAAGCCCAAGCCTAAGCCCACTAGGATTAGAAAGCCCACCTAATTGACCTAGGATTAGTATTATATAAGCATAATTAGGTCAGAATTTTGGACAGAACACAAATTGAGGTCAAAAATTTTTAGAGGTTGAGAGAGAGGGAGAAAGAGGTCGAACACGTCACCACCACGCGCCGTGCCCCGTGTGCCATCGTCGTTGCGCCTCAACCGCCGGAGCTGTCACCCGCGTGCCCCACCACGCGGACCGCCGTAGTACCCGGGGACCGCCTCACGCCAACCGCTGCTTCCTCCTGCACAGCCACGCCGGGGAGGCACACCAGAGAGCCGTCCACCGCCGCTCCACCTCTTAGTCTTGCCGCTGCCGCCCCACGCCGGAGAGCCGCCGTTCCCGCTGATCTCCAGCCAACGCCGGAGCCTCTCGCTCGGTGTTGCGCCTGTCCCACCGCCTGACGCCACGAACCGGAGCTCCCCTGCCCAGCACGCCGTCGCCTGGAACAGCCGCCGTGCCTCACCACAGCCCCACCGGCGTCGCTGCCCCCTGATCAGCCACACCGTGGCCCTTGCCGAAGCCTCGCCCGAAGCCACCTTGCAGTCGCCGTCCCTATCTCACCGATCGCCGAAGGCCACGCCGCCCCTCCGCCGGTATCCACAATCGCCGGTGCCCTCAGTTGCACCGTCACAAGCCACCGCCGCCGCCGTTCCGCCTTGCACAGCCGTCGCCAGCTGCTGTGACATGCCGGAACAGCTAGCTGCCGTCGCCGGAACAGCATACCGAGTCCTGCCGGACTCTTTGCCGTGCCGGTCATCCCCTCGCCGGTGTCGTCGTCCCGATCCGCAAGTCGATCCCGATCCGAGTTCAAATTTGGCAATATTCCAAATTAGGTAAGTGAATGTTATCCAATAAATTTTCAGAATATTTAATTTCCTAGTTTGAATGTTTTGAATATTGCATGAATATCACGTCGGTAATTTGATATCTTTAGGATAATGTTTGATATATCCGCGATATTTGAAGATATTCAAAATTAGGAAAATTTCCTAAATTAGCAACGTATCTGGACGACTATCTGACCTTATCCCTAAGGTACGATACGCGGCGATACGGGAAATTATTATCCTATCCATAACTATTTGGATACGATAACAAATTTCATTAGTTTTCCAAATTTGAATGATCGAATATCCGTTAATATCTATAACCCTATAGATATGACCGATATTTCGAATCTTGTGCCTAATCCGAGTTTGAAACAAATTTGACAGATTGCGTGGTCGATTTGAATTGGTTGTTATCTTTGTTTAAATTGCTTTCTTTCTTTTTTCAAATAAAACAGACAAATTCAAAAATATTAGCTAGATTTAAATTAGAGTTTTGCATGTCTAGGATTTTTGAATATATCTCAAAGGATGAGATAAGTATTTAATTTAAATTAGGACTTAACGTGGCATGTTTCCTAGTTTAAATTAGGTATTATTTCAATCCTAACGGATTATTCACGTTATTTTATTATTCCGAATTTTAAACAAAAAACCCAAAAATAAATCATGCTAGAGTAGATTAAGTCATCATAGATTGCATGTTAACTTAGGTATTTTTGAATTTCGAATTTTAAACAGAAAATACCAAAAATAGAAGTCATTAGGTTGCATGTTAATTTAGGCATATTTTTATTCCGAATTTCATAAAGAAAAATACCAAAAATATGTCATTGCACGTCATTAGAATTAAGACACGTCGTCGCATGTCACGTAGATTGCATGTTAGGTTGCATTATTTCGCATGTCATGTTTGCACGTCATTGCATGTAGACTAGGTTTCATTTAAATAAAGTGAAAACCCAAAAAAAGAGAAATTGAGTGAATGCTTGTTAATTAGAAATCATATTAAGGTTGATTGATGTGATTTTCTAGCTAACAACGCAGATGCTTACTGGATTCGAGGTAAGTTGTTCTCCTAAGCTTGCAATTTATTTAAGGCTTTTCTAGGTGTTAAATTGATGGTTTGCGCACCCGCATGAGCACCTCACATATTAGTGATATAAGTTAAAATAGATCCAAGCTGCCTGCCAAAACATTTTTGAAAAGAAAAGGTACCGAAAGGGCGTTAGACTAGATCTAGCGTAATCAAGTCCCCGGGCTTAGAATCTCTGGTTCGTAGGAATAAAACATATCTCCCTATGTTTTATTTAGGTTTCTAATCGATCTACCGTAAATTGATTAGTGGCGACTCCAAGCATGAAAATATTTGCATGTTAAAGACTTAAACCCTAAGTTGCGAATTGGTAGGGCTTGGGAGGGCCCGAGTTAAGTTCAATCTTAATAATCCATTAATCCGAAAAATGATCAAATTTTTTTAGGGTCGCGACAGTGACAGATGTTGAGCCTGAGGCGGTACTATTACGCAGGCAAGATACATGACCTGAGGTAGTATCATTACGCGGGCCGAGAAGTGTTGTGAATGTGAGTTGATCGCAATGAACCTGAGGCAGTACTACTACGCGGGTCACTGGCGAGTCAAGTGGAAAGTATGAGATGGTCGCAGTGAACCTGAGGCGGTACCATTACGCAGGTCACTGGCGAGTTGAACGAAATAGTGTGTGAAATGTATTAGGAATGTGCATGTGGTTGGCTGTTATATTATTATAGCTAACTTGCAGGTCGTACGCACAAAATGCCCAGGTAAGTACAATTGTGTGGATGATGTTGTGTGTATTGCTTAATTGGGTGTCTGGATTTTTTCTGGAAATATGTGGTAGCCTAGGTGGGGCTTAGATTGTGACTTATTGAGAAGTATCTCATGGTTGTTTCAACCAAACTATTTCAGAGCCCCCGCCTAAGCCATGAACCTTCTGCCGTCGTCGCAGCGTTTTGGGATTGTTATGCATACCGAGCATGATGTTGTAGAGTACCCGATCGAGATTGAGGCTGACTCAGAGTTTTCGGATGAGCACGTGCTTGAGGAGGATACAGATGATGATGCTGAGGATAGCAAGTCTGAGTAGATGCCATCAAAAGGGCGTAGGCTAGTTCGGGGAGTTGAGTGACAATTTGGGAGTGTCTCATTTTTGGGTAGTGCTGACCTAAGCGACTGATCTTGTGTTGTTGGTGGTTTGTAGTAGTAGCTCGGCGTGCATATATGCTTTGTGGATGGTAAAAATGTGGTTGTGGTATAAGCTTGTTTTGTAAATGGATATTGTATATATTGAGGTAAATTTTGTATTGGTGGTTTGGCGATTTTCTTTCCCCTGGGTTCTCCAAATTTATTGTCTGGGATTATATATTGCTTCCGCCGTGATTAACTCTGATGAGTTCGTTGGGTCGGCGACGTTTTCTGGGTTGTCGCACTAATCCAATTGAGATTGGGGTGTCGCGTGTTCGATGGGGGTTCGGGGCGTGACAGCCTATTTGGATTAGTATCAGAGCAAGGTTAGCTCGATCTAGTCGGTTGAAGTTGAAGTGATAAGGAGTGGAGACCAGGGTAGCTGTTGTCTGCTAGGGAAACCTTAGTAAGCCATAGATGTGCCTAGTACTACATGTATTTCCAAACTGTTTGTTGTAATTGCTGGTTGAAGTGAATGCTTTAATGGTCGAGTGCAGGTGTGTCTGGACCTGAGGTATGTGCTCGAACCTCGTTGATTGTGATTGGTGTTGTGGTGGTGATTGATTACCTGCTAAGTGGATTATTGTTATAATTCATTGCCTAGGACTAAACTGGCTTAGTCGGCCTAGGTCTCTAATTCCTGTATGGAATTACGACAGGTAGTAGAGTGACAGAATTGTGACTTTAAGTAGCGAAGGAAGAGGCGTAGGACGAAGAACAGGAAGAGGTACAAGAAAGGGTACAGGAATAGGAACACGAGGTCAAGGTCATGCTCGAGCTAGAGCTTTAGAGGACCTCGGAATGGATGCTAGAGTGGTAGAAAACCCTGGACTTCAAAAGCATTTTCTAACTCTTCAGTCCAAAGCGATGCAGCATCCAAGTCACCTCTACCATCAAACATAAGGGGCGATTTTCTACTACTCTAGCATCCATTCCGAGGTCTCTAAAGCTCTGGCGATTTTCTTTCCCCTGGGTTCTCCAAATTTATTGTCCGGGATTATATATTACTTCCGCCGTGATTAACTTTGATGAGATCATTGGGTCGGCGACGTTTCCTGAGTCGTCGCACTAATCCAACCGAGATTGGGGTGTCGCGTGCTCGATGGGGGTTCGGGACGTGACAACTATTATCAAGCTATTCGATTTCATTCACTTTGTTCAATGTGGCAAGTTTAGAAACAATCTCTTATGAAGGTTCGCTTCACATTCTCAATAAAGAATCCTCCCTTGCGGTGATTTCTTCGCATGTTATAAAAAGGAATTAATTAAATGCATGCTGTCATATTAACATGTCGCTTCATATATTTATTTAGAAAGAGTTTCTCCATCCAGCCGTTGCAACCCTCTAACATTAGTGATATTTCAAAGACTGTAGCAACATATAAAAACCTATAAAAAAAGGGTAATGTAACTTACACACTAATAATAACATTTTCTGCAACTCAGCATCTAGAATCTTTTCTTTCATAGAATAATAACTTCTTTCATGATTACATTACAACTTGAGGTTCATTTATTTTGAGGAAGATATACTATCAGAAAACATCGTCCTCGTTTATGGTATTTGGGTGGCTTACGAAAAATGAGTTAACAAAATTCACAGTCAACAAAAAAATTGTACATAAATTCAAAAAAATTATTTTCCAAACTATGACGGAACCCTGCATTTGAATTGAGGATCCTAGCACTTGAGTAGAGGTCCAACCGAGGTCCCCCGACTCCAAGGCAAGGCAAGGACTTGGGACAAGACATGGGACTCTCGAGGCCGAGCCTGGGTGCAATCCCAAGAACAAGTCACCTAGGTAGCCAATGCTTGCACCCCAGTTCACCTGAGACTGGGACCGGGGCTCCAGCACTCGAGCTTGGATCTCTAACACCTAACTCCAAGACCTAGAGTTGTACTCGAGACTTTTTTCTTAAAAGTGTGTTCCATTTTTTTCTGCAAAATATCAAAAATGATTTCCATATCATTTGCACAATACAGCCAAACATAAAATGACAATAAGTCTCTTTGAAATAATATTCCAACAAAGTTCATTTTCCGGACAAACGGAACCTTGAAAAGGTAAAACATTTTCATAATATTTGTGGAAGAAGCTATTAAGGTTGTGAAAATACTATCAGTCACAAAGAAAACCACAAAAAGCATCTGCCCCTCCTCCTTCCAAAGACACAGCATTTTAAGTTGTTGATGGCACGTCCTATTCACCTGTCAAATCATTAAAATGGAAAATCTTGATCTTCGCCATATCTATGTTACAAAATAGGCCTACCAAGGGTCTGGTTGGGTATGGTAGAGTTTGGGTCTGGTCAAAATGGTATAACCCAAATTAATCCATTTAACTCGTTTCCATCCATTTATATGCAACACAAATTCAGTGACACGTACCCGATATTACCCACATGACTAAAACATATAGATATTTAAAAACAAGAAATATGCTATGCGTGTAGTGTCAAAGATTTATGCTATCCATATAGTGTAAAAGATAAAATTTTCGACTTGTGCTCGTCGTTGAGTTTTTATTTTTTAAATCTTTTTGGATTTGTTTCTTTCATTGTATTTTTCAAATTACGGTCAAATACCATGGTATTTATAGTACTTACACTTAACCGATCTCTATATAGTTAATATGATGTACAAAAAACATTATTTTGTATACTGTTATTTATTTTATGATCTTAAAATAGGATGAGCTAAAAGCATTTTAAGAGATATGTAGTCCTAATAGTAACATCTTGAACACAGCTCTCCTATTTTGCCATTTGTTTCTAGAAATTGAGATAAAACCCTTTTTTCGACCGAAAATGTGTTAGACGAAGAATATAATTTTATCGGTTAGCATTGCTTGCATATTTGCTAGTATACCTTGAATTTCTACCTGCCATTTTCAAGCATGTCAAGAAATCACATAGAGAAAACAAAAACAAAAAGAATAGATGTATGAGAAAAATACCATGGAAAAACTTGCCCTATGTGAAAAGAACGAGACTATCAATATCACTAGATCCTTGTAAAAATTTGGTAAGTTGATGTCTGAAACTCTCATTTTGTTGATGTTGAGCTATTGATAGTCAGATTTAAATACCTTGGTGCTTCCAAAATTTATCAATCTTCAGCTATATGATCTCCCTATTTAGATTCATCCAACTCAGAGTTCCTGTTACATGCCATGTTCTCAAAAACTTCATTAAAAAACAAGAAGATGGGTCCAACAGTAACTAGACACAATCTTACGATGATGGAGACGGGATATAAAGAATATTTCAGACAAAGAGAGAGGGAGACATACTTGTATTGGTCGTTTTCCAGTTATTTCCTTAGGAGCCGAAGAAAGTTCTCCCATATCCACAATAATGCAGCTCTCATCAAGCTTGATCAACTCAATGATAGAATGGTGCTCTTAAGCAGCTAGGCAATCCGATAACGTTGTCACAAATATGTGATAAATCAAACACCAAATGAAGAGAATTTTCCAGAAAAATGTAAAGCAAGAAGATCATATCAAGCAATCTCATGTTTTTCCAATGGGGTCCTAATTGTTCCATTTTAGCTTTTCTTCGACATGAGCCTGTGTGAAGTAATTAATTGTTCCAGAAAATAATAAATAAAATGATAGTGACGCAAAATCAAAATAATAGTTTCAATTGGTTTAAGAATACTTTTACTATCAAAACGGGGAAGGTCATTGGACTTTTTGCTTGAATATCATTCAACGTAAACTATGCGCATATATGTGATTGGGAAAATTAAAGGTGTTTTGAATCTGCGATGTTTTCTTCCATCCAAATTAATTATTTACATTAATTGTTATTGATTACGTTCAACGTTCAAAGAACACAATAATGGCATTTTTTCTGTCATCATTTATTTTTTTGGTGGAATTGTCATGATTGATATATATATATATGGTTGATAATGTGGAAAGTACCTAAAAACCTCCAACTCAGGTTTCACTTTCTAAAGCCGAGTGACTTAGTTAATGCACCCTAATAATGGAAAATGGCCGGCAATGCTTCTCGCATTCAGCCCATGGTATGTTTGGAAAAAGATTTAGTCTCCAAAAATAACCAAATGTCATTTAGAATCATTTTATCAAATCAAGCCAATCATATAATAAAAAAAATGAAAGACTTCCATTGCTCCCACAGTAAAACACATTATTTTACCATTCTTGTTGTTGGCTCTATTATTCTATCCATTCAATCGCCATTGTATTTGGCCAAAACAAAAAAAAAACAAAAACAAAAAATATTAAACATCGCATGAGAAACAGGCCATATTAATCTCGAGTCAATTTGAGAAATCATTAGATTAGTGTAGTATACGAATCAAACTGAATTCAAACCATTTAGATGGATGAGTTTTATCCAATACGAAACTTGATTTAGCACATAAGTGATAGGTTCAATGAGTAATTTCCCCGTAATTTTCCACTAGTGTCTTCATTGGAATTATGGGCCCACCCCCTTGAATCTGCAGCCCAAATAGTGCAGAAATCCACAACCCATATCAGATTTGGTTTGTCTCTTTCTTTGCATTGAATGCACTTCCACCCATATAAGATTTGGTCTGTCCCGTCCTTTGCATTGAATGCACTTCCACCAATGGCTTCCATGTGCCAATTCAATTTATGCATACCCTGTCTGGATTTGCCTGATTCTCTCCTTACCCTCGTTGTGACCCCCTCAATTTAAATCTCGATCCCCTCTTCCATTTTCATCTCTATTGCTCTGAATCAAAACCCTAACAAAGGTTGTGTGTGTGTGTTTGATCTTTTGTGTTTGTGAAGAAGAAGCTGCTTATGAAGAAAATGGCCGCCACACCGTCTGCCATTGTGAACCACCAGAATCAGTGCATCATTTGCTTGGAGGGCTTAGCCATGCGCACCACACCTTCCATTTGGATAGGTTTTTCGTCTTGGTTAAATCCACATATATATACACATATGTATTTCTTTTTGCTTCTTTTCTCTGTGTGTTTGTGTGCTTCTTTGATCGACTGTTATATCTTAAGCCAGCATGTTGTAATCTGAAGATCATTGTCTAAAATCACAGTTTAGCAAGCGATGTTATTAGATAAATCTTCCAAAGAAAAACTGCCAATTTTTTTGAAGTTTGCATTGTTTTTTTTTACGTATGACATTTCAGGGTTCCCCTTTTTAAAATGACAAAAAAGAAAAGCAAAAAGACAACAAAATTAGAGGAGGTTACATTTCAGCCAAATAAATAAAGGGTGAATACCGCAAAAAATCTTAAACTTGTACACTTGTAATAATTTTATCCCATACTAATATTTTGATCAACAAAAACCTCAACTGGTACACCTATGATAAATTTACCTACGTTTGTTTTCATTAAATTTTATTGTCAAATTGCTTTGTTAAATGACACACGACAGTTGACTGATATGTCAGTTTTATGTTTTAACCTCCGTTTCTCACAGGTATAACAGTTTGTGATTTTTTTGTATTAATTCAATTTAACGGAAACTAACGGGGGGTAAATTTGTCACAAATATACCAATTTAGGATTTTTAGTGGTCAAAATATTAGTTTGGGGTAAATTTGTCATGGTGTATCAGTTTGGGGTTTTTTGTGATCAAAAAATTAATTTTGGGTAAAATTGTGATAGGTGTACCAATTTGGGATTTTTTATGGTATTAACCCTAAATAAAATGTGTTGATTGTTCAAAATAAAAGGAGTTAAACCATTTTTAATGAAGAGTGCATATAGTTGTAATAGAATTACTGTTTCTTCCTCTATTTTGGGCTTTTATCATAAATCAAAATCAATCACCATTTTGTTGACGGTAAACATATGGAATCTTAAGGTCAAGTTTTCAAAAATAAAAAGTGTCGACTTTTTTTATTTGTAGCAATTAACTAACGACCCACCGTTTCATTGGTGATGGATAGGGTTGTTTAGAAAAGTTTGTACCTAATAATTTCTTACTATGAAATAGCATAGTTAAGGTAAAATCAAGAAGTCTATGATTGATGATGGTTCAGAGTGGCGTTCGGTGCAGTGGCCATTTAAAACTTCAACTAGACCAGGTACCTTATAAATTGGATCACTTTGATTGTATTAAGCATATCTATTTGTCCAATTTTCTATTATTATCATTGTGATTCCTTTGTATAGGCTTTTTATGTTGAAATGTATTGTGCGTTACATTTTGTTTGGTAATCTTTCAACACTTCAGTTTTTTTTTGCGTCAAATTAATGAATCAAATATTTTTAATTACCTGTCATCTTTTTTAAAGTAGAGAGAGACCACAACATTAGCGCTTCACGTGAGGAGAGATTTCAATTGACTTATCTTGGTGAATGAGGATATATGCCGTAGTCTATCTTGAGGAGTAAATTGAAAATGTTAATTCGTCCTTAGATTATCTTAATTCTCGTTGCTGTAGAGCTGACATAATTAATATACTCGTGCAAACACAAATTCAATAGTATCGTTGCCCTAGCTAGACATATCAAGATTGCCATGACTTGATATTTCTTAAATCAAGCTCATATAATTTGAAGACCAATACCAAATGCATGGTTTGAAACTTTGTGGTGAATGGCCAAGTGAGGTAAATCATTGTGAGATTCATGTTCTTTGTGATGCCGATGACTACATGACTGGTTACACTATTTAGACTTACCTTTGGTTGAACTGTCTAATTCACATGAAATCAATATCTATAGTAGCAAAAAGTTAGAAGCATCTATAGGTAATATTAGTCATGTGGCTTAAATTCATCAATCATCGCAAATGCAAGGTTTAATTCACTCAACTTGATCTCATTAAGCTATTTCGGGGCAAGTCTAATTGACTCGTTAGTGGTGAGGAGATCTTGATAGACCAACATGAATGGCGATTTGTGCAGCTCTCTAGAATCGTACCTACAACAATTGAGAGAGAGAGAGAGAGATGACGAAAGTGAGAGAGGGTTTGCGATCGGCGATATAGGGAGCATATATAGGCAAGAGTTTTGGACCAAAGAATGTGCTACGGTATCGTGAAATTACCATTGTGGGTCTAAGGAAGACAAATATGCAGAGAAAGTCCCTTCTCTCTCCACTTGCAATTTTTAACTTCTTTTGTCTATCAAAACATGACGACGTGATAATTCACACCTTATTTTTGTTTGATGGCCAAGTTCTGAATTTTGGCCCATTTTTGGGATTTATAGAACGCGTGATTTGACAGTGCGTTTATAATAGAATCTCGCCCGGGAACTGATCACTCTCGGGTTTTTGTTTTAAAATAGAGACTTTTGTTAAAATCGCACTCGATCGAATTTGGCCGTTATTTAGACCCCAAACTTGGCAGCCAATTTCCGAGAGTTCCGGGTCGAATTAAATTGGACGGTGTCGATATTATTGTGGCCAACGTCAATATTGCCGGGAATGTGCAAAAAAATGAATTTTTGACCGGGTGCGACTTCGGACTAGTAGACCTCCCTCGTAGTGTATTTTTGTGTCTTTTTATTCTTATTTACGTTGGCCCTTGCCCCTAGTATTTTTCTAGGATTTATTTGGACCATCGGATTATTTTCGGATTTGAATTCGGACCCTCCGATCGCACTTGAGAGTGCATTTATGTCTCTCCTTTCTCTCTCCTCCTCTGCCCGCACGCACTCTCTCTCTCTCCCCCTGGACGTGCGCGACGTCCAGGTGCACGCTCGCCGTTTCCCCTTCCCCTCTTTTCTTTCTCTCTCTCTCTCTCCCTCTCTCTCTCTCTCCCTTTTCTTCTCTTCTCCCGGTACACGCTAGGCCATGCACGCCCGCGCGTTCCCATGCACGCCAGCGCCGTTCCCCTCCCTCACGTCTGCCGCGCCTTCCCCATGCACACTGCCCTTCCCCATGCAAACTCTCCCCTCTCCCTCTTCTCTCTCCTCCTTCTCTTTCTTTCCCTCTTCTCTTTCCCCGCTGGCCTTCTCTTCCTCGCTCGCCCGAACAGCTCAGCCCCTGGTGCTGCTCGCCGACTGCGCACAGCCACTGGCTGCCCCGGCGACCGCCTCGCGCCGCCGCCGCCCGACCAGCCGCTGCAGTCCCGCCGGCCGCCCCCGTCGCTGGTCTTTCTCCCCTCCACCTCCGCGGCTCCCCTTCCCGTCTCTACAACTCCTCCCCGCCTCACAGCCGCCTCCACAGCCTCCGCCCGACGACCCTTCGCCTCCGCCGGACGTCGCCGCCTCCCCCGCGCCGCTGCCGCGCCACCGTGACGCCTGGAAGCCCGGCCGGCGCTGCCCCTCCTCTCCTTCCGAGCGCGCGAGCTTGGCTCGCCGCCGCTCGCCGCTGCACTCGGTGAGTCCCGGCGGTCGTCCACCGCCCAGTCAGCTTCCCGGCGCAGCCCAGGCGCCGGAGCATCGCCGTTGCAGCCGCCGTGTGCCTCCGGCCGCGCCATCCCCACCTCAATCCTCTCTCTCTCTCCCGGGGGCACTCCGTCAGCTCGCCTGAGCCGCTGCCGCCGCCCCGGAGCTCCCCAGCGCTGTCCCGACGCCGTGCACCGCCCTTGCCACCGCCGAGCACCACCGCAGCTGCACCACCCGCCCCGGTTCACTCTCTCGTCTCCTCATTGGCGTCCGCCGCTCGCAGCCGCTCGCCGTCGCCCCAGCCGGCCAGCCGGCGTCGCCCGACCCCGCCAGCAGCCGCGCCGTCGCCGTCGCCGCCGGTCTGCTCTCCCTCCCTCAGCCTCGTCTGCTCTCTCTCTCTCTCTCTCTCTCCTCTGTCAGCTCGCCGTCGCCGCTCGCCGCCGCTCGCCGTCGTCGTCGCCGTCGCCGCCGTCACCGCTCCGGCCAGCCAGCCAGCCAGCCCGCCGGCCAGCCAGCCAGCCAGCCAGCTCGCCGGCCAGCCAGCCAGCTCGCGGCCAAGCCCCGGGCCGTGGCCGAGGAACCGCCCGCTTGCCCAGGCCGGCTGCCCGCTGTTCGGCAGTCGCTCGTCCCGCTCGGCCGCTGGCCCGTGTGCCCGGCACATTGCCCGTTCAAGCCAAGCCGTCGCCCGGCCCGTCGCCCGTCCCACTTGGCCGAGCGCCCTCGGGCACACCGCACGGCCACCGCGCCCGTGCACCAGGCGCACCGTCCGGCCACCGCGCCCGTGTGGCCCGCGCCCGAGCCCGGTCCGGTACTGTTCACTTGGGCCATTTTGGGCCCGAGTTGATTTTTACCGGGCCAAAGTTTGGTAAGTGCTATCCTAAGCCCTACTTAGTATTTTGGGTATTTAATTGGCATGTCTCGGGTTAGAATGGCTAGGGCGTATCGTGACTTAGTTAATGTACGTTAGAACCGAGTAATTTGAATTGGGCTAGATTAGTATGTTGAATTGGAAAATTGTGCATGGCGGACTTGTACGGCAAATTTGCATGATGAGGTGGCGAAATGTAAATTTAGAATTTAAATTGTGATTATTGAATGTTAGTATAATTGGCTTGAAAGTTGTTCGTTGAATGGCGTGTGATTGCCTGTCGGTTTAAGCCCGGATCGATCGGAGGGCTACGGACTTGGGACGTGTTGACGGCGGTCCGTGTGAAGGCATGAACGGCCGATGGGCCAAATGGATGCGGGCTTGAGACGTGATGACGGTGGCCCGTTAAAGGTGAGATAGACCGGGACGTGTTTACGTCGGTCATTGGAATGATTGATTATGTGGCTTGGGACGTGTTGACGGCGGCCACTGGATAGTATGATTGGCATGGCTTGGGACGTGTTGACGGCGGCCATTGGTATGAGTGATTGGGCGGCTTGTGAGCCCGCGAGAGGAAAGTCGGTTAGACGCGCGCATGCGATCGGAGTGTGATTGAAACGGCTGTTGAGTGTGACTGATTGGCTGGTTGAGCGTGTGATTGGAATGGCTAGTGGCGCGTGTGATTTGCTGGGGTGATTGACTGATTGCGAATGGGAAATGTGTGCCGGGTGGTTGTGACATAGTGTTAGATTATTTTTGTTCTGACTAACGTGCAGGGTGGGTTCAGGATCCGAGGCGAGGTAAGTGTCTTGTGAATTTCATTGTATTGCCTGGTAATTCGCCTGTTGACTTGTCTGGGTACGCATTAGCCTAGGTGGGGTTTAGGGTGCCGCTTATTGAGACTCGTTCTCACGGTTATTATATAACCACTTTCAGATCCCCGTCCCTGAGTATGACGCCCCCTAGGCGTTTTGGGATCCCCATGCACACGGGGCATGAGGACGTTGTGTTCCCGGGCCCGAACCCGGGAGAGTCGTATATTAGGCATCGCACGTATATTTTGGTAGACGTGGGTCGAGAGCAGCTGGAGCGTCACGAGTACTTAGCGTGGTCCCATCGGGTCGGGTTGGAGGACTCAGGGCCAATCCGAGGTTTCGAGAGGTGGAGACACTTCAGCGAAGACGCGGTCAACTGGGAGCCCTGGGACAAGTTCGCTCCCGATGGTGAGGTGTCAGACCCCGACGGTCCCCCGGCGAATCCCGATCCAGCACCGACTCCTGTCCCCGAACCTGAGCCCGAAGAGGAGCCCATGGCGGCCGAGCAGGGAGATACCGAGGAGAACCCGATCGAGATAAATTCGGATTCGGATTCAGATTCAGACTCCTTTGGGTTTGATCCGGATTGGACGCCGTAGGGACGCTTAGGTGTAGGGCTAGGACGTTTCCATTTTGTTAGACTCTCTCTCTCTTTTTGGTAATGTCGTTAGTCTACCCAACCCTGTATCCTTTTGTTGATTGTGCGGATTTAACCTTAGTGGCCTAATATACGTTACTATGGATTCGGTTTTATTTCTACGTTCGTTAAAGTTTCTGTTATCCTATCCCTTGGTCTTTTTTTTTTTCTTTTAATGTCAGGGTTATGTTATTTTGCTTCCGCTTGCGAAATTTTGTTGGGTCGGCGACGCGTCCTGGGACGTCGCGTTCTTTACGACCGTTGAAGGGGTGTTGCGAGCCCGTTAGGGTTCGGGGCGTGACAAGGCAGATCCTTACCTTAAGTTGATCAATTGCAAACTACACTCAATAAGTGAAGTGGTGGTGACGCAAAATCAAAATAATCGTTTTGATTGGTTTTGAAATACTTTTATTTTCGAAAATCACGAAGCATGTCATACTTTTTGCTTGACCTTGATCTGTCTAAATTACGCACTTGTATATGATTCAGAAAATTTTAGGGCTTTGAAATTACATATTTTCTTCCATTAAGATGAGTTATTCACATTAATTGTTACGGATTATGTTCAACGTTCAAAGAATACAATAATGGCATTTTGTTGTCATGGTTGACAATATGGAAAGTACCTAAAAAAGTCCAACTCAGGTTTCACTCTCTAAAGCGAGTAACTTAGTTAATGCACCCTAATAATGGAAAATGGCCGGCTTTATTCCTTTACATTCAAGCCAGGGTATGTTTGGATAAAGATTAAGCCTAGATGACCGAATGTGATTTAGATTCATTTTATTAAATCAAGCAAATAAAATTATAAAAAAGATGTAAGAAATGCCTTGCTCCCACCATAAAACACAAGTTTACTTTATCGTTCTTGGGGTAGGCTCTATACTCCTATCCATTCAATCGCCATTGTAGATAAGAAAAGCAGAAGAAGAAAATTACACTTTCGATCTGTTGGTCCCACACTACCAATTCCTAGTGGCCTATAAGTGCACATCGTGTGCCAAACGAGCCCCATTAATCTCAAATCAATCAGAGAAATCATTAGATGAGTATAGTGTATGAATCAAACTGAAGTCAGACCATTGAGCTTGATGGATCTTATCCAATACGATAGTCCAAATTTGATTTAGTATATACGAGTAATTTCTCCATCATTGTCACTAGTGTCATCCTTGGGATTGTGGTCCCACCCCAAGATCCATAACCAAAACAATGAAGAAGTCCACAACCCATATTGGATTTGGTCTGTGTCTTCTTTTGCGGGGGAAGAATACTAGAAGTGTCAAAACTTATGCACGGTACTCACTTTAGTGACAAAAGTTTTTTTCAGATCACTTAAGTGTCACTTTTTAAAAAAAAAAAGGATCACTTAAGTGCCAACACCGATTTGGATTGCTAGAATCTGACGTGGCCATATTTTATTAATTTCTCAGTCCTACGTGGCATGTCAGTGCTAACGGGGACAATTTTTTATAATATTTTAATATTTTTTCATTTTTTAAATTTTTTTCTGATTTTTTTTTCTTTTTTTCCTTATTTTCTTTTTTTCTTTTATTTTGTCTTCTTCTACCTTTGGCCGGTGACCGGCCATCAACCATGGTGTCACGCCTCGAATCCCCGTCGAGCTCGCGACATCCCGCTACAGTTGAATTATTTGCAACGTCCCAGGAATGTCGCCGACCCAACCCAAATATCAGAGCCACATGCGGAAGCGAAAATATAAAAACTTCGGACAAAAAGATGACGACAACGGGGTAGAACACCATGAGAATCAAACAACAACATCTTCATACAGCACCAAATATACAAACATTATATTACAAACATAATTAGCAAACTAGCATCCAAAATCACCGTCATAACAAAATATCAGGGGTTCGGTTAACTTAACTTCCCTATGGGTTAATCTGATTTAAACAACCCCTAAAATACCCTAGGGAAAGCCTAGGAATCGCCTTCCGTTCTACTCCTGATTCTTCGGGCTTGAACCTTCGGACACTCGCCTACGGCTCCACAGACTTTCAAAAAGAGGAGGCGAACTCCCCGGGTTTACGACTGGGGGTCTGAAAGTGGCGGTTATACAACCGTGAGACGAATATCAATAAGTGTACAACCCCAAACCCCACGTAGGCACTCACGTACCGCCAGACAGAACATGCATCTCACACAACGATAAACCATACTAACAATCACACACGACCCTACCTGGAATCCACCATGCACGTTCTTGCACGTTAGACCATAATACAGCCAATACATTACAGCAATATATCACAGATGCGAGCGTGCGTTAATTATAAGACAGAAATCGCTTGGGCACATCCCATACCATGCTTAGCAATTTCTATCCCATAATTAAGCATCACATCACGCGATACAATCACACTCGCACACTAACTCACACCATGCGTCACTTTCTCAAACCTCGCATCTCAAGCCAATTCCTGCTCATTCTCAACCCTTCCACCACTACCGCGCCCGTGTAAAACACATCAGGCCAACGGTCTTCTGACCTCGTCAGGCATCGTCACCCCGTCGGGCCGGGCATCGTCACCTTGTCAGGGACGGCATCGTCCCGCGTAAACGAACACGCCTCAAGACGGAATCCTACACACACTTTCCTTCTACCGCGCCCGCGTAAAACGCATCAGGCCAACGGTCTTCTGATCACGTCAGGCATCGACACCCCGTCGGGCCGGGCATCGTCACCTCGTCAGGGACGGCATCGTCCCGCGTAAACGTACACGCCTCAAGACGGATCTTTTCCAACCAATCATACATTTCCGTACCCTCGTTCCACTCAAACCACACTTACACATGACCCACAAACGCACAACCAACCATACGCATCTCATGCACATTTCACAACTTACATTCCCGTCACACGAACACCACATAACCGTACACATTTAACACACAAATTCATTGCACAAACACACTACCACGCCATCACACCTCACGGCCACTCACACGAGACACAACACCACACCACACGGCCATTCACACATGGCACACGGCAATGCCAAAACAGCCCGCAATAACAACTACACAATCAATCAATTAAACCCAATTTAGCTATAATAGTTCCAATCAATCACCCATTTAATTCTCAATCAATCCTCAATATCATAGCCCTAACTCAGCATTCCTAAACCTCAAATTTCATCGCCCAATTCAGCCCTCAACAACCTGAACACTAGCCCCTAATTTAGTCCAATAAACAGCCACAATTTCACCTAAATCTAGTTCAATCTGGCAGTTGCACAAAGACAAAAATTCATTTGAAATAAATAGTAAACCAACTCCAAAAATTATGAAATTTGGATATGTTGTACCAAACATCTCGCTGAACATTTTCCATGAGAACTCGAAACTCAGTTCTAATCGTAAACACCTTGTTTTGAGACTCAAAGTCAGATGAAATCCAGTTCGCTCGGACAGCCCCTCGGGCCATCAAAATACAACTCATTCGGTACCCAAATCATTTTGGAAAACCTTGAAATTTTTATATGTTATAACCACAAGTGTCCCCAACAATTTTCGTGAAGGAAGTATTTTGAAAATAGGCCTGGAAAAATTTATAAAAATTCGAACACACCCGAAGGTCGGGTGAACAGTAAATCGGGCAGTTTTATTTCGGTCCAAAAATGGACTTCCGAATGGCCTCAAATGATTTCCAAAAATTCCCAAATTAAATTATGTTATACTTAAAGATGTTGGGAACAAATTTTGTGAAGAACACTTCTTCAAATTCTGCCCACACAGGTCACATAAAAAAAAATAAAATCCGGCGACGCAACAGTAACTGTACCGAAAATCAACAAACCAAGCACAACAGCCACGAAAAACATCCAAACTGAGCCCTAAACGAGCCTAGAAAATACCCAAGGTCCTAAGTGGCGATTGGGGAAGTCACTTACCTAAAAAAACGAGACAGAACGGGACTGGAACGGTGCGGAACAGACAGCAGCAGCAGCAGCAACAGTGGTTGGGGGGGGGGAAACAAAGATGAACAAAGTGAGAGAAAGAGAGAAAGCAACAGTGGTTGGGGGGGGAAACAAAGATGAACAAAGTGAGAGAAAGAGAGAAAGAGAACACGGGAGAGAGAGAGAGGAAATGGCCGGATGGGGGAGGGAGAGAGAGAGAGATATGTGGGTCAAAAATGGTTTGACTCACTTTTTCCAAAATCCCCAAAATGCCCTTGAATACTTGGCCCACATTCATCCTCATCCAATTAATTGAGGGGCGTTTTGGTCTTTGGCCCTAATAATTGAGCTGAATTATCCAAATAATTATCCCCAAAATGTTTCCAAAATTCGGAACTGAAACTGACCCAGGGGCAAAATAGTCATTTTTCCGGTCCCGGGGCAAAATTCCATTTTTCGCCCGTACCAACCCCAAATGGGTGTGGCCAACATAATATGGCATCGGAATCATGAAAACAGCTTCTTAAGCCCTCGAAAATCGATTGCAAAGTCCTGGGAATAAAATAATATTATTTTTCACTTCCGAGCCAAAATTCCGATTTTTGACCGAAGCGTGGCCACCCCAAAATGACACTAGCCTCAAAAAATAACCTCAAACGACCTCAAAATCCAATATCGGTGTCCACAGGGCAAAACCGTAATTTTCCCGGTCCCGAACAACCGAAATCCATTTTTTTGCAGAAATGGGTGGCCCCAAGGTTGGCCATGTCAGAAACATCATCGACCGTCCAAAATTGTCACTTTCAAAATTCTCGATTCCCGGGCCCGAATTCCAAGAAATGACTAAAATCAAACAATCGCGACTTTAGCTTATCTCTGGCTAACGGGTGGCTCGTTGGGATTACGCGCTCTCGACCCGTGACCGACACTAAGTCAAATCACGTTTAAGTTTATTCGAACCGAGGCGACCTCGATTGTCATATAATTGCGAGGGTCTGTCGCTAGTTCCCTTCGGACACGATCAATCAGTTAGATCGGTCTATGTTGGCTCAAAACATTCCCTCGTCAATCCATATGGTCGAAGATCGAACCTAGGTCGAGTTCTTTGGTCGTGCAAACTCAATCCCGTAATAGCCTTACCCCTAAGGTTAGTATCTCGAGAATGCGCGGGTCTCGGGTGAGATTTCACTATAGTGCATTGGTCAATATTCATTTCCTAAATCCCGGGAAAATGATCGAAAATTCAGTCTGTTACACATGGTCGGACGCTTGGCCTCACCCGAACGAGGTCGCCGTTGCCCGCCACAGGAGAGGCCCGGCCTACCCTCACCTAGGCAAGAGTGAGCCCCGGCGAGGGCTCCCTTTGCCAGATCCGGCGAAGGGAGCCCTCGCCCAGGCCATGGCGGTCTCACCGGATCTAGCGAGGGGAGCCCTCGCTAGGGCTCACCCTTGCCCAAGCGAGGCGAGGCCAACCCTCGCCGGGGCTCGCTCGCCCTCGCCCTGGCAAGGGTCAACGGGGCCTCACTTGTGGTGGGCGACGGTGGCCTCTTTCGGGCGAGGTCGGGCCTCGCCTGTGGCGAGTTACGGTGGCCTCGTCCGAGTGAGGCCAGGCGGCCGACCATGCCTGGTGGCCAAACACTGGCCAAAGGTAAAAGAAGAAGAAAGAAAAGTAAAAAAGAAAAGAAGGAAAAAAAGAAAATAAAATCATAAAAAAATATTTAAAAAATCAAAATATACACATGAAAATGTCACGTAAACTGATTTTTTTTTTAAAAAATATAACTAAGATTAAAATTTTAATTGTAAAAGCCATGTATTAATTTGACTGAAATTTCTCGCCATTAACATTTAAGTAATCATTTTTCCACCAATTTGGTACTTAAGTGTCCAATTTGGTACTTAAGTGAGCCGACAAAAACTTTTGGTACTAAAATGAGCGCTATACACAAATTTTGACACTTTCAATGTTCTTCTCCCCTTCCTTCGCATTGAAGGCACTCCCACCCTAGCTTTCGCATGCCATCCCTAATTTTGCATGCCTTATATGGAATTGCTTGATTCTCAAATTACCGTGGCCCCTTAATATACATATATAACATCCCCTCTTCTATTTTCGCCTTTGTCGCTCTCGATCAAAAATCTAGGAAAGGATGTGTGTCTATGTGCATGTTGACACATAAATTTTACCGACCATTTAGTGTAATTTGCATAGAAAATTAGGGATTAAATTTTAACCCCTAAACAAAAATATTTAAATTACATAGCATATAGTTTAGGTTCATTTAGATTTAATTGCATTTTTGCATCGGACCGGCGATGGCGAACAAGCTTAAATTTCATCGAATGGGACTCGGCTCGCTCGGAAAGGCAAGGGCCGGGAATTTCAAGTGAAACGGGCTCAATCTGTTTTAATTTGAGCTTAATTCAGCCCATTATGATTTGAGCTTAATTCAGCCTATTATCCTTGATTAAATCAGCCCATTTAAATTTAATTAAACCTAAGCCCAAGCCTAAGCCCATTAGGACTATAAAGCCCATCTATTTGACCTAGGTTAGCATTATATAAACATGTTTAGGTCAGAAATTAGAGACAGAATTCAGATCTGAAATTTTTGGAGAGAACGACGCGAGCGATACACGTGAGATTTGAGGGAGAGAGAAAGACCCAGCCGCGGATGTGTGCGACAGCCGCCGCGTCGCCTCGCCGTTGCTCTGGCATCGCCTATACTTCGTGTTCACCACTGCCGTTTGCGCCTCTTTGCTGTGCTGTGCCCGTGTTGCTCCCGGGGCCCCATCTTCTTCACGGTCAGACCTGTGACCGTGAGGGACACACTGCCGTTGCTTCCTTGCTGAAGCTTGACGTCAACCCCGATGGTCTCCTGCAACGTCTCCCATTACCTTCCAGAGAAATCCATGCACGTCCACATTGAAGTCCAGCCTCACCAACACCTCTCACGGCCCTGAAGTTAACGCCCCCATGCAGAAAACACCAAAATAGAAAGCCCTTGAAGCAAAGCCACGATGATCGTTGCTGATTCTCTGCCATTCCTGAGCTAATCCGTGGCTAATCGTGAATCAACGCGGAGGAATAGAGTCACGCCCAGATCAGGAAAAAGTCAGCATTCCAGTGAGGGTCTTCGCCGCTGCTGCCTCCTCGACGTCAACCCCAACGATTGGCAACAGCTTCTGCTCGTCTCCAGCAAAGCTCCGAGAGTTCCACTCGGTCAGCCCAGCAAGTCTTCCAGCGAAGTCACAGCAACGTGGACAAGTTTCCTGGGCTTCCTAGATTTGCAAAGCTGGTCAGAGATCATCGAGCATCACCGAGAGCCTAGCAGCCTCGCCGGTCAGCCGTGTCGAACACCCCACCGGATGCCCACACCGCCACTGCTCTCGCCAAGTTGCTGTCTAGCCGCCTCAGCCGTGAGCCTCGCCGAAACAGTACCCGTTGCTGTCCGGACAGCCTCGCCATCGGCCCCGCCGGCGTCGTGAGTCGACGTCGTCGTCGCCGGACACCCTCCTCACAATACAGCTGTTGTTCTTGCCGTGTCCTCGCCGTGAGCCCACCGGTGTTGCCATTCTTGTCGATCATCGTCGCCGGTTGTCCCGATCCCGATCCGCAAGCTCATTCCAAGACGATTCAAATTTGGAAGTTATCCGTAAATTAGGTAAGGATCATTATCCGGCAAATTTTCAGAATATTAAGTTTCCTAATTTGCATGTTTTGAATATTTCGTGATTATCATGTGGATATTTAGATATCTTAGGATAATGTTTGATATATCCGCAATATTCGAAAATATTCAAAATTAGGAAAGTTTCCTAATTTAGCAACGTATCTGGACGATTATTCGGCCTTATCCCTAAGGTACGATACGCGGCGATACGGGAAAGTGTTATCCTATCATAACCATTTGGATACGATAATGAATTTCATTAGCTTTCCAATTTGAATAATCAACTTTCTGTCAATATCTATAACCCTATAGATATGACCGATAGTTCGATTTTTGTGTCTAATCCGAGTTTGAAACGAATTTGGCGGATCGCGTGGTTGTTTTGAATGTGGTCATTATCTTTGTTTAAATTGTTTTCTTTCCTTTTCAAATAAAGAAAATTCAAAAAAATATGTTTTGTTATTTAATTAGAAATTTTGCATGTTTAGGTTTTGAATATACCCCAAAGGATGAGATAAGTATTTAATTTAAATTGGGACTTAAGGTGGCATGTTTCCTAGTTTAAATTAGGTATTATTTTAATCCTAACGGATTATTCATGTTATTTTATTATTTCGAATTTTAATAAAAATCCTAAAAAGAAATCATGCTAGGATAGATTAAGTCATCATAGGTTGCATGTTAATTTAGGCATTTTTATTATTCCAAATTTTAATAGAAAATACCAAAAAAAGGAGAAGTCATTAGATTGCATGTTATTTTAGGCATTTTTATAATTCCGAATTTCATCAGAAAATACCAAAAAATAAATAAATCTTTTGCCCGTCATTAGAATTAGGTCACGTTGTTGCACGACATATAGTTTGCATATTAGGTTATATTAATTCGCATGTCATTTTTTCACGTCATTGCATATAGTTTAGCTTTCATTTAAATAAGTGAAAATAAAAAAAAAATTGAGTGAATTGCTTGATTAGAAAACATATTAGGATTGTCGGTGTGATTTCTAGCTAACAATGCAGATGCTTGCGTTGGATCGAGGTGAGTAATTCTTCCAAACTTGCAATTTATTTAATGCTTTCCCGAGTGTTAAATTGGTGGTTTGCGCACCCGCATGAACACCTCACATGTTAGTAACTAGATTGAAATGGATCCAAACTACCTACCAAAATATTTTTGAAAAGAAAAGGTACCGAAAGGGCGTTAGACTAGATCCAGCGTAATCAAGTCCCTGGGCTTAGAATCTCTGGTTCGTAGGAATAAAGTATATCTCTCTATGTTTTATTTAGGTTTCTAATCGACCCACCGTAAATAGATTAGTGACGACTCCAAGCATGAAAACATTTGCATGTTAAGAACTTAAACCCTAAATTGCGAATTGATAGGGCTTGGGAGGGTCTGAGTTAAGTTCAATCTTAATAATCCATTAGCCCGAAAAATGAAAATTTTTTAGGTCTCGACAGTGCATGCTCTGATCTTTTGTGTTTGTGAATATTAGAGATAATTAGATAATTTTGTTGATTCTCCGTATGTCTTGAGACTATGTGTATATCTCCCTTTGATTGTGCATATCTTGATTGATATGTTATCTTAGATAATCATCTAATATAACCTCTGAATGAGCTCATTTATGCTTCTTCATTGTACATCAAAATATACAGAAAATTTTACAATTTTCTCTCTCACTTTTGTATTTTTAACTGTGAAGAAGAAGCTGCTTTGAAGAAATTGGCGAACCACCAGAATCAATGCACCGTCCGCTTGGAGGGCTCCGCTGTCACCATACCTTCCATTTGGATAGGCGTTTCGTCTTGTGTAAATCCGCATATAAAGTGACTCAGACGCTTATTTCTACGAACTCAAATGAGTGGGACAACAACCTCAAACGACACATAACCGAAGTAAGATTAAAGCATGCGACCGGTTAAATAGGAGAATGTTCACCAATATATATTCAGACAAAGCACATACTCACATAGCTAGTTTTTAACTCGCACATGTGCAAATTAGGCATGAATTAGCATTCAATATATATATCACACACATTGAATATATATGAAATGTAGCCTATTTTAGTTTAAAAACGTGATCAACATAAGCAAACTACACAAAAGGTAAAATCGTGAAAGGAATGGAAGTCGTTTGGCATTAGTTGATGATAAATCTTTATTATGTTGCATTAATTAATGTTTATCTAGAAATATACAGTGAATGGTTAGGGACATTTTAAGGAGAAAACCAAGAATGCTATATATATAAGAAATCCACCTTTTGATTATAGCGAGATATTAGTGAAAATTTACATAAATCAAGTTATTTCTTGGTGGACGTAATAAAGATTAGAGAACTAGATGTATAGTTGAATTTAAGATGTTGTTGTCCTATGGAACAACTTAGGGCATCGTTGGCTCCACAAGCAAAGCCCCTCAACTCCCTCCTTTTGCCCTCTCTCCAAATTGATCCAAGGTCACATTTATGGTTACCAACCGTGACAAACATTACAATGGATAATATTATTGTATTTCTCACTTCAATTAAGCTTGATATATTAAGATCGATTTATAAGAGTCATATACAAAATGATGTAGCATATTTATATAAGTATTCAATGTTATTTGCTTGTTTTTGTTAGGTTACCAGTCTATACTTATATTGACCGACATCAATATATATATTTTTTCATGTGATACTTTCGTGTTGACTAAAAAGCTCAAGTAATTTTTGACTAATAATTTTAAAAGCACAACCTGACCTTAAATTAATCAATTGCAAACTAAACACAACAAATTTTTGTTTTGGCAAACTATTACTTTTGAAACCACAAAGCATTACGCTTTTTTCTTGACTTTGTTCTACCTAAATTACGCACATGTATGTGATTGGGAAAATTTTAGGCGCTTTGAAACCACGATGTTTTATTTCTTCCAAATTAATTCTTCACATTAATTGTTATGGATTAAGTTCAACGTTCAAAGAGCACATTTAGGGCATGTTTTTTTGTCATGATTAATTCAAATAATTGAAAATGTGGAAAGTACTCTAAAACAATTAACCCAAGTTTCACTCTCTTAAGCGAGTAGCTCAGTTAATGCACCTAATAATGGAAAATGGCCAGCTATGATCCTCTACATCCAAGCCCATGGTATGTTTGGAAAGTGATTTTAGTCTCAAAATATTTCCAAATATCATTGACATTCATTTTAATAATCAAGCCAATCATATAGTGAAAAAAAGGCAAGACTTCCTTTACTCCCACCATAACAGAAGTTGATTTTACTATTCACGCTCTATGATTCTATCCATTCAATGGTTGATGTAATTGGTAAAAAAAAAAAGGAAATTCACTTTCGGACTATTGGTTCAACAATTCTAATTTCTAGAGGCCATTAAGTGCACATCACGTGGGAAACGAGCTGTGTTGTTATCAAATCAATCAAAATTGTTAGATGAGAATATTATATGAGTCAAACTACTTTTAAATCATTGAAACTTATAGATCTTATCCCATTTGTTGGTCCACTAGATGACCCGTCTGGGTGGTGTTGCTGCCGCGGGCACTCTTCCTCTCGCAAAAGGTTGAGTGTTCGAATCCCGGGCGCCGCAGGGTGACTTAACCGGTGGCACGTGTGTGGTGGCTAGCACGTATCGCCCCCAGGATTTACCTCCCGGCTGTCGGCCGTGCGGGGGTTCCCTGGGTTACCAAAAAAAAAATTATATGAGTCAAACTAAATTCAAACCATAGAAATTGATGGTTCTTATCCCATCCTACCGTCCAAAATTAGTCTAATATGTAAATTTTAGGTTAAATGAGTAACTTTTTTTCATCATTTGTCACTAGTGTCATCCTCGGAATTGTGGGCCCACCCCCAAAATCTGCAACAAAACAATGAAAAAATGCACCAACCTTTTCTTTTGCATTGAATGCACTTCCACCCATGGCTTCCATGTGCCAACCCAAATTATACATACCTTATACGGAGTTGCCTGATTCTCTCATTACCATCATTGGCACCCCCTTGATTTACATATCATTTCGCTCTTTCATTCTCACCTCTTTCGCTCTCCATCAAAACCCTAGCAAAGGGTGTGTGTGTTTGTGTGCATGTTCTCATCTTTTGTGTTTGTGAAGAAGGATGCGAAGAAGAAACTGCTTCTAAAGAAAATGGCCGCTGCATCGAACGGCACTCTGAATCACCAAAACCACTACCATTGCACTATCTCCTTAGCGGACCTGGCCATGTGCACCACGGTGACCCTCAGCTACCGCCACACCTTCCATCTGGGTAGGTGTTTCGCCTTGCGTAAATTTGCATAAGTAGACTCATATGCTTTTCTTTTTTCTTCTTTTTTTTGTCTCTTACATGCTTCTTCGATTGACGTTGTTGTTGAGAGAGAGAGAGAGAGTTTTGTCGAGTTATTCGTACTTCAAATTGGGGTGCATCATCTTTTTGTTGTTACCCTACTGATACATGCGCCAGTATATGCAGGTTTGTGTGCGAAGATAGATCTACGTGAAACACATGTGGACTTACGTTTTCATGCATTTTTTACTATGGGTGTTCGGTGTTGTGGATGGTCTAGATAGAGACTATTATTTAGTTTCATTGGGAAACATGAGGGATTATTTGATCGGAAATCAAAGATTCTAATATTTTGCCAATTATATATAGGACTAGTATATCTTAAGCCCGCGCGTCGTCATATCTTTGTCAAAGCCAAAGTCTAGCAAGCTTTTTTTTTTTTTTGGTAAGGAAGTCTGGCAAGCTTTGTTGTTAGATAAATCTTCAAAAGAAAAACTGGTGATTTCTGCAAAGTTTGCACTGTTTTTCTTATGTATGACGTTACAAGGTTCCTTTATTTTAAATGAAAAAAAAAAGAGAAAAAAACAGGAGGTTACATTTCAACCGAATATGCAAAATATGATGATATGTTCAAAATAAAAAGAGATAGCTATTTTTAATGAAGAGTGCATACAATTGTAATAAACTTAGGGTGTGTTTATTCGAGTCAAAGTATTTTCTAAGAATTAGTTTACTGAACTTTCACGCGTTTGATTTGCTGAAAATAAAAAAACCATTTATAGTCAAAGAAAATAGGCATTCTTAAATCCTAACTTGAAATTGGAAAAGCATTTTTCTTCTGAAAAATATATTTTGTAGAAACTTTTTTTCTTTATTGTGAATACATCATGTTACTTTATTTATGTTGGGGATTTATCATAAATCAAAATCAATCACAATTTTCTTGACGATAAATATATGGAATTTTAAGGTCAAGTTTTCAAAAATAAAAACCTTTGACTATATTTTTTTTTTAATAAAGAGTGCATATAGTTGTAGAATTATGATTGAGATACATGCTTCTTGACGTGGGGTTTTATGCTAAGCTCGTGTCAAACCTAATTGCCCATATACTTATAACCCATATTACAAATTGGCACTTATACTTACATACTGAACAAAACATATTATGTAAGCACTTGTATTAACTATGTGATCTGTGTACTTCTCTTTAGCAAAAGCATCCTTCACCGTTGATTATGGTAATTTGATTTGTAGCAATTAACTAACCACCATATCAATGGTGATAGATGAGGATGTGTAGAAAAGACAATGCCTAGTATTTGCCTGTCATGAAGTACCATAGTTAACGTAAAATCAAGAAATCCTATGATCGATGATGGTATACAATGGTGTTAGGTGCAGTGGCCATTAAGAACTTCAACTAGACCAAATACGTATTAATTGGATCACTTTGATTGTATCTTTGTATCTAGTTTTCGATTATTATAATTGTGATTCCTCTTTATAAGCTTCATATGCTGAAATACATTGGGCATTACATTTTGTGCAGTGTTATTTACACATTTGAGTTGTTATTTTTTTCACATTGAATTAATGAATCACATATCTTTGGTTACCTTCATCTTTGGTTATGGAGAGAGATTACAATATTAGCACTATACGTGTGGAGAGAGATTTCACATGAAGTTTCTTGCTGAGTGAGTATGTATGTTGCATTCTATCTTATGGTATAAAATTGAACCTATCGATTCATCTTTAGATGATCTGAATATTTATTAGCACTGAGCTGACATAATCGATACATTCATGCTAACTTAGATTCAATAGTTGTCGCGACCCAACCTCTCCTCGGGAGATGTCTCGACCGGTACGTGCTAAGTCTAGGTTCAGGACTTAACTCGGGCTCTCCCAAACCCATATCATATCGCGACTTAGGTTTTAAGTTTTTAATATGCAGGTGATTTACGTGCAGGAGTCGCCACTAATCGATTTGGAGTAGGCCGATTAGAAACCCAAATAGGGTGACGGGAGAATCACCCTATTCCTACGAACCAGAGATTAACTAGATTCGGGGACTTGGTTACACTAGTTGAATAACTAATGCCCTTTCGGTACCTTTCTACCATGTTCATTCTTTTTGAAAAAAACATTTGTCAGGCAATTTGGATTGATTTTAGGACCTTTCTCCTAACATGTGAGGTGATCGAGCGAGTGCATAATCAGAAACGATTAGCAGTCAATGCAGGCATGCAACCTAAGGTTCTAATTAAGTCAGATGACATTCGAAATACAACAGCTTATGCAATTGTATTTAAAACATGCATAATAATACCACAGTAGGCTTATCTAATTAAACATACCACCTATACGATTTAATAAAACATGCATGATAAGATAAAATAAAAATATTCAAACATATCATAAATTTTTTTAAAAAAATTTTAATTAATTAATTTTTTAAAAAAAATAAAATAAAATAAAAACGAAAATCTGAAAACTTTTTTTTTAAAATTTTTTAAATATATTTTTTTAAGAAAATAAAATAAAATACGAAAAACTGAAAATTTTTTTAAAACTTTAAAAAAAAAATTTTTAAAATTTTTTTTGATTATTATATTTTTTTTAAAAATAATAATAATAATGGAACCGGGTCGGGCGGACCGGGTCGGAACCGACCCGGGTCAAAGGATCCGACCCGATCGACCGGGTCGGATCCGTTGATCCGGGTCGGTCGAAACCGACCCAAGTCAACGGGTCCGACCCGACTCGACAGACCCGCGGGGGGGAAAGACGCCGGCGAGGCCGAAGTGGCCGTCCGCCGGCTGCCCCAGCCCTGCGTCGCATGCGAATTATCGATTAGGGCCGCCCCCATGGCCGTGCTACTCACCTGAGCCGTCGCCGGACCGCCGTTCACCGGCCGGCGAGCAAAACCTTCCCGGCCTCACTTAGGCATTTTGTCGAGCACCTGGCGTGCGTGACCCAAATAGAGGCCTTTCGGCCTGTTCCGGCGATTCGGTCGGCTCCGGCAGCTGCAGCTCGCTTTCGACAGAGAGTGGGGATCGTGACTGAAGGCGGTATGGGCCGAGAATCATGCGACACGGCTGGCGCGAGTCCCGGCCACACCGGACACCGAAACAGGGAAAAACAGAGGCGCTTCTCGGCTGGGGGGGCTCATCGGTGGATGGCACGGCTGGGGAGCCTTCGGCGACTGCTCGAGCGACGACGACGAGACTGCTGGGTACTCCTCCCGGTTCCGGTGGACTCTCGGTTTGGTCTCTCTCTCTCTGATCTCTCTCCTCTCTCTCTATTCTCTCACTCTCTCGGTCTCTGTCTCTATGTTTTTCTTTGAAAATGGCCGACCGAGGTACTTCCTGGGGTTGCCGGTCAGCTTGCTCAAGACGGCGAGACCGGCTGGGACCTGTGAGACGCTCCCAGGCTCCTCTCTCCTCTCTGCTTCACTCCGATTCTCTCTATCTTTCACTGTTTCGTCGGCCGGACCTCTGTTTCTCTCTCTACTCCGCCGACCCGAGCTCTCTCTCTCTCCATGGTCTTTTATATCCGGCGACGGCGACGATGACGGGCCCCCTCTGCGTCAGCGTGACGATGGCCAGCACCGGCCTAGGCTCCGCGAATTCCGCGGCCATAGGGCGGTGTAGGGGGTGTCAGTTTTGGCGCTGCAGAGGAGAGAACAAGGGAATGAGAGGGAGGAGGGGATAAGGGTTCACCCAGGAAACGGGGAAGACGGGACTGGCCTTAATGGCCAGTCCCTGTGGCGTGTTCTCTCGGCCTTCCTCTGGCCGGATGACGACGATGACGAGCGGCGCCGCCGTGCGTCATGCTTCGGTCGCGCGCAGGGGAAAAACAGAGGAAAGACAGCGATGCTCGGCAAGGGAGGAAGAAGGAAGGAGGCTGGGCCTGGCCCGGGCCCGCGCGGGGAAGAAGGGAAAAGGGCAGGCTGGGCCCGCGCGAAGGAGAAGAAGAGAAGAGAAAGGGCCTTGGGCCCGTGGGAGGAGAGGGAAGGAGAGTGAGGCGGGCTGGGCTGGGCTGCGCGAGAGGAAAAGGAAAAAGAAAAACGGGTCGGATCGGCCCGGCTCCGATCTGGTTCAATGCGATTTTTTTTTAAAAAAATTTATATTAATAAAACCTATTAAAACAAATATGCCTAATTTCTAAATGCAATGTATGTAAAATTAAAATTTTTTTTGTTTTAGGAATTAAAGAAATTAACTCCTAAATTTTGTGTAATTAACTTTGGGCAAATTAAAAATAAGTGTCAACAGCTGCCCTTTTTGAAGGTGAGCTCGCAGAGATTAAGCTCGCAGAGGTTACGTTCAAAGATAAAATGACACCTAAATTTAGCCCATGCATGTTCAAATGAATGTTATTTTTGGCGAGACAGTGAGTCCCATTTTCATGATACGATATAAGATGATGCATGCTAAAGCAAATAAAAACATACCTGGGGTTACTTACCTTGTCTAAGGGTAGAGTAATTCCAGATAGTTGGTATTGTGTGTCGAGGACTCGAACCTATCTTCGGTCGTCTCGACGGGGGGAATGGTTTGTCTAGGACCCGAACCTATCTTCGGTCGCCTTGACCGGGGGAAATCGCTCGCCCAGGACCCGAACTTATCTTCGGTAGCCTTGATTGGATTTCGTCTGTCTAGGACCCGAACCTTTCTTCGGTCGCCTTGATTGGGGGAAATCACTGGTCTAGGACCCGAACTTATCTTCGGTCGCCTGACTGGATTTTATTTGTCTAGGAACCCGATCCTACCTTCGGTTGCCTCGACTGGGGAAATCGCTTGCACAGGCCCGAACTTCTCTTCGGTCGCCAGCTGGATTTCGTCTGTCTCGGTAATCGAACCTTTCTTCGATCGCCTTGACTGTCTGGATTTTGCTTTGCCAGAACCCGAACCCTTCTTCGGTCGTCTTGACAAAGTACTTGGGGATCCTCGCTCGAGGATTTGATGGTTTGCCTGGTGGGTCCTCGCCAGCAGGGCTTGGAAAGACTCAAACAAATGAGCACCTGGGGGTCCTCGCCCGAGGATTTGTTGTTTGCCTGGTGGGTCCTCGCCAGCAGGTCTTGGAAAGATTCAAACAAATGAGCACCTGGGGGTCCTCGCCCGAGGATTTGTTGTGTGCCTGGTGGGTCCTCGCCAGCAGGTCTGGGAAAGACTCAAACAAATGAGCACCTGGGGGTCCTCGCCCGAGGATTTGTTGTTTGCCTCTTAAAGGCATGTCTCCTATCAGACAAATTTTCTTGTACAAAAACATACGAGTTCATGGGAGAAATAGACAACTAAAGCTATTCCAGAACATCATATGAAATTTCTTGACTGCAATTCAAGGTGCATTTCTTTTTCAAAGGAACCTGGTTTACCTTCCGGGTAGTTTGAAAAGAAATCTGATAAAATACCTCGGGTTTCTTACCTGGAGGTGTAATGCATCATCTGCTGAATAACCGACCTTTGTCAGGGCGACTTCCTTGGAGTGATAAGGAGGACTTCTACAGTACCCGAATCATTATGTCCCTATCACTGGGGATTGAAAATCTAAGTTGTCAAAGACAATTAGCTCAAACATGCATGCGTTCATGAGGGATAGACAAACTAGGCTATTCCAGGATGCGTATTTGAAAGTTCATGCATGATGATTTTGCCATATTTACATCATCAAACATCCACCGAGGGTCAATTAAGACAACTTCCATTTGTAAGATGGACTTCTCGAGATGTTGAACGAGGGACTTTCAGTCAGAGAGGACTTTCCACTCGCTCTCATTGAAAAGGGTATTTGTCCCGTCCATTAATGCGGGAACATCAAAAACACTCAATCTGGCCGCTATCACATCCGCAAGGGTCTGAGTTTTCTCGCAAGCAGTACGGCGCTGCCAATCTGAGAGGTCTTCAGGGTCGTAATGTTGGCTTGGTCAACGGATTGACAAAGGTGACTGTTCAAGTCAAGATTATAGAGGAAGATATTCTGCAATTATCTCCTGGTTTGCATGTCAAAGACCTCTGCAAAAAGAGATAAAAATAATCCTGCTCGCACTTCCTCGAGCGTTGTTTATAAACATTTGAAATTCCACGTTAATTCAAGTGTCCTAGTCAGAAGAGACTTCATGAGGGATGTAACGTGGGTTTGGTTCATAGGTTGAGGAACGAAATGATCGTTAGGCTCAAAAATGTGTGTAAGGGTGAGAATTGGTGATCATCTAGCGTTGTCACCAGTCTTTTTCTCCGCCGTCTGCATTTTCCTGGCAAACTCCCTGGGTAATCATGTGTTTAGCTTCTTTGACATCTTCTTTCTTCGAGAAGCTTCTGTGTCAAGCATTTTCCTGGATACCATTCTATCTCTGTCTCAATTGTTTTCTCCAGGATAGGTTTGTCTTTGTCTGTCATGTGATAGATCTTTGTCAAGACTATGTTCTCAAAATGGAAATTTGTATCGAAGAAGAACTCAAGTTTGAACCCTTTCGGGGTTATCTATTCTACACCTGTGTGACAATTTTGAGGTATTTGAGAGCACTTTCATCATGTTCAGAGACTTTTTCATCTGAAACCTCATCGTTTTTCACAGCAGTTACCCAGAAATTAGGAACTCCTGTCTCTTGATCCTTTTCATCGTTTTTCTTCTTCTTCTTTTTCTTCTTTTTGTTTTTTCATGGGCATTGGCCTTGCTTTTACCAGGCACACTGCTTTTTTATGCCCCCAGTTCTCAGCATTTTTGCTATTCTTCTGATGTTGTCAGGACTAACCTAAACAAAGTTGAACAGAACATTGTTATTAGGCTATTGGAGTCTTCATCCTGATTCGACATCCTGGAGCCTGATGTTCGAATGTGGTGACTTTTACCTTGCCCCAGTGTGGGGGATGATCACCAACTGGGTTCATGTGAAATGAAATCGCTGGCTCAACTGGGCTAGCAAGGGATATGAGTGTGTGGAATAGAAGAAGAACTGCTCTTCGTCATCCTAAGGCGCTTAAATCATCATAAGAGTTCATCTGCAACAAAAACACTCAAAGATTAGTGCGAGTGAGAGCAAGAAAACTTTTATTCATCTTTTTCACCTTGTTCGAGCTGTTGCAGCTGATGATCAGAGAGAATTTTAGATATTACAAACTCTTCTTTCTAGGTGAAAATATCGCTGTTATCAATAAGATATTAACATGGTGAGCAGACTTTAGTTTGCTGCTCCTCTCTTGACAAAGCCCTCTTAGCCTTGATTGATTTGTCATTGATGGCATGCTTGCCTTGGAGGACTTTGTCAGGGGCCGTTGGGTCCGTGAAGCTGATGAAGCTAGAGCCAACAAAGGGGGAAAAGAAAGAAAGGATGTTTTTCTTATTTCCTCTGAGTCTGAATCCATCCTGTGATGCTGATTCATCTCAAGCTGCCCCAATGTGGGGTGGTTTTTTTTTACAGGGGTGAGTTAGAAGGAACCTCTGAATATATGGGCTCAAAAAATGGTCAAGCAAAGGATCAATGGTATTGTATAGGGGAGAGACATGAGTTGCCTCTTGTCATTTTGACTATCGTTCCTTATGCGAGAAATCCCTTTACCCTGTAGAAATGAAACTTTATCGCTCATTTTGCAAGAATTTGGTATGTGAGGATGTGTATGGATCAAGGGTTGCCTTTCATCATTCTGACGCACCTCGTTCAGCATATCGAAGTAGTTCGACACCTTTCGTCGGATTGTCAAAATTTTTACGGGGATTTGGTGAATTAAACAGGCAAAATTACCATGCAAAATCACTTTTCACGTAATGTTCTTGAGGAAGGTTAGGCATTTATTTGCTTTAACATGCTTCTTTTTTTTTTTTCGTTGTCTTGCATTATTACGAGGGATGTCTTTAAGGAAAGAAATACCTACCTATACTGCAATGGCAAGGTAATCCTGCAAAATAACAAGAGAAACCATGTTAATGAATGGCTCTTTAAGGGATAGAAATTGGAAACGATACAAACTACCCTTCTTTGATTTTGCCTTCAAGGCCAGCAGCATCTTTTCTCCTCTTTACTTTGTTCAGCCTTCTCTGTCAATGATTTCTTCCTGAGAGAAGCATGAACTTACGTTTAGAAATAAGACGATGGAGGGTAAAATGAAAACGATACAGGTTACCCTTCTTCCACTTTGTCTTCGAAACGGGGAGAGTTCTTTCTCTTCATGATTTGGCACGAAGCTCGAATGAAATCCTCTATAATTAGAGGTACTCCGGCCTAGAATGTCCTAATGTCGGTGCATGTTGCTTCGATATGGTCCTCGACCTGTTTTCTGATTCCTGAACGCACAAGACATTTGGCAATTGTTTGTATGGGAAGCTAATCTCTACTTTGAAGGTCTTTGACAGATGTGGGCCTTCGATGGAGATTATCCTTCTTCTACTTTGCCTTCAAAGCTAGCAGAGTCTTTTCTCTTTCCATGAGTGAGCGCGAAGCTTGAATGAAATCCTCTATGATTAGAGGTACTCCTGGCTGGAAAATCCTGTTGTTGGCGGACACTACATCAATGCGGGCCCGGCCTGTTCTTTGATTCCTGAACGCATAAGACATTTGACAAATGTTTGCATGGGAAGTTTCGCAGCAAAGCTAATCTCTACTTTGAAGGTCTTCGACAGATGTGGGTCTGGCCACTGTCGACACTTCCGTGGTCTCCAGGATCGGTCTTGACGCAATTTCGTCATGTGCGAAGTTCTTTCCAACTGCTTGCACCATGAGTGTTCTTTACTCAATTCCGTCCTATGTATAGGAAGAAAATATGTCATTTCCATGCTAAAGTGGATGAACTTTAGGAACGAAATACACCCTTTTTGACGGGCTGGGGGATTCCATGCCCCCTAGCCTACTCTTCCAATTAAGCACTTCTTCGTCGTGTTTCATCCGAGAAGTTCTAACATTGGTGCTCTCTCTGGCTTGCTAGCATGTCAGAGTCTAGCATGTTTCCCAGTTCATCACCTGCAAAAGAAAAGGGATAGAATGTCATTTCCAAAATTTGTTAAGGAATAAGACATACCTTTTTCTTTTAGAAAGGGTAATCTTTTCTTGATCTGCCCTTGACTTTCGTGCAAAATAATGTTTTGCTCATCATGGAGTCAAGGAATGCTCAACATTCTCTTTGACTCGCTAGGGCTGATATTCTCCACTGGTGGTAATGAGATTTGCCCCATATTTTGAAGATTGGGTGATCTTCGCTCGGACTACCCCTATCAGATCAGTTGGTCCGCTAGCATCACCAGGGTCTGATGTGCTCTCCAATTTGTGTCATTTCCAAATGTCCCTTTTGTAGCAACAAATCAAAAGGAATATGTTCTGAGACACGAAATGAGCAGGTTAGAAAAACAAATAGGGTTATGAACATGCATGCTTTTCAACCATCATTCTTTTTGATTTTTTTTGAAAAATGATAAAACGTTTGTTTTATTTTCAAAAGCTTAGAAACGAGGAAGCATGAGGAAGCCCGGGCCTCAGAACACTTTCCTTTTCATGGCTGGATATCATCAACGGGCCGGTTTGGGATACTTCCTCAGGCCCTCAAAACAAAACATTTGTAATTCTTTTGAATGATTCAGGCGAATTACATTTGTTGGAATGGAAAATGCAAAACTAAGATTCCAAACATAATTACAGATTCAAAAAACTGGGAATCTTAGAAAACAGCTACGACTTTAGAAGGCAAGAAAAGTTCCCACATAGTGGAGGATTCAAGCTTATTAAATATGCCTCTATTCTAAAGGGAGGAAAATTGAGTCTTTAGTTTACTCAATGACGACATCTGCGCCTCCTGCTTGGTTGGGTGGTGCGTTGCGGAATGAAAACATCTTTGCATCCAACAATTTCTGGACCTTATTTCTCAAGACAACACAGTCGTTGATGGAATGTCCCATTTCGCCCAAATGATAGTCACATGCCTTGGAAGGATCATAGTTGGGGAAACGTTCAGGATTTTTCACGCTTTGGCTCTTTAGCAAGCAACCCCTTTTCCAGGAGAATAGGTAGGATCTGAGACATAGGCAACGGGAGTGGCGTGAACCGCTTTTTGTTATTTCGGCTTTGGGGCAGCCGGCGGCCTGAGGCCGGTTGCTGTTCACTATTCATCTGAATCGTTGGGGAAGAATGAGCGGTTCGGGTGTATGCAACATCCACATCCGTCAGGGGCTCTTTTTCTTTCTTCATGCCAAGTTCCTTGCTTGTGGAAGTGGGGTCGGTGAACCACCCCTCACGCAATCCTGTTTCAATTCGTTCGCCAACAGGAACAAGACGATTAAGGGATTCAGCAGTGGCACCAACCAGGCGGTGTCGGTATTCATACGGAAGGGACTTAATGAATAACTTCACTTGTTCCTGATCAGTGAGTTGTGAAGTAATCTGGGCGGCCAAGTTTCTCCACCTGGTGGCATACTCTTTAAAGGACTCGCTCTTCTTCTTCTCAACGCGCTCCAGATCATCACGAGTGAAGGTGATGTCGAGGTTGAATTGGTACTGCTTGAGGAATGCATTGGCGACATCATCCCATGATTTAAAAGCGTCCACATCTTTTGACATATACCATGTCAGGGCTGGTCCTGTCAAGCTCGCTTGAAAAGTCTGAATCATGAGGGGCTTATTGTCAACATATGGGGTCATCCGTACATGATACATATGCAAATGGTGTCTGGGACAGGAGGTGCCATCATATTTCTCAAACTCCGGCATCTTGAACTTTTCTGGTATTTTGACCCGTTTGTATATAGATAGGTCAAGCGGGACAGCGTGCTGCGGGCCTTGTAGCTGTTTCAGCATCTCTTCGACCTTTGCAAGGCGTTTGTCCTGTTCTGTCATCGGTGCAGCTTCGAGTTCAGGCTTCCTGACGGCAAGGGGAAGCGGATCGTCCTCTAGCAGGGGCATTTTGCTATCACTGGCTGAGGCTTCGTCTTTTCCAGTAGACGGAGGTGGTGACACCACTTCTATTGTTGCAGGTGTGGGTGCGAGCTTGCTGTTGATGGATTCAATTTGCTTGGTGATGCTTTCAAGCGCATTGAAAACCATCTTCATTTCGCTTTCCATGTTATTGAGGCGGACGCTTTCTTTGGCCATTTTTGTAACTACCTGGGAAAACGTTGAAATAAATTATTAAAATGTCCAAGAAATAATCATTTCATGACATAATCATAATATTATTGTGTATTTACTTTATTTGCAAAGAAAAATAAAGCAAAAAGGGGTTTTTATTAACATCAACATTACAGGTGGCGTTTCCGGGGTTTGAACCCCGGACGCCTCGGACCGTACGGCTTACATCCCGGGTACCACTGGGCCAAAGGCCGCGGTGGTGTCATCTTCGCCTCAAAAAATTCATATAAAGCATAAAAACGGCCCGAACTTCATTAACATTAATACAACCCATAAACAGCTTTACGGACAAAAATCAAAACCCCTAAACCTGTATATTAGGAAAATATAAAGGACAGGGGCTTGTAACAAAAAGGACGACATTCCCGGATGTTCATTTTATATACGATGGGGAAGGTACAGTCTCTTGGGGCTGCTTATTTTCACAATCAATGGGTAGCCTAACAATAACAAATCCATTGAACAAGTAGGCAGCATAATGGAATAAGAAGGGATATAATATATACCTTTCCTTGAACCATGTCAATCACAACGACATGCACATGTAGAGTGAGGTTCGATTTCTATCTAGACTAGCTTAGCAAAATGAAATTAAAAGGGTGCCTGACCGTCGCAGTCTAGCGTTGGTGTCAAGTCCTTTTAACCTCGGCCAAATCGAAAGAAATATTTTATAATCACGCAAATAGCGGCTAAAAATATTTTTTACGATTTTTAGAAATGAATTTTGGGGAAAAGAAAGGCAGCCTCTACATCGCGGGCTCGCGTTCGAGGTCGTATCTTTCTTAACACCATCCTAAGGTGCCCTATTGCGGCCCAGGTCCGGCAGCATGGTTGTGTGTGCAATAGTGTAGTGCTAAATCATTAAAGCATGCACAGCAATTTATAAACAATCAATTCGAACCTGCAAAACAAATAACACCTTAATGTCAGGATCGTACCTGAAGTCCCTGCTGCCAAACAAAAATTATTTTGAACAGGATAAAATTTTTGGCCTAAGTCCACTTTTACAAGTCCCCAGCGGAGTCGCCAGTCTGTCGCGACCCGACCTCTCCTCGGGAGAGGTCTCGACCGATACGTGCTAAGTCTAGGTTCAGGATTTAACTCGGGCTCTCCCAAGCCCATACCATATCGCGACTTAGGTTTTAAGTTTTTAATATGCAAGTGGTTTACGTGCAGGAGTCGCCACTAATCGATTTGGGGTAGGCCGATTAGAAACCCAAATAGGGTGACGGGAGAATCACCCTATTCCTACGAACCAGAGATTAACTAGATTTGGGGACTTGGTTACACTAGTTGAATAACTAATGCCCTTTCGGTACTTTTCTACCATGTTCATTCTTTTTGAAAAAAAAACATTTGTCAGGCAATTTGGATTGATTTTAGGACCTTTCTCCTAACATGTGAGGTGATCGAGCGAGTGCATAATCAGAAACGATTAGCAGTCAATGCAGGCATGCAACCTAAGGTTCTAATTAAGTCAGATGACATTCGAAACACAAACAGCTTATGCAATTGTATTTAAAACATGCATAATAATACCACAGTAGGCTTATCTAATTAAACATACCACCTATACGATTTAATAAAACATGCATGATAAGATAAAATAAAAATATTCAAACATATCATAATTTTTTTTAAAAAAAATTAATTAATTAATTTTTTTTAAAAATAAAATAAAATGAAATAAAAACGAAAATTTGAAAACTTTTTTTTAAATTTTTTAAATATATTTTTTAAGAAAATAAAATAAAATACGAAAAACTGAAAATTTTTTAAAACTTTTTTTTTAATTTTTTTTTAAAAATTTTTTTTAAATTTTTTTGATTATTATATTTTTTTAAAAAAATAATAATAATAATGGAACCGGGTCGGAACCGACCCGGGTCCACGGATCCGACCCGGTCTTTGACCCGGGTCGGATTTGTTGATCCGGGTCGGTCGGAACCGACCCGAGTCAATGGGTCCGACCCGGTCATTGACCGGGTCGGATCTGTCGATCCGGGTCGCATCCAACCCGACTCGACAGACCCGCGGGGGGGAAAGACGCCGGCGAGGCCGAAGTGGCCGTCCGCCGGCTGCCCCAGCCCTGCGCCGCCTGCGAATCATCGATTAGGGCCGCCCCCATGGCCGTGCTACTCACCTGAGCCGTCGCCGGACCGCCGTTCGCCGGCCGGCGAGCAAAACCTTCCCGGCCTCACTTAGGCATTTTGTCGAGCACCTAGCGTGCGTGACCCAAACAGAGGCCTTTCGGCCTGTTCCGGCGATTCGGTCGGCTCCGGTAGCTGCAGCTCGCTTCCGACAGAGAGTGGGGATCGTGACTGAAGGCGGTATGGGCCGGGAATCACGCGACATGGCCGGCGCGAGTCTCGGCCACACCGGACACCGAAACAGGGGAAAACAGAGGCGCTTCTCGGCTGGGGAGCCTTCGGCAGCTGCTCGAGCGACGACGACGAGACTGCTGGGTGCTCCTCCCGGCTCCGGTGGACTCTCGGTTTGGTCTCTCTCTCTCTCTGATCTCTCTCCTCTCTCTCTATTCTCTCACTCTCTCGGTCTCTGTCTCTCTGTTTTTCTTTGAAAATGGCTGACCGAGGTACTTCCTGGGGTTACCGGTCGGCTTGCTCAAGACGGCGAGACCGGCTGGGACCTGTGAGACGCTCCCAGGCTCCTCTCTCCTCTCTGCTTCACTCCGGTTCTCTCTATCTCTCACTGTTTCGCCGGCCGGACCTCTGTTTCTCTCTATACTCCGCCGACCCGAGCTCTCTCTCTCTCCATGGTCTTTTATATTCGGCGACGGCAACGATGACGGGCCCCCTCTGCGTCGACGTGACGATGGCCTGCACCGGCCTAGGCTCCGCGAATTCCGCGGCCATAGGTCGGTGTAGGGGGTGTCAATTTTGGCGCTGCAGAGGAGAGAACAGGGGAATGAGAGGGAGGAGGGGATAAGGGTTCATCCGGGAAACGGGGAAGACGGGACTGGCCTTAATGGCCAGTCCTTGTGGTGTGTTCTCTCGGCCTTCCTCTGGCCGGATGACGACGATGATGAGCGGCGCCGCCGTGCGTCATGCTTCGGTCGCGCGCAGGGGAAAAACAGAGGAAAGACAGCGACGCTCGGCGAGGGAGGAAGAAGGAAGGAGGCTGGGCCTGGCCCGGGCCCGCGCGGGGAAGAAGGGAAAAGGGCAGGCTGGGCCCGCGCGAAGGAGAAGAAGAGAAGAGAAAGGGCCTTGGGCCCGTGGGAGGAGAGGGAAGGAGAGTGAGGCGGGCTGGGCTGGGCTGCGCAAGAGGAAAAGGAAAAAGAAAAACGGGCAGGATTGGCCCGGCTCCGATCCGGTTCAATGCGATTTTTTTTTTAAAAAAATTATATTAATAAAACCTATTAAAACAAATATGCCTAATTTCTAAATGCAATGTATGTAAAATTAAATTTTTTTTTTGTTTTAGGAATTAAAGAAATTAACTCCTAAATTTTATGTAATTAACTTTGGGCAAATTAAAAATAGGTGTCAACAATAGTGTTGTTGGCTATCTAGACATATCAAGATTGCCATGACTTGATATCAATGATCTCGAGCTCATAAGAGATTTGGGTTTCGAAGACCAATATCAATGGCTTGGTTTGAAACTTTGTGGTGAATGGCCAAGTGACGTGAAATATTGCACGACATCTTGTTCTTTGCGATGTTGATGACTGCAAGATTGGTTAACTTGTTTAGACTTACCTTTGGCTGTCCAATTCAATTCCTATCACATCATTATCGATAGTTGTCAAAAAGTAAAAGTATCTACATTAATTAAAAGTGATACTAGTCACGTGAATTAGATTCATCAATCATTGCGAATGTAAGGTTTAATTCATGCAGCTTGATCTCATCGAGCTATGGTCATGACAAGTCTAGGTTGGGAAGACATCAAGCATAGTCAATATCGTTGTTTAGCTTTTCTTTTCACTTAACTCGGATGTTCCATTATTTTTTTAAGAAAAAGGGCTTACATATGTATGTCTCCCTCAATTGTTCATGTTGTTCTAATGTTCCAAAACGAGTTGGGAGAGAGCTATAGACCTATCGGTCTTAGTTATAACATCTTGCGTTATATAATTCTATGCTATACTAAATATTAGTAGAAGCATTATCGTTAGTAATTGAATCTGATGTAATTAAATGAAGTTTCTTCTTTTGATGTAATATCATCACAATACAATTTTCTATCATGCAATTTGTCAGTATAGAAATATATAGCAAAAGTGGTATTGTCGATACGCTGGCTCAATACGTACTTCGACCCTGATGTCCTGATGATGAATCATCGTTCCTGGTAATTCCTGTCAATCTCACTAGCCTTATTGAATACTCATCAGGCCTAGACCTAGCAAATTATGATACTCATCGGCAGTAGTGTTCTAGTTTATGCCTCGCACTGTCGTGTACTCATTCAAGTTGAGGCCTCTCGGTGTTATTTCTGGTGATGAATCGTTTTTTTTTTTTTGCTTTTTGCGATTGTTTCTGTTTCAGATTGCCTGGCTCGGCTTTCAATGCCGCGAACGCGATGCAGTGCCCCGTGCGCCGGGCGGTGGAGGAAGGAGTCTGGAGGAGCTTCCTGACCACAGCTCCTCGGAGCAGCAGAGCGGGTCCCCATGTGGCCCAGGAAGATGTGCAGGAGCCCCCTGTCCCAATGGTAATAAATGGTCATCCTCACTTGCCTCGAGTTGTTTTGCGCCTTCAATTATCGGTTTCATGGGATCCTGTAAATTCATATCCGACGTAGTTCTAGAATCTGCTATGACTATAGACTCGTGGCTTCTTTCCTTTTGGATTTTGATCTTGGCTTTGCCAGATCAGTTTGATAATTTACAGTTGAAACTGATGGGATACGGGCAATATGTTGCCCTATTTCATATGTGATGTAATATGGATTGAGTTATCGCTATGACTCTGGTCTTTACACTTGAGATTTTAAAGTTCTTAGACATTGTGGTGGAAAGAAATCACATTTTCCTAGTTTCATGAACTTTGTCTCGTTCTTCTCATAATGAACTTGAGTTGATCTGTTTTACCTGTGGAAGACTAGGACTCTGGAAATGTATACTTTTGGAGTGGACTGCAAATCAGTTAAGAGTTAAAATCTCTTCGGTCCTTCTCCATTCAATGAGCTCTCCAACGTATTTTCAAGCAATTTTCAGTTCTGTCGGGCTCTTTGCTCCTCCTATTTGTTTTGCTCTCAATCTTGTTGGTATGTTGTTGAAATCCGATTCAACATGATGAAAGGCCACATGTATGCGAAGGAAATCACTCGCTCACATGGAAAAATGGAAAGGTTGAGAGCAAGGGCAATTTTGAGCACCTTGTCGATACAAAAAGAAAAAAAAGGAAAGGTAGAGAGAAAAATGACAAGAGAAAAGGCAAATCGTGAAATGGTTGTTCCATTCCTTCAAACCCTTAACTTTTACGCGTTCAGCGGGTTCGCAAGGTATTGCTATGGCTTTCTTCGTTCTGGTCTGGATCATTAAGAGAGGTTAGTGGAAAGAGACTCTTTGATAAGGGAGGACAGTCGATGGTGGATGAGATCTTATGGAGCATGCGGAATGAGATTAAAGAAGTTTACTGAGGAACAAGCTGGGTTTAAGAAAAAGATGGAGTGAGATTCTTTAGGAATCTGGCAGGTTTAAGGACTTGAATAGTCGAATTTTATCACTGCTGGTCTTGTTAAAGTGCTTTACACATTGATAACACAAGGAGAAGCTTTGACCGGTGGATATCTTTCTTTGGCAACTTTTACGTCGAAAACCTCATCGATTTCCATTGTCATTATGTGAGATGGGAATGAGTCACTTTCTTTCTCATGTGCGCGTTGAACTTTTGAAAACATTCAATAGCTCTATCAATCGAAAATCTGTAACCGAAGACTGCTCATTCACAAGATAGAGATATCTTGAAGATAACTTGCACGGTTTCCATCTTTTGTGTTTTGATTTGCGAATGGAAAAATTTTACTCTAAAGCACTGAGGAGATGCAAACACGCATTTAACAAGAGTAGAAAGACCAATCAACAACCTCATTTACATAAAGGAGAGAAATTATTGTCTCTATCATTGCTCTTGCATCCCTGAAAATCTATATGCCACAGGACTACTCCCTCAACAGCCTTTTTGTTCCTTCCATTCCAAATTGACCTAAATATGGGGAAACACAAAGATGGATCAATTCTTGTAGCAGGGTACTCTGGGAAGTCCAAACCTCTATCCATGACCAATCCATCTCTAGGGAAGCTTAAGAAGTTTTCTAAATCTACCATTTCCAAGGACAGTGCGGACGGGGTTGCACAACAATTTCCTCATCCCTCTGGTGAAAGGTCATTGGTTTGCCAATGTCCCTCAAATTGCAATATCAAAATATTTATTATAGTTAAAAGATGATCTACTACCAAGGCACGAAGGAGGTGCCAACTATATGTAAATAGAGCTCGAGAAACAAGAAAGAGCTTAACCTCAGTATATGGACAATGCGTCTACAATGTTGATCAAAGTGCTTACATCCAAAAGTAAGCTTCCATTGCACCAAAAATGTAAGATTTCTTAGCCAATTTATAATAATTATAATAAAAGAGGGCTCATATCCTTCAATGACCCTCTTGTTCCACTCTTTCGAAATCAACCAAAAAACAAATAGGAAAAAGGGAAAAAAACCACTAAAAACCCCAAATTATACCACCTGTGACACATTTACCCCGAACTTTTTTTGTGACACCAAAAACCCAAAACTATGCTATTTGTGACACATTTACCCAATTGTACTTTAGTCCATAGACATTTTCGTCTTTTTTGTTTTTTCTTTTTTTTTTTCCTTTTGGGAGAGGGCCGCCCTCGCCAGCGTCGGGCGAGGGCTGTCCTCCCCGGAAAGGAAAAAAAAGAAAAAATAAAAAAAGATGAAAAATGCCCATAGACTAAAGTACAATGTGGTAAATGTGTCACAAATAGCATAGTTTGCGTTTTTGGTGTCACAAAAAAAAGTTTGGGGTAAATGTATCACAGGTGACATAGTTTGGGGTTTTTGATGGTTTTTTCCCTAGAAAAAAAAGATATGTCAAAACCTTTTTACTTTAGTATCTTTTTTAATGAAGCTCTTATAATGAAGCTTGCAAAGCTCTATGGTTGTGTTTGGTCGACCGAATAAAAGTCAAGATAGGATATATTTTATCCTATTCTGTGTTTGGCGGTGGTCCAGGATAGGATAAGGTCAGATATAGATCGGATATAGCCCGGATAAAAAAATCCAAGGGGGAGGGTGGGATAGACTCGGATAGGATTTCTAATGCCTATTTTTCCAGAAACGTTATACTCTACTTGCCGTCATTTTCATCCCCACACCTTGTGCGCTTTCACCAAAAAAATTTCTCGGCTTTTTTTCTTTCACTAATTCCTCCGGACCCGTGAATAGCAAAAAAATAAAAATAAAAATTATCATATCCGACTTTAAATCCGTAGTCCACCAAATAATGGACAGGATACGAAGAAATCCCAGGATTTCTTATCCAATCCTATCCGGTCCTATCCTATTTAGAAATCCGGATGACCAAACGCAGCCTATGTGTTTTATAGGGCTTTTATTCTCTTGGAAGACACATAAGCTTACCCTGCAAGATACCCATTATGCAAGTTTTTTCATCGAGTTAATGATTTTCATATTGTTGACACCTAAAATTTTGGCACGACATTTAGCGTAATTTGCATAAAAATAGAGATTAAATTTTTAACCCCTAAACAAAAATATTTAAATCGCATAACATATAGTTTAGGTTCATTTTAGATTCAATTGCATTATTGCATCGGATTGGCGATGGCGAGCGAGCTTAAAATTCATTGAATAAAAAACGGGACGCTCGGGAATGCAAGGGCCCGGAATTCCAAGACGAACGGGCTCGAGTGTTTTTAATTTGGGCTTGATTTAGTTTGTTGAATTTAATTAATTCAGCCCATTTAATTAATTAGAAGCCCACATTAAATCAGCCCATTCAATTGGATTAGAGCCTAAGCCCAAGTCCAAGCCCATTAGGACTCTAAAGCCCATCTAATTGACCTAGTTTAGGATTATATAAGCATGTTTTAGGTCAGAAATTAGGGGGGAGGATCATAATTTGGAGATCAGAATTTTCAGAGAGTGAAAGTGAGAGAGAGAGAGAGAAGAGGCCGGCCGGCACAACGCCACCGCCGTGCCCCCTTGCCTTGTGCCGTCGCCCGTCCAAGCTTGCCGCGCCTTGCTGCCGCTGGAGCCGCCCGCTGCACCGACGCCTTGCCACGCATCAGCTGCTGCGCCGCCGTCCCGCTTCCACCGTCCGTGTCACCTCTCGACGGTCACCGCTCCAACGCCTCAGCCTCCTCGCCGGCGTCCGCCTCTCTGCCGCCGCGTCCTCTTCCTCGCTGTTCCGTCGCCTTGCCGTGTCGATGCTCCTCATCATCATCCACAGCCGGAGCCTTGACACCGTCGTGCACCGTCGCTGTCCGGACGAGTCCACAGCCGCCGGAGAGCCGGCCGATCGCCCAACGCCGCTGCCGTTCCCTGCTTCGTCCCGTCCGCGCCATAGCCACGCCAACCAGCAGCCCCGCCGGAGCTGTTTCGCCAATTGCCGCTGACCCTCGCATCCACAGCCCCGCCGTCGACGGAGCTGACCCTTCCTCAGGCTACCGTGTCGCCGTGCGCCCCATCGGAGAACCACCGTTCACAGCGTCGCCGGAATAGCCCCCTCGGGCTTCACTATTCTGGATTCCGTGTGCTGCCCCGCCACGCCAGACCGATCCCGACCATCACCGCCGCCTCAGTCCGTGCTCGGCGAAGCACGCCCAGCCGTGCCGGAGCACCCCTCGCCGTCCCGACGCCGGAGCAGCCCCGTCGTGTTGTCGTGAGTCCCGCGGTGCCGTCCCATCGCCGTTCGCCGTCGTCCCGAAGTCGAGCTCGATCCCGATCCCGAGACGTTTCAAAAATTGGAAGTTATCGGTAAATTAGTTAATGATATTATCCGATATGTTTTCAAATATTTAATTTCCTAGTTTGAGTCGATTGGAATATTGCATGATTATCTGGATGATCTTTAGATATATTTAGATAATGTTCTAGATATCCGCAATGTTTTTTTTTTTGGTAAGGTAAGAATGTAAATAACTTTTCAAAAACACCAATACAAACTAAAGCGCAACCCAGAACCTGACCTGCTAAAGTCAGAAGGATGACTATAGAAGGTCAGGGGCGGATCTGCAAGAGCTATACAAAAAGCACAAGCTATAAACAGGCAAGAAGCCAGAAAGAGATTACAACAAAGAACAGCTAACCAATCCAGATATTGGGGATAACCGAATCGGCACAAGCAAGGCCGACCTAAGACAGACACGGCTGAGCACTAGGAGCTATTCGTATTCCTTACAAAGATCATAATCGGAAGATCCCATTTCCTTTGCACAACACGGTTCCTGAAGTTGTCGTCAATTCCCTCCATAGAGATGGCCTTGTCCTTGACGACTTTGACAAGATGCTGGCGCATGCCCGGGATGTAAATACGCTTGTTCCTAAAGATAGTGTTGTTCCTCTCGGACCAAATGATGTGGCATAAAGCACCAAAGGAAAACCTGGATATTCGGTGTGCAAATGAGCCACTGCCGCAGACATTCATTGCCCAAGTAATGTGATCATGCCATGGTCTATTTCTCCAAGGTAGGCTGCATTTGGTTGCCCACATGGCAGCCAATCTGTTGGTAGATGCACATTCAAAGAATAGGTGATTTATCGAATCAGGCACCGAACCACAGAAGGCGCAAAGAGCAAGGTCAATCCTATGATTATGAGATAGAAATATCTGAGTCGGTAACCGGTTATGAGAGATCACCCATAACAGGAAAGCATGGCGCGGAGCAACATCTCGGTCCCATATGAAGGTGTGCCACTGAACGGGCCGACCTTTCCGTCGTATATGGCTCCATGCAAGGGCAACCGAGAAGGTTTTAGACGGATGAGGGGTCCAGCAAAAGGAGTCCTGGACATCGTTGGAGAAGATCGGGGGAGGATCCACCCAGTTCAGGATGTTGTTGAGGGTGTTTGAAGGTTGCCAGGAACCCTCATAAAAATTCCGAACCGATATGTCCCAAGGGATGCGCGAGTGATAGATATCCATGTTGCTAAACAGGTGGTAGAGAGGGCCTCTGGAGTGCCATGAATCAAACCAGAAAGATACAGAAGACCCATTACCTAACTTCCAATTAAACATGGTATAAGCTGAATCCCGCATCGCAAGGATCTTCTTCCAAGTCCAGGAGCAGAAAGTGGGCTTGGAGACGGTTCAGAAGTTGGACCTCTTTAAGAACGTAGAATGAATCTATTTGTACCATAATGATTCCTTGTCTGAGAAAAGGAGCCAAATGTGCTTTAGGATCATCGCGTTGTTATACTCCACAAGCCGTCGAATGCCTAGTCCCCCTTCATCCTTAGGAAGACAAACAGAGTTCCAGGTGACCTTCGCACCACCAGCACCCAGGTCCGGACCTTTCCAGAGGAATTGGCGCAAAATAGCCTCAATTCTATATAATACCGATTTTGGCAGCGAGAAGATAGCGGCCCAGTAAACCTGGATGGAGTACAAGACCGATTTGATAAGTTGTAGTCTGCCAGCAAAAGATAAGAACCGATGTGTCCAAGAGCGGGCTCTAGCGGTGACAGCATCAATCAGAGCTTTACAGTCCGCTTTGCTCAACCTAGTGGATATGATGGGCAGACCTAGGTACCGGAACGGGAGAGAGCCCTGCTGGAACCGAAAACATCGGAGAATTTGATCCCGTAAGCCCGCGGTACCTCCAGATAGAAAGACGTTACTTTTGGAAGCGTTGGGTGTTAATCCGGACCATTCAGAAAAAGTGTGGAGAGCCTCGTTGATTAGCTCCACCGATCTCAAATGACCTTCCGAAAATACTAGGACATCATCCGCAAAGAAAAGGTGTGAGAGGCGGGTGTGCTTACACCGCCAAAACCAGTGGAAGTATGGAGTCTCCGTTTTAGACTTGAGAATTCCTGAGAAAACTTCCATCACAAGGATAAATAAGTATGGTGAGATAGGGTCTCCTTGGCGGATGCCTCGGGTACTGCTAAAGTAGCCATGTAATTCACCGTTGATAGAGACAGAAAATTTGGCCGTTGATACACATGTCATGACCATCTTAACAAAGGAAAGCGGGAAGTTGAAAGCCAATAGGACCTTCTCAATAAAGTTCCAGTCTACGGTATCGTATGCTTTTTGGAAATCAACTTTGATGGCACACTTTGGGAGATACGCCCGGTGGTGAAAGTCAGCGAATAGTTCCTGCGCTAGCATGATGTTATCGCTGATTCTCCGACCTTTGACAAATGCCGTTTGGGCCGGATCAATAAGGGAGGGGAGGAACCGGGCTAACCTCTTTGCCAAGATTTTGGAAATACATTTATACAACGTGTTACAACAGGCGATTGGCCGGAAATCAGACATGGCTGAAGCATTTGGAGATTTGGGCACCAAAGTTAGGATAGTGCTATTGATCTCCTTGAGTAAGCACCCCGTCTCAAAGAAGTCCCTTATCGCCATAAGGATGGATGGGCCGGTGATTTCCCATGTAGCCTTGAAAAAATCAACGTTATACCCGTCTGGTCCAAGGGCTTTACCCTTTGCAAGCGAGAAAAGGGTGGATCGAATATCTTCATCGGAAACCGGCTGCTCCAATGCATTTCTCTGATGCTCATCTAGGACTCGACCAAGGTGAGCCCTTATCTCGGTAACCGAGGGCCAAACAGAAGCAGAATGTCCATTAAGTAAGTCCTGAAAGTGACCGACAATGTGGGACTTAACAGCCTGAGGGTCGGTAAGGACGGACCCATCTTCTGTTGAAACCGAGAGGATTCGGTTGTGAAGGCGTCTTTTGTTTACAAAGTGGTGAAAAAATTTGGTATTCAAGTCACCTTCCTTGAGCCATCGGAGACGGGACTTCTGCCTGTAGAAGGATTCCTCTTGCAATCTCAAGGTAGAGAAGGATCGTGTGAGCTCCACTTCTCTATCAAAAAGGCTCTGATTAAAAGAATGAAGCTGCAAAGCTGACTGAACATCATAAAGTGTTGATCTGGCTCGGCCCGTTCTATTAGAGATGTCAGAAAAGGAACTCCTATTAAGAAGTTTGAGTTTCAACTTAAGATCCTTTAGTTTGCAGCAAACAATGAACATAGGAGTGCCTTCTATGTGCGAATCCCAGGCTTGCTTCACTAGTTCCAAAAAATTTGGGTGTGAAGCCCAAAAGTTAAAAAACTTAAAAGGTTTCTTGGTACTATGAGGCGAAAGGATTTTAATTACCATTGGGGAATGGTCAGATATCCCAGGAGAGAGGAAATTGGCTTCCGAGAAAGAGAATTGTTGGAACCATTTGTCATTTGCGAGAATTCGGTCAATCTTGCGGAGCTTTCGATTCTCACCCGAAGAGTGGGTCCAAATATATCTACATCCAATGTAACGCAGGTCTTCCAACCCCGCTTGGTTCAAACAATCCCCAAACTCATCAAACGCCGGGATCCAGGGAGTTGAGCTGCCCACTCTATCACTTGGGTCTTTGATTGCATTAAAATCCCCCGCTACAATCCACGGAAGAGATATCCGCAATGTTTGAATATTCAAATTAGGAAAATTTCCTAATTTAAACAACGTATCTGGACGACTATCCGACTTTAACCCTAAAGTCCGATACGCGGCGATACGGGAAATTATCATCCTATCTATAATCACTTAGATACGATGATAAATTTTATTAGCTTTCCAAATTCGAATAATCAATTATCCGTTAATATCTATAACCCTTTAGATATGACCGATAATTTGATTTTTGTACCTAATCAGAGTTTGAAACGAATTTGGCGGATTGCGTGGTTGATTTGAGTTTGATTGTTATCCTTGTTTTGATTGTTTTCCTTTTCAAATAAAAAGAAAACCCAAAAAAAATTTCTGTTTTGATTTAAATTAGAATTTTTGCATGTCTAGGATTTTTGAATATATCCCGAAGGATAAGATAAATATCTAATTTAAATTAGGACTTAACGTGGCATGTTTCCTAATTTAAATTAGGTATTGTTTGAATCCTAACGGATTATTCACGTTATTTTATTATTCCGAATTTTCATAAAAAAACCCCAAAAAAATGGTGAATTGTTTCATGTTTTATTAGAATAGATTGCATTTTAATTTAAGTAATTTATAATTTCGAATTTTGCCAAAAATCCCAAAAAGAAAACATGTTAGGATAGATTAAGTCATCATAAGTTGCATGTTAACTTAGGTATTTTTGAATTTCAAATTTTAAACAGAAAATACCAAAAATAGAAGTCATTAGGTTGCATGTTAATTTAGGCATATTTTCATTCCGAATTTCATTAGAAAATACCAAAAATATGTCATCCTTTCGTCATTAGAATTAAGTCACGTCGTCGCATGACATATAGTTTGCATGCTAGGTTGCATTTATTCGCATGTCATATTTTTGCACGTCATTGCATATAGGTCAGATTTCATTTAAATAAAGTGAAAATCCAAAAAAAAGAAATTGAGTGAATGCTTTGTTAATTAGAAATCATATTAGGATTGTCTGTATGATTTTTCGCTAACAATGCATATGCTTGCTGGATTCGAGGTAAGTTGTTCTCCTAAACTAGCAATTTATTTAATGCTTTGATTTATGGGTGTTAAATTGGTGGTTTGCGCACCCGCATAAACACCTCACATGTTAATGACATAAGTTAAAATGGATCCAAACTGCCTGCCAAAATATTTTTGAAATGAAAAGGTACCGAAAGGGCGTTAGACTAGATCTAGCGTAATCAAGTCCCCGGGCTTAGAATCTCTGGTTCGTAGGAATAAAACATATCTCCCTATGTTTTATTTAGGTTTCTAATCAGCCTACCGTAAAATGATTAGTGGCGACTCCAAGCATGAAATCATTTGCATGTTAAGAACTTAAACCCTAAGTTGCGAATTGGTAGGGCTTGGGAGAGCCCGAGTTAAGTTCAATCTTAATAATCCATTAGCTCGAAAGAAATTAAACAGATTTTTTTAGGGTCGCGACACATATCTTTGGTGACCTTTCATCTTTTATAATGGGGAGAGAGACACATCACAACACCAGCACTATACATGAGGAGAGAGATTTCCAGTTAAGTTTCTTGGTGAGTGAGAATATATGTTGAATTCTATCTTAAGGTAGAAAATCGAACCTATCAATTCATCCTTAAACAATCAATACTTTTTAATAATATTTTTTCGATTTTTTTATTTCTTATTTCTTTTTTTTCTCTTTCTTTTTTTTTCCTTCTTCCTCAGGCCGGTGAGGGCGACCTCCCCGGCCATTGGCAAGGCTCAACCTCATTGTCACTGGGCGAGGGTGAGCCTCGCCATAGTTGGGCAAGCTCAACCTCACTGGCTCTCGCCTCTAGCCGATTGCTATTCGTCAATTGGCCTTAGGAAGAACGACAGAAAGAAAAAAGAGAAAAAAAAAAGGAAAAAAATTAAAAAAATTGCCCCATCTTTCATAGAGTGTTTTAGTCTCCTATTGGCCTTTGCTCCTTTACTTTAAATCTTTAGTTTAAATTAAAAAAGGAGGTTTTTAGTTTAAATCTTTCCAGGCCCCATTTGCCTCCCTGACTAAATATGTTCACGTTTAGTACTAGGCAAAAAAATCAGACTAAACGAGAGGGGGAGTGTTAGAATAATTAAACATTAAACTATGCTTTCATCTAACAGCCTAAACTTTTAAAACAGTTGATTGTGGTTCCACAAAATCTCATACTGAAGAGAGGGAGAGAGGGCATGCATCAGCACAACGCCAGAAAGTTGTCCGTTCATGGCTGTTAGTAGCGATTATCTTTATCATAATGCAGGGACAGAGTAAAAATTCTTGATTATCAACTCCCATATCGATGCTATATGAAGGTCGATAGAGATGCTCTCTCCTCCTCGCACGTTACTATATTTTGAGGATATGATGATAACTTGAGAGAAAAGAGGTGATTTTATGGAGGGACTTCCAATACAGGAAACGAAGCAATAGCGATTGGGTCAAAAAGATAAACACAAAAACAAGATCCGATGAGACTCTCAACGGCGCACAGTGACTATTCCCAGTTGAGAATTCGATATTTCCCTAAGCATGTAGTGCCTAATTACTAGACCGTCCACACATGTCTCATCCAAGTTAGAATTCTCGGTTCCTCTATATCCAGCTCTTGACCTTTCATTGAATATCGTTGGCCTGCGTTCTCTATCGCACACTTGATTTAATATAATTGATGGAATATACATGCAAGAAGCAGGAGAAATAAACGGTTCAAATCATTAATCGTTTCTGTGTCGTTGCCCCGTCTTTTATCTAGCGTTTAAGTCTCCTATTGGCCTTTGCTAATTTTCTTTTTCCATATTACATGCCGGTAATTGATGTCGTTGCATGTTTCCATTAATCCACGTTGATTCTTCACTGTATCGGCTCGAAATACATGCTCGTTTTTGTGATCGTGTGCTGAATGCCTCTGTCCGATATATGGATAGTAGGAATTCAGTCATGGTTTGTAACAGTCTGAATTTTCGATCCTTTTCTCGGGATTTAAGAAATGAATTTGATCAATGCACTATAGTGAGATCTCACCCGGAAATGCGCATTCACGGGATGCTAACCTTAGGGGTAGGGCTATTACGGGATTGAGTTCGCATGACCAAAGAACTCGACCTGGGTTCGACCTTCGACCATAAGGATTGACAAAGGAATGTTTTGGGCCAACAGAGAGCGATCTATTTGATTGATCACGTCCAAAGGAAACTAGTGACAGACCCTCGCAATTATATGACAATCGAGGTCGTCCTGGGTAGAGTAAACTTAAACGTGATTTGACCTAGTGTCGATCACGGATCGAGAGCGCGTAATCCCAATGAGCTACCCGTTAGCCAGAGATAAGCTATAGTCGCGAGAGTTCAATTTTAGTCATTTCTTGAAATTTGGGCCCGGGAATCGAGAATTTTGAAAGTGACAATTTCGGACGGCCGATGACGTTTTTGGCTTGGCCAACCTTGGGGCCACCCATTTCTGCAAAAAAATGGATTTCGATTCGGGACTTAGAAAATTACGGTTTTGCCCTTGTGGACACCGATATTGGAATTTGAGGTTGTTTGAGGTTATTTATCGAGGCTAATGTCATTTTGGGGTGGCCACGCACATTTAGAGTTGTTTCGGTCAAAAATTGAAATTTTGGCTCGGAAGTGAAAAATAATATTATTTTATTCCTAGGACTTTGCAGTCGATTTTCGAGGGCTTAAGAAGTTATTTTCACGATTCTGGCGCCATATTATGTTAGCCATACTCATTTGGGGTTGATAGAGACAAAAATTGGAATTTTGCCACTGGACCGGAAAAATGACCATTTTGCCCCTGGGCTAAATTTTGGTCCGAATTTTTGGGATAATTATTAAGGGTTTTCAGCTGCATTATTGGACCTTGGACACTTTTGCCCCTCAATTATTGGATAGTATTAAACGTGGACCGTCGGATTAGGGGTATTTTGGTCAAATCTCCCGGATCAGCGACACGTGGTGCCCCCTAGCCCCCTATATTTGACCAGATTAGACCTGATTCTCTCTCCTCCTCCCTCATTCGGACCCCCAGCAGATCAGCCCCTCTCCCCCACGTTTTCCTCCTCCTCCTCCTTTCTTCCTTTCATTTTCTTCATCTTCATTTGCTGCTGCTGCTGCTGGTCCGATTATTCCAACTTCTGTCCAGCCCGTTTGTTCTGTCTTTCTAAGGTAAGTGACTTCCCCAATCGTCACTTAGGATCTCGGGTATTTCTAGGCTCGTTTAGGGTTCGGTTTGGGTGTTTTTCGTGGCTGTTTTGGACTGAATTTAGTGGCTGTTGTGCTTGGTTTGTTGATTTCCGGTATGGTTACTGTTGCATCGCCAGATTTTGTTATTTTTGGTGTGACCTGTGGGCAGAATTTGAAGGAGTGTTCTTCACGAAAGTCGTTCCCAACATCTTGAAGTATAACATATTTTAATTTGGGAATTTTTGGAAATCATTTGATGCCATTCGTAAGTCCACCTTTGGACCGAAACAAAACTGTCCGATTTATTGTTCACCCGACCTTAGGGTCTGTTCGAATTTTTATAAATTTTTTCAAGCCTATTTTCAAAATAATTCCTTCACAAAAATTGTTGGGGACATTTGTGAATATAACGTATAAAAATTTCAAGGTTTTCCAAAATGATTTGGGTACCGAATGAGTTGTATTTTGATGGCCTGAGGGGCTGTCCGAGCGAACCGGATTTCGTCTGACTTTAAGTGTCAAAACGAGGTGTTTACGGTTAGAACTAGGTTTCAAGTTCTTCATGGAAAATGTTCATCGAGATGTTTTGTACAACATATCCAAATTTCATAATTTTTGGAATTGATTTACCATTTATTTCAAATGGATTTCTGTCACTGTGCAACTGCCCAGTTTGGACCCGATTTTTGTATATTCCAGGTTTTTCTCTCTCTCGGACTGAATTTCATGGCTGGTTGTTTGGTTGTCGTGGGCTGATTTGGGGACTGAGTTGGCGATGAAATTTCGAGGATTAGGAGGCTGAGTTAAGGCTGTGATGTTGGGGATTAATCGGGAATTAAATGTGTGATTGATTGGAATTGTTATGGCTTGATTCTACTTAATTGATAAATTGTGTTGTTCGTGATTTGTGGGCTGAATCGGAATTGTATGTTGGGTTGAATATGGTGTGACTGTGTGTGTTGACACCTAAATTTTGACTAACCATTTAGTGATTAATCGCATAAAAAATTAGGGATTAAATTTTTAACCCCTAAACAAAAATATTAAAATTGCATAGCATATAGTTTAGGTTCATTTATATTAATTGCATTCCACATCGGATCGGCGGTGGCAATCAAGCTTAAAATTCATCACGTAAATCAAGCTCGGGCATCGAACGAAACTCGGTTCACTTGGAAAGCAAGGGCCGAAAATTACATGTCAAAACGGGCTCGGTTGTCTTAATTTGAGCTGAAATTAGCCTGTCAAGCTTAATTAAAGAAAAGCCCAAATTAATTCAGCCCACTTGAAATTAAATGAAAATTAAAACCTAAGCCCAAGACTAAACCCGTTAAGACTAGGAAGCCTGTCTAATTGACCTAGGTTAGCATTATAATTATATATTTAGGTCTCATAACCTAAGGGGGCTCTCAGAATTTCCAAAAAAAAATTTCGAGAGAGAGGTCGAGGGGATTGATAGAATTCACGACACCCATAGGAGGCCAAACATTGAAGGGATGCATTCAGAGACATACGGCCAAAGAGAAGAAAGCGTGGGAGAAAAATTGAGAGGAAGGAACAGAGGAGAAGAGGACTCACGCATGAAATAAAGAAAAGAAGAAGAAAAGTCAAAGGGGAGCTTGCTTTCTCTGACAGAGAATTCACGCCCACAAAGAATCAAAGAAGAGGAGGACGTGAGAAAGAAGGAATCGGTCAACAAAGGGGCTGATCTTTGGGGGACTCTCTGACAACACTCAAAGAAAAAGCATTAGAGAGAAAAACATAAGCAAAGAAGAGAGCTAGCAAAGAAGTCTTAACCGAGATCCTTCACGGCCGCAACTGCTGCCATCCCTCGCCGCAAGTCCACACCGAGAAGCTTCTACCGTGATTTATTCTGCGGCCGTGACAATTCCTCTTCTTGTTCTGCAACGTGGTGAAGAACAGCACGTCCAGTTGGAGCCCCTTTGACGAAGTTCAACTTGATTCAAGCCTCAACAATGAGGCATTCCATTCTCGGAGACGAGCCAATTTCATCGACGACAACGATTTTCGACGCCACGCCACTTGCCGGACGTCACCATCGTTCGTGCACCGCCGTTTGTGCATCACCGCCGCTGCACGCCACCGCCATTCGTGCATCGCCGCTTGTTGCCCTGTCGCGCCGGACGCTGTTCCCGACGCACCGCCGATCCGCAATCATGATCCGCCGGTGATTCAAATTAGGAAGGAAATCTTCAAATTAGGTAATTATTCTTATCCCGATTCGATTTGAATATTTTGTTGCCTAATTTGTGTTTATGGATATCTAATTTTGCATATTTGGATAATAATCATTATTCCAATTAGGATTTTATTTCCTTTTTTGAAACTTTGGATATCTACTTGCTAAATTTGGATAGAATTTAGAATTTTCAAAAATATTTTGAATATATCCAAGATATTTGAGATATCTAAATTTTTCAAGATGTGATCGATTAGGAAAATTTCCCAATCCGCAATCGCACACGTGGAAATAAATCTATCTATCAGGCTTTAGATAGAATTATTTCCATAGCGGGTATTATGAATTTTAGGATCGATCTGTCAGGCTTCAGATCGAAACTTAATTCGAAAGATTTAGTGGTTATATTTTTTTTTATGCTTGATTTTAATTTCGAATTTCATAAAAAAAATACAAAAAAAAAGATTGCATTAGAATAGGTTAATTTCTTTAGTTTAAAATTGCATGTTTAGATAATTCGCATTTTTAATTCCGAATTTCATAAAAAAATACAAAAAAAATAATATGCCCGTCATTAGAAATAGGTCACGTCGTCGCATGACATATAGTTTGCATGTTAGGTTGCATTAATCGTATGTCAATTTTTGCATGTCATTACATATATGTTAGCTCTCATTTAAATAAAAGAAAATCAAAAAAAGAAAATTTCTGCACCTTTGAACTCAAAGTTAGAATTTTTCAAAATTGTCAAATCGAGTATTTTTCTTGAAATTGGTACCGAAAGGGCGTTAAGGAATTTAGTGTAACCAAGTTTCCGAATCTATAATTTCTGGTTCGCAGAAATAAAATAGTACTCCCGCTATTTTATTTAGGTTTCTAATCAACCTACCTTAAATGATTAGTGGCGACTCCCGTTGAAAATATTTGCATGCTCACAATTGGACCTAAGTTGCGATTTGGTAGAGTTTGGGAGAACTCGAGCTAGGTTAATTAATTTAATTGATCTAGTAATCCATTAGCCTAAGATCGAAACATCGATTGTTTTTTTTAGGTCGCGACAGTGTGCCATGTGTATGTGGCCGTGAGGTGTAGTGACGTGGTCGTGTGAATATGCATTAGATTCGCGTGTTAAATGTGTGATTGGGTGGCGTGTTCGTGTGGTGAGAATGCGAAATTGTGAAATGTGTGTGAGGTGTGTATGTTTGGGCCGTGCGTTTGTTGGTCGTGTATAAGTGTGGTTTGAGTGGAACGAGTGTGCGGAAATGTGAGATTGGTTGGAAAGGATCCGTCCCAAGGCGTGTGTGTTTACGCGGGACGATGTCGTCCCTGACGAGGTGACGATGCCCGGCCCGACGGAGTGTCGATGCCTGACGTGGTCAGAAGACCGTTGGCCTGATGCGTTTTACGCAGGCGCGGTAGAAGGAAAGTGTGTGTAGGATTCTGTCCTGAGGCGTGTTCTTTTATGTAGGACGATGCCATCCCTGACGAGGTGACGATGCCCGACCTGACGGGGTGTCGATGCCTGACGAGGTCAGAAGACCGTTGGCCTGATGCGTTTTACGCGGGCACGGTAGTGGTGGAAGAGTTGAGAATGAGCAGGAATTGGCTTGAGGTGCGAGGTTTGAGAAAGTGACGCATGGTGTGAGTAGTGTGCGAGTGTGTTTGTATCGCGTGATGTGATGTTTAATTATGGGGTAGAAATTGCTAGGCACGGTATGGGATGTGCCCAAGTGATTTCTGTCTTATAATTGAGGCATGCCAGTCTCCGTCTTCTTTGCATAATTTTAAGTTGCAAGCCAAGACAGCAATATTTAACAAATAAAACCTGAGAGAATGGACATGATGAACAAAAATAAAAATTTTAGCCAAAAACGGAAGCATCGGAGCTCATCAGGAACTATTAGAATAACTAAGCATGAAATTCTGCAGACTATACTTATCATAGTTTTTACCACATGCCTACCTACAGATTATTAAAATATATATATACTACAAATCGGACAAAAAAGACCAAATGACTCTCATGAATAATAAATAACCGCTGATACAAAATTCAAAGGGAAAAGAAGCTTCAGAAGCTTCAGTATTTTTTTTTTCTAATTTTTTTTTCGAATTTTTTTTTCCGCTTTTTTTCTCCGGTCGCCGGTCCGGCGACCGGTCCGGCGACCGGTCCGGCGACCGGCGACGGCCGGCGAGTTGCACCTCGCCGGCCATGGCTGCTCGACCTCGCCGCCCAGATCTGGGCGGCGAGGTCGAGCTTGGGCGGCGGCCATGGCCACTCCACCTCGGCGCCCAGATCTGGGCGGCGAGGTCGAGCGGCCATGGCGAGGCCGAACCTCGACCTCGCCGCCCAGATCTGGGCGCTCGACGTCGCCGCCCAGGCACTCGGCCTGGCCGCCGCGAGGTCGAGCGGCGGCCATGGCTGCTCGACCTCGCCGGCCAGATCTGCACCTCTGCGGCGAGGTCGAGTCGCCGCCGCCGCCTAGCTCTCGCCGCCGTTGGACCTCTGCGGCGAGGTCCAGCGGCGGTGGCCAAGGCGAGGCCGCTCGGCCTCACCCAGATCTGGGCGAGGCCCTGCGGCCCCGCCCTGGCCTGCGATCTCGCCAGTCGCCGGTTGCCGGCAACCGATGGCCGGCGACTAGAATAACTCAGAAAAAAAAAACTCAACAAAAACTCAACAAAATCACATAAATTAGTTAAGCCACTTACCGGTAGAAAAGGTGTACTGAGATAGATTTTTGCGTGTGCTGAGAGATTTATCGAGAAAAATGACATACGAAGAGAGGGAGACGAAGGGAGAACAGCGAATAGGGATAAAAGGAATTAGCTGAGAGAGAGAGAAATTGGGACTATAAGAAGAGAAGCGGACAATTAGCGACGAAAAAATTCCCTCGGTAATTCCGTCGCAAATTTGCTACGAATAATTTTTCGTCGCAAATTCCGTTGCAAAAAATGCAAATTAACGACGGAAAAAAATTCGTCGCTAATTCCGTCGCAAGAAATTAGCCACGGAAAAAAATTCGTGGCAAATTTCGTCGCAAATTAGCCACGAATTTTATTTCGTGGTTAATTCCGTCGCAAATTAGCCACAAATTATTTTTCGTGGCAAATTCCGTCGGAAATTAGCCACGAATTTTTTTCCATGGGAAATTCCTTCACAAATTATCCACGAATTTTTTTTCGTGGCAAATTCAGTCGCAAATAGCCACGAATTTTTTTTCGTGGCTAAAGTCGTCGGAAATTTGCCACGAATTCTTTTTTGTTGCAAATTTGCCACGGAAAATATATTCGTCGCAAATTGCGTCGCAAGTTGCGACGAAAAATAATTCGTGGCAAAAATTCGTGGCTAAATCCTTATTTTTTTGTAGTGTTACACGCTGAGCTTTAATTAGTAATTGCATTTTTTAATACAATTGTACGTCATCATGACATAAAATATAGATGTTTTACTCTTCGCTTTTTTCACATTCGTTTTTCACTTCAGCACGTTACTCTTGCATCACATTGAAGTCTGTTTATTTTCTATAGATCACGTTATGATACACTTCATGTTATAAGGTAAGAACTAAAATTAGCCATGTTTAATTCTTCTAATGCATTTGGACATCCGTGGGTTCGATTCCTTATTGATTATACTTTCCATTTACCGCTTACGGGGTTCCTATTGCAGGGCGTAAAACAAGGCCTTGTTTAATTTTGACTGATACAGCTCGGGTTATTTGATTTGATCTCTTATTTGAGTGAATGTCTATGCACGACCGCTAATTACGTCTTCTAAATAAAAGAAATAAAAAAATAGAAAATTACATAAATTGTTTTCATCAAAGAGAAAAAAAAAAAAGGTACCAAAAGTAGGCATTAGACACATCTAGTATAATCAAATCCCCATACCCATGAATCTCTGGTTTGCGGGAATAAGACGGTGTCCACCCCTAAGTCGGTCTATAATTGATTAGTGATGACTCCAGAAGCAAAAACAAAATCGAATTATCAATTGAGAAATAAAGTTGCAATCGATAGGGCTTAGGAGGAGCCATGCCAGGCGCAGGAGCCACCTCGCAAGACAAACCATTTGCGCCCACTTAGTAATCTGTCAAATCTTCCAGATTTCAATGCAATCCCTGAATTTTTAGCAAAATTTTCAATTTAACCCTTAAATGATATGAAAACATCCAATATTATCCTTCTATTGATTCAATTTGAGAGACAACACTGAACATTCTCATATAATTCATAGACTTAACTAAATTACGACCAACACTAACCTGATCGATGGAATATTCCCTAATTTCTTGCGCATACAATATTACAAATGGCCTCGTACTTCACGATCAAGGATTCAACATCCTCCCCCATCCGTCGCAACTATAGATGGACCTTGGAAATTTGTTTCAAGATTTATTGATGGGGAACGCAATAAACCTCATTTTTCTTTGGTTGATAAAATAGTTAAAACCTCGCTCAGATCGTGGGGAATTTGCCCTCTGTCTTTCCACAAAAGACAAGTGGTATTTCAAGAAATTTACTATCCGTTTTAGATTAATTCTCTAGCTCGACAATCTCTCCTCCAAATCGATGATTTTTTACCTTTGAAACGCGACATGTTTGTGATATATCAGTTTGTCTTAATATCTCCTTTAGCCTTATGTTCAATGCCTAATGTATTTATAAAAACAGAAATTTATGACTATGGTGGCATAGACGAAAAGAAAAGAAAAGAAAAGAAAATAATAATAGTACTACCTGAAAAATAGAAAACACACCAAAAAAAAAAATAATCCCGAAATGCGTTGCAAAAATTCTTTGTTCAGCCAGCATTCAGTATTTACCCTCGGACAGGTCTTGTGAATTTGGTCAAATGCCACGTAAAAGCGGCAAACATCAAGATCAAGTTTCACTACCGTCCACATGACCCGGGTGGAAACATCAACATCAACATCAACATCTACCATCTATACCACATACCCCGGGTAAAAACAATAGCATCTCTGTCGTCTACAACATCAACATCTACCGTCTACATGACCGGGTGAACACAACATCAACTTAGAGATGTCGTGCAGAATCAAGGGTTCCTATGATGTTCTAAGTTAAAGCAGGAGAAATAAATGGTTCAAATCATAAATCCTTTCGGTGTCGTTGCCCCGTCTTTCGTCGAGCGCTTTAGTCTCCTACCGGTCTTTTGCTTGTTTACTGTTTTCATGGTAAAAGTTAACAACTCTCCATATCCTCCCTGCGCACACACTCACGAACAGCTGCGTACTTCACGATCAAGGAACTCGACGACGTCCTCTTCCGCCCGTCGTGACAGAAGATGGACCACGGGCCTTTGTTTTAAGATTTGTTGATGGAGAACTTAATAAACCTCATTTTTTCTTCGGCCAATGAAAAGAATTAAACCTCGCTCGGGATGTGGGAATTTTTCCCTTTGGCTTTCCACCAGCGACATGTGATATTATTAGGAGTTTACTTTCCGTTTTAGGGTATGTTTGTTTCACGTAAAGTATTACATTAAAGGAAATAGTTTTAACCGAAATTCTTTTTCGAGAAAAGCGATTGATTTTCCCTTTGTTCGGTTGTGAGCGTGAAAATAGAAGTAGTTTTCCAGGTATGGATTTATTTCCAACAGTATTTTCCTTAAGGGTAGAATATGTAATGCACCATGTAAAGGAAATTTAAGCTAAGAGTTCGCAATTGTTGGAGTAGGATACATTGAGTGATTAAGAAAGATTACTTTTAGAAAGCAAATATGGGAAAAAAGTAAGCTGTGAAGTCTAATTTTTGTAACAAGTAAAAGTATTGTATTCAGTTTCTCCCTTCTTTTTCTCGAGTTTCCAAATGAGTGTTGCAAGGTCGGTTTAATGTGAACTGCCGTGCTCTCCTCGTCAACGCCATAAGATAAAGTCTTGAAAGGAAAAATCATAGATTGAAAGTATTATTCTATGGAAAACGATAACATGACTTGTTGAGTTTTTCTGCAGGGTACGCACGAAAAAGCAGCGGCTTCGAACGGGTCACTCTCATTCTCTCTCTCTTCTGTGTTGGAAATTCTAGAGAAGATGGAGAGAGGGAGAGAGAGTATTATGCATGAGCATGCGTCCGTGGTCGCCCCGAAATTTGTCCATTCATGGTAGTTTGTTAGCACCACCAACATTTACAGTAGCGATTATCTTTATCATTAAGCAGGGACTGTGTAAAAGTCCTTAGTTATCGACTCTTTCTTTTGTCCATATCGTGATTTATGGAGGGACTTCCAAACCAGGAAACGAAGCGAGAGTGATTGGGTCAAAAAGATGAAATCAGAAACAAGATCTGGCGAGACTGTCAACGGCGCACAGGGACTATTCCCCGTTGAGAATTCGATATTTCCCTAAGCTTGTAGTGCCTAACTGCAAGACCGACGACACATGTTTTTTCCAAGTTAGAATTCTCGGTTTTTGCTCAATTCATATTAAGGGACCTTCTCGCACTCATATCTATGTCCAGGTGTTTTCTATGCCTTCCGATAAAGAGAATAGAAAACACCACCCCAGTTGCCCAATATTGATGCTTGAGGCTCTGAATAACTAGCCTTGTTTGCTCAAGTTCCTAAGGATTCCTGTCACTAACAAGGACAGGAGATGTGGAAGATGTAGGCATCTGGTAACTATTACCAATTTAAACGATAGAATTGATGTAAATTGCGAGTTTACTATGTGCATGAAGGAATCTATGTAGTGGTTGATATGTGATATAGAACCCTTCCATTTCATATCTATGAAAAATGAATATTGCAACTCATACTTTTCCCCCGTCTAGGAAAAGGACAGAAACACGCCAGAAAGAAACACACCAGTTCCCCTTCGAACTCAAAAATAATTAATCATTTGACTGACCTTTCTTTCCGGAGGATGCTTTTACGCTATCATCCAATTTGGCTTCAAAAAGGGCATTTGAAAAAGGGGCATATGAAAAACCCTTGACGCTTTCAATTAGCCCAATATTGCCATCATCTGGTCATTAACATCATCAACTCAAGAAAACACTCGACTCGTAAATAAAATGTCCTCATTCGATCCAAACAGCAACTGCACACACACGGCCTGTCTGTTTCCCTTTGACAGAAAGACCAGCATTTTTGTAAAATTACAAAGTGGAGAAATCGTATCAAATTATAAAGTTTTTTTTTTTGGTTAAAGTATCAAATTATAAAGTTCGACTTAACATAAGGGAAAAAAAAGTTGTGACAGGACAAAAGAGTTTCTTATCCTATGTTGTATCAGATTGAATCTCGTGCAATCCTGCTTTATGAGAAAGAATACGCATGATCATATTCATATGTCGAGAGAGACATTCAAATCTTCAAGTCCAACAAAGTCTTCCGGATTATATTTAAGGCCCTCAAGATCAGAACGCATGGGCTCCTTTCCTGAGCTGTCACCACCGACGGCCGAGTTCTCCGGCAAAGTCAGAAAACCGATGTGGTTACCATTGCCGGTGCAGTCCTCGGAGAGATTAAAGTTGTCAGGATTGAACTCACAACCCTCAAGATTGGAGCGCGTGGGAGTGGGATGCACTCCCAAACCTACATGGCCAACTGCAGAATCACCTCCAGCACCAATATCCTTCAATTTCTCGCGCACACAATGGAGAACTGCCTCATACTTCAAGATCAGGGAGTCGAAATCCTCCTTCGTCTTGCAAGAATCACGCTGTTTCTCTAACCGGTCCACCAACTCTTTCAGACCAATTGGCGACATCACGTTGCCTTCACAACGGGGATAGTCAGAAATTATCTCTTCCACCGTGGGGTTGCCGAAAGAGTAGAGCCTGTCCGTGTTGGAGAAGACAACAACAGCTGCGCGAGCACCGGTGAGCGTGCAGAGCTCAGAGGCCTTCTTGAAGAGGCCCTGGCGCCTCTTTGAGAAGGAGGTGCGCAGCCGGGCCTGGTCGGCGATCTTGGCAATTTCTCTTCGCCGAGGCTTAAACATTGACGGTGGAGTTTGCAAATGTCCTTTACTCGAAGAGAGAGTGTGTGTGGGCGCGGTGCCTAAACGATTTTGCAGGCTTCTGGGTTTTCTTGGAGCGAGACGGGGTGAAGACCGACTTTTAATGGTCTCAAGGTGCTTCGACAGTGAAGGGATCGGAGCGAGAATGTATTGGAGGGATTTGGAAAGAAGATAGAGCTTTGAATTTTATGTACTGTGATCTCAAAAACCAACGCGTCGGGATCTGGAGGGATTTATAGGGCCAGCCATGAGAATTTTTAGTGGAATCCCATTGATTCTTATAATACTATTTCTTTGAGCGTGACGGGAGAACTAACCTTGGGTACTAAAAGACAGTGGCGACGAGAGAGGAAATTAACGCTCAACTGGGTCAACAACTCATCATGCTCAGTGCTCAGTGCAACTCAAGAGCCGCTATCACATGACATTGATCAAATTCGTATTGACTAAATACGAATTTTGCAAAATTCGTCTCAACGCGTTCCGTTTCCCCGTTTGGAAGATCGTCCAAGGAGGAGGAGACAGCGTAGCTATCGACCTTCATATAGGATCGATATGGACCCAAAAAAGGGTTGATAATCAAGAATTTTTACTCTGTCCACCTGCATTATGATAAAGATAATTGCTACTTTGGGTGGTGGTGGTGCTGACAAACTACCATGAACGGACAAATTTCCAGCGACGTGCTGATGCATCATGCTCTCTCTCCCTCTGTCCATCTTCTCCAGAATTTCTGAAACAATGAGAGAGAGAGTGAGGGCGACCCCTTCGAAGCCGCTGCTTTAAGTGCATATCCGCAGAAAAAATCAACAAGTGATATTCTCATTTATTAGAAACTAATACTTTCAACGAGAGTGACCCCTTCGAAGCCGCTGCTTTACGTGCAGACCCTGGAGAAAAAATTAACCAGTCATATGTTCTCGTTTAATAATACTTTCAATCCATGATTTTTCTCTTCAAGACTTTATATCATGGCGTTAAAAAGGAGAGCACAGTAGTTTGGATTGTGTGAAATATTCAATTATTTTCAACCCTGATTTGGAACTAACATGACTGGTTAATTTTTTAACGAGAGTGATATTCTCATTTATTAGAAACTAATACTTTCAACGAGAGTGACCCCTTCGAAGCCGCTGCTTTACGTGCAGACCCTGGAGAAAAAATTAACCAGTCATATGTTCTCGTTTAATAATACTTTCAATCCATGATTTTTCTCTTCAAGACTTTATATCATGGCGTTGAAAAGGAGAGCACAGTAGTTTGGATTGTGTGAAATATTCAATTATTTTCAACCCTGATTTGGAACTAACATGACTGGTTAATTTTTTAACGAGAGTGATATTCTCATTTATTAGAAACTAATGCTTTCAACGAGAGTGACCCCTTCGAAGCCGCTGCTTTACGTGCAGACCCTGGAGAAAAAATTAACCAGTCATATGTTCTCGTTTAATAATACTTTCAATCCATGATTTTTCTCTTCAAGACTTTATATCATGGCGTTGAAAAGGAGAGCACAGTAGTTTGGATTGTGTGAAATATTCAATTATTTTCAACCCTGATTTGGAACTAACATGACTGGTTAATTTTTTAACGAGAGTGATATTCTCATTTATTAGAAACTAATGCTTTCAACGAGAGTGACCCCTTCGAAGCCGCTGCTTTACGTGCAGACCCTGGAGAAAAAATTAACCAGTCATATGTTCTCGTTTAATAATACTTTCAATCCATGATTTTTCTCTTCAAGACTTTATATCATGGCGTTAAAAAGGAGAGCACAGTAGTTTGGATTGTGTGAAATATTCAATTATTTTCAACCCTGATTTGGAACTAACATGACTGGTTAATTTTTTAACGAGAGTGATATTCTCATTTATTAGAAACTAATACTTTCAACGAGAGTGACCCCTTCGAAGCCGCTGCTTTACGTGCAGACCCTGGAGAAAAAATTAACCAGTCATATGTTCTCGTTTAATAATACTTTCAATCCATGATTTTTCTCTTCAAGACTTTATATCATGGCGTTAAAAAGGAGAGCACAGTAGTTTGGATTGTGTGAAATATTCAATTATTTTCAACCCTGATTTGGAACTAACATGACTGGTTAATTTTTTAACGAGAGTGATATTCTCATTTATTAGAAACTAATACTTTCAACGAGAGTGACCCCTTCGAAGCCGCTGCCTTTACGTGCAGACCCTGGAGAAAAAATTAACCAGTCATATGTTCTCGTTTAATAATACTTTCAATCCATGATTTTTCTCTTCAAGACTTTATATCATGGCGTTGAAAAGGAGAGCACAGTAGTTTGGATTGTGTGAAATTATTTTCAACCCTGATTTGGAACTAACATGACTGGTTAATTTTTTAACGAGAGTGATATTCTCATTTATTAGAAACTAATACTTTCAACGAGAGTGACCCCTTCGAAGCCGCTGCCTTTACGTGCAGACCCTGGAGAAAAAATTAACCAGTCATATGTTCTCGTTTAATAATACTTTCAATCCATGATTTTTCTCTTCAAGACTTTATATCATGGCGTTGAAAAGGAGAGCACAGTAGTTTGGATTGTGTGAAATATTCAATTATTTTCAACCCTGATTTGGAACTAACATGAACGAACAAATTTCCGGAATCGTGCCGATGCCTGATGTTCTCTCTCCCTCTCTCCATCTTCTCCAGAAATTCTCGAACACAGAAGAGAGAGAGAGACTGAGTGTTCGAAGCCGCTGCTTTTACGTGCATACATGGAGAAAAAATCAACAAGTCATGTTCTCGTTTATTGTAGAATAATACTTTCAATCCACGATTTTTCTTTTCAGAACCTTATATCATGGCGTTGAAAAAGAGAGCACAGTAGTTTAGATTGTGCGTACTAATCAATTTTTTTCAACCCTGATTTCGAAACAAGAGAAAAGAGAAGGAACAACTCGAATACTTTTATATATATGCTTAAGGATACATTATCGGAAATAGATCCAAATACTGGAAACTACTTCTATTTTCATGCTCACAACCAAAGAAGTGAAAATCAATCACTTTTCTTGAAATTGAATTTCGGTTAAAACTATTTCCTTTAACGTAATACTCTTCTTGAAACAAACACACCCTAAAATAGAAAGTAAACTTCTACAAATATCACATGTCGCTAGTGAAAAGCCAAAGGGCAATTTCCCACATTCTGAGCGAGGTTAAATTATTTCGTTGGCCAAAGAGAAAAAATAAGGCTTATTAAGCTCCCCATCAATAAATCTTGAACCAAATTTCCAAAGTCCATCTTCCATCGCAACGGAGGAGGACATTGTCGAGTCCTTGATCGTGAAGTCCGCGGCCGTTCATGATCGTGTACGCAGGGAGGGTTTGTATACGATAGAGATGTTATTGTTTGTACCTCGGGTGTGTAGTGTAGATGGTACACGTTGATGTTTCTACCCGGGTCATGTAGACGATAATCAAACTCGATCTTGATGTTTGCCGCTTTTACGTGGCATTTGACCAAATTCGTAAGACCTGTCCAACGTTAATACTAAATGCTGGCTGAACAAAGAATTTTGCAAAGCATTTCGGGATTTTTTTTTTTGGTAATTTATAGTATTTAGTAGGGGTGTGCAAAGCGGACCGCCCAAACCAAAAATTGCCTAGACCGAACCGGACCGGACCGGACGGTTTGGTCAAGTTCCCAGGAGTATCAGTCTGGTTCTTAGTTCCTAAAAGTGAAACCAGTGTTCGGGCGGTCCGGTTTCCGGTTCTAAGGGGAACTGGACCGGACCGACTACATTACTTTTTTTTTGTGATTATGTGTAGTTGGCATGAAGAATATAATTTCAATTTTATAACATGTATAGTCGACATGAGAAATACAATTCGTCATTGCATCGGCTCGAATTGCACTCTTGTGTTTTGTGATTATATGTAGTCGGCATGAGAACACAATTCTAGTTTCAAAATATATGGTATCAAGTAATAGGAAAAAAAAAGTGATCGGTTCCATTGGGCTGGACCGGAAACCAATCCCTCCTAGTATTTAGGTACTACTTTCATTTTCTTTTCTTTTCTTTTCTTTTTGTCTATGCCACCGGAGTAATAGATTTCCGTACTAGCTGTGCTTCAACCTGAGCCTTCCCTCAAGCACATACCTTCTTCATCGCACGAGGTCATGGCACGTGACGTCTCCGCCGCACCTTTCATTGCCTGGTTCTCTTTTGACAACCCACCTCAAACCAAATTAAGTCGTGTGTTTTGAAGACCACATCGGCCCAACCACATAGGTCCAAGGATCAGCAAAAACGGCCAAGAAATTGGCTAGAATCAAGCAAAATTCCATCAGACGCTGTTAACATCTAAATTTCGACCGACCATTTAGTGTTAAATTGCATAGAAAATTAGATATTAAATTTTATGCCCTAAACAAAAATATTAAAATGACATAGTCTATAATTTAGATTCATATAGGTTAATTACATTCCACACTGGACCAGCGGTGGCGAGTAAGCTGAAGATCCATTTCGTAAATCAAGCTCGAGCACCAAACGAAACTTGGCTCACTTAGGCAGATAGAGGCCAAAAATTGCAAGGCATGGCAGACTCAATTGAATTTAACTTGATCATAATTCAGCCCATTAAAGTTTAATCACAAGTTAACTTTAAGTTATTAGAGCCCATCACATTAGAAAAAGGGCTTAAATTAGGCCCACAATAGCAAGATAAACCTAGGTTACACTATAAATATATGTTATGCCTCTTGATCAAGGAGGGCACTCATAATTTTCAAAACACACAACAGTGAAACACATGAGTAATAGTGAGAGCCAAAGAGAGAGAGAGAGAGGAACCGGCCAAGCCACACTCCCGTGCGTGCTCGTGCTATCGCCATCATCTATGCCCAGCCAACCGCGTCCGCCACTCGGCCATCCGCGCCTATGTGCCCCGCTGCTTCGGCCCCCCGTGATACTACTCTCGCTTGGCTGAGGCTGATTGGAGCAGGTCATGCCTAGTGCCGCGGTCGGCTCCGCCGCTGCTGCCTAGCCCACCGCTCCGTCTCACCGCCGTCACCGTGTCCCGCTACTGCTGAGCCATGCCTGACGTGCCTGCTGCCACTGTGTCACCTTATTGATGCTGCCTGGCCCATCGCTCGGTCTCACCACCATTGCTAAGTCCCACTGCTGCCTGGCCCAACGCCACCACCACCACCCATGCTGCCCGTCGCCGTGCCTTCGCCTCTCGAGCCTAAAGCCGCCATTGCAGCTTGCTCCGCCACCAATCGCCCAAGCCCGCTACTGCTTTGTCGTGACGCCTGCTGCACCGAGCCAATTGCCCTGCTACACATGCCGTCCGTCACCATCACCATTCGAACCCGACGAGCTACTGCTGCCACTCTACACAATGCTAGGTTCGCTGCCTCTGCACCGCCGTGACAAGCTGAGCTACTGCCACTCAGCCCGCTGAACCAACGTCGTCGCCGCAATGTCCATGTGCCCGATGCCTAGCCAAGCTACCCCCTGTGTCGTCGCCACCCACCCACCATCAACCGTCCTGTGGTCATGATCCCGATCCATCGATGATTCGAATTGGAAATTATCCGCAAAATTAGGTAAGATTTTTGGCCCAACATTTCCAGAATATTTAAATTCCCAATTTTACGTGTTTTGAATATTTCGTGAAGATTTTGGTGGATTGCTAGATATTTTAGGGATAATGTGTGTAACATCCGTTATATTTAAAATGTCCCAAATTAGGAGTTTTTCCTAATTTAGCAACGTACTTAGACGACTATCTGACCTTCACCCTAAGGTACACTACATGGCGATACGGAAGATTATTATTTTATCCATAACCACTTGGATATGATAATATATCTTATTTACTTCCCAAATTTAAATAGTCGGCTTTCCATCAATATCTATAATCATATAGATATGATCATTAGCTTGATTCATTTTCCTAATTTGAACATAATAAAATAAATCTTGCGGATTGCATGGATTGAGATTGACCGTGATGGTTATCCGTTTGTTTGATTTCGTTTCATTTTAAAAAGAAAATCCAAAAAAATATGAGTTAGGATTTAAATTAGGAATTTTGCATGTTTAGGAAATCCTGAATGTATCTAGAAGATAGGATAATTGCTTAATTTAAATTGCGATTTAGGGTAGTTTATTTCCTAGTTTAAATTAGGGGTTATTCTAATCCTAATAGATTATTTAGGGTATTTTAAAATTTCGAATTTTCATAAAAATATCCAAAAAAAAGTCACTTTAAGATAGGTTAAGTTGTCTTTTCTAGGATAGATTGAATGTTAATTTAGGCATTCTTTTTAATTCCGAATTTCATTGAAAAATAACAAAAATATATCATTTGTCCGTCATTAGAATTAGGTCATATCGTCGCATGACATATAGTTCGCATGCTAGGTTTAATTAATCGCATGTCATATTTCGCACATCATTGCACTTAGGTTAGTTTCCATTTAAATAAATAGAAAACCTTAAAAAAACACATTGATTGAAATGATTGTTAATTATACATCATAATAGGACTGTCTATGTAATTTTCTAACTAATAATTCAATTGCTTACATTATTAAAAGGTACGTTGTTCTCCTAAGTTAGTAATTTATTTATCGCTTTCTTTATTGGGTATTAAATTGATGAATTGCACACTCGCATGAAAAGAAAAGGTATCGAAATGACGTTAGACTAGTTCTAGCATAACCAAATCCCCGAACTCAAAATCTCTAGTCCGTATGAATAAAACATATCTCTATATGTTTTATTTGGGTTTCTAATCGACCTACTGCAAAATAAATTAGTGATGACTCCAGTATAAAAACATTTGCATGTTAAGAACTTAAACCCTAAGTCGCGAATTTGTAGGGCTTGGGAAAACCCGAGTTAGGCTTAGATTTAATAATTCATTAGCCGAACCTCAAGGTGATACACTACGGAGGAGAGATCACGACAGATGTGAACCACCGCAACTTCCGCCTCTTAATTAGCCTTCGGCGATAATCTTAATGCCAAATTGACTTAGGGCTTTTCTTGCCCATGGTGGTGCAACCATACTGGTCCGAAGCTAGGTGGTGGGTCGCATGAATTTGGCCAAAATAGGCAATTTCTCTCTCGGCTAGAAATTTCCCCAATTCTTTTTAATTCAAAACCTTAAGAAAAATCATCAAAGCAGAGATATTAAGACGCTCTAATGCCAGCTATTAGAGATTTGCGAAAGACTAGGGATTTCGATTATTGATGGACAAACACAAACCATGCATAATCAGAATCAAATGCGAAAACGTGAAAAATTCTATATTAACCTCTAAACATTGATGAAGTTCGATTGAAAACCAGATTTACAAAGACTTGAACAATCGATGAATGGATACTTCTAACCAATTGCTCTCTCAACATTGATGGTATGTTTTTCTCTATACCGAGGGGTTTGGTATAGATCTATTTATATTCTCATTCGCAACCCTTCAAATAACTTCTCTCTTCAAGACAGTTATATTAATATTTGGCAATCACCACAATTATCATGCACCTTAATGCGAATAATAAAACATCAACGAAATTAATATAGGTAATAATAAATTAAATGTGAGATTACATTATTGATTGGTACGATAACAAGTGACGCATGCTGATGCATGATGCTCTCTCTCCCTCTCTCCATCTTCTTCAGAATTTCTCAAACTCAGGAGAGATAGACAATGAGAGTGACCCGCCTTACCAAAAAAAAGACAATGAGAGTGACCCCATCGAAGCCGCTGCTTTTAAGTGCATACCCGGAGAAAAAATCAACAAGTCACATTCTCATTTATTAGAAACTAATACTTTCAATCTATGATTTTTTTCTTTCAAGACTTTATCTTATGGTCTTGACGAGGAGAGCACGGCAGTTCACTTTAAACGTACCTTGCAACGCTCGTTTCGAAACTCGAGAAACAGAAGGAAGAAACTGAATAGAATACTTTTTATTTATTGCAATAACTAGACTTCACAGCTAACTTTTTTCCCATGTTTGCTTTCTAAAAGTAATCTTTCTTAATCACTCAATGTATCCTATTCCAACAATTGTGAACTCTTAGCTTAAATTTCCTTTCCATGGTCCATTACATATTCTACCCTTAAGGAAAATATTGTCGGAAGAAATAAATCCAAACTCTGGAAAACTACTTCTTTTTTCATGCTCACAACCGAACAAAAGGAAATTCAATTGCTTTTCTTGAAAATAATTTTCGGTTAAAATCATTTCCTTTAACGTAATACTTTTCATGAAATAAACACACCCTAAAACGGAAAGTAAACTTCTAAAAATATCACATGTCGCTGGTGGAAAGCCAAAGGGCAAACTTCCTACATCCCATGTGAGGTTTATTTATGTCTTGGCCGAAGAAAAAAATGAGGTTTATTAAGTTCTCCATCAACAAATCGTGAAACAAAGGCCCAAGGTCCATCTTCCATTGCTACGGACAGAGGAGGACGTCGTCGAGTCCCTTGATTGTGAAGTACGCGGCCGCTCATGATTGTGTGCGCAGGGAGGATTTGGAGAGCTACTAACTTTTATGATGGAAATAGTAAACCAGCAAAAGGCCGCCGATAGGAGACTCAAACGCTCGATGAAAGACGGGGCAGCGACACAGAAAGGAATGATGATTTGAACCGTTTATTTCTCCTGCTTGGTGCATGTAAATTCCATCAATTATATCAAATCAAGTGCGCATATGGAGAACGCAGGCCAACGATATTCAATCAAAGGGTTTTGACAAATCATGAACTTGGATATAGAGAAACCGAGAATTCTAACTTGATAAAACATATGTCCTCGGTCTAGTAATTAGGCACTACAAGCTTGGGGAAATATCGAATTCTCAACGGGATGTAGACACGGTCAATCCAAGAGAGATAGGTGATTTCTGATTGTCCTACTTCCTTTGCTCCGAATTGTTTTCCGCTCTGATTGCGTGGTGAATATGAGAGGGGCTTCGTTTCCATTTTTTGTTTCACCTCTTTTTTCCCAAATTGCCTCGTCAATCATCATATCCTCGTAAGTCCTCTCTAATCATGGCCAATGAAATCTCTCTTTCTAGCCTTGATTGCCCGCCACCCTCCCCTGGTCCTCTTTCCCTCTTCACTTTCTCGGCCAGAACCGCCTCCTTTTCTTTCCTTTATTTATTTATTTATTTATTGTGTGTTTTCCTGAGGGAAATACTCAGTTTCATTCAATTTTCATCGTTCTCTTACTTCAACTAAGAGCATCATAGGAACCCTTGATTCTGCACAAGATTGACATAAACAAAGTCAGAGAATCGAGTCGAGAGCGGCAAGTCTCCTCGCCATTGTAGTGGATTTGGGAGGGGGAGGCCGGGCTTGGCCAAGTTTTCCCCTCATTGGGCCAGTCAACGAGCCAATTTTGAATTCACAACCGGGCCCATGCGTCGTCCGATGTAAAGGCATTGTGCCCAAGTCTAAATATCTCTAGGGTCTAAATCCAAAGAAAAAAACGAGCAACACCAATGCGACACTATGCAAGGTCAATGTTTTTTATTAGGGTTATTGACGAGCTCAATCCCCAGATTTCTCGTGAAATGCATGTGCAGTCCTTTTAGATGAAAATTTAGATGTCAAGAATGACAAGCCATATTGTAATTTCTTGAGAGGTCAGTGTTTTGTGTAAAATAGTTATGATAGTTGCAACATTTCATTAAGGAGTAAAATTTTTTAGAATGATACACTTTAAATATAAATAGGCATAGGTGCACCAAAAGTCTTAAAATTCATTACCAAAGTGCAATTACATCCTAAAATTCTAGAAAAATGCAACCAAATCCTAAAACTAATCAAATTAGTGCAATCAAGTTTCCCTATTAACTCCGTCCTATTTGGCTAACAAAAATGCTAACTTGACTTTTTTTATTACTTTCTTAAGATATGTGGTGCCCATCAAGTTCCATATCAAGAAAAAAGTTAAAGTTAAAAAAGATAAAAAGTTTATGAAAAAAAAAAGTTTGATATTCATCTTTTCTCATTATGTTTATCTTCTTCCTTCTTTGAATGCTTACCATTCATCTTTTTCAAAGTGATGTGCATTTTTCTTTCAACAAAGCATTGATGTTCCAAGATCACAATTCGCAATTGCAACTGCATTGGAAGAGTGACATGTTAATGTATTTCCCGACTAGAAGATGTTGGAGGAGTTTTCCTTCGACCAAAAGAAGAATAATTTTTTAAAACAAACTTAATGAAGAATAAAAGAATTGCTAGATATACTAATAACGGATTCAATAAAAGGGTGGCGCTATTTCCACCTCCATATTGACGAAGACACTCCTTTTTTCCAGTGAACTTACAGGTATACCCTCTTCTCTCCCTCTCTCTTCAATTTATTGATTCTTCTTTTATTGGGCTAATCCACAAAACTGCATTTATTTCTATTATTTCTTATGTCAGTTTCATAATAAAATGCTCCATTACACCCAACAAAATATCGTTTTACCATGCATCTTGTTATCACTTTGCCTAGACAATTTTGTCAAATTTAACATATTGTCTCATATCTTCAATCACATAATATTTCTATTTATGACAGCTTATGAACACACAGTTAATTACCTATTTTTTTTATCAGATAGTATGAACGAAACTATATTTCAAAGTCAAAAATTAAAATTCAATTTATTTAGCCGATCTTTATCAAAAATGGTAAAGAAAATGTGATCAAAATATGAAAAAGGTTAATTTTTTAGAAGCGTGATCAAATGTCAAAAATATTTATATGTAGATCATACTTAACATTAGCAAAAAAATAGGCACATACAGGAAAAAAAATGAAACTTCTTGCTCTTCTAATCCTACAATGAAGAAAGTAATTAATATCGAGTATAAATTCAATCTCATATCAAATTGATTAAAACTTTCAAATATGCTTAATCTGATGTGACTTTGAAAATGAAGGTGTAAATAAATTGTCAACACTCATCTTGCAATTCTTATAAATCATAAAAAGCTCAAAAGAAAGCACAAACCAACAATGTTTAACTTTAAAACCCTATCAACTTATTTCGGAAAAACACCCACAATGTCAAAATCAGCTAGATGATTAGATGGAATTTCAATTTCCAACTCTGAAGTAAAGTTCCCTTGAACTGTTTGATAAAAAATAGGCAATTAATTGTGTTTTTTTTTTTGGTAAGGAAATTAATTGTGTGTTCATAAGCTGTCAAAACTAGAAATTTCTTACATTCTAGGTAATTTTTTGATTGAAAATATAAGATCATAAAGTAAAATTAATGAAATTCTCTAGGCAAAGTGATAATAGGATGGAGGATAAGATAATATCTTGTTGGGTGGAATTTAACATTTATATTGTGAAACTGATAAAATAAAAAATATGATAGAAATAAAAGACAGTTTTGTTGGTTAGCCTAATAGAAAAACAAATGGATTGGCCAGATAAAAGAAGAAACAATAAATTGAAGAGAGAGGGAAAGAGGAGGGTATTTCTGTAAGTTCACTAGAAAAAAGGAGTGTCTTAGCTAATATGGAAGTGAAAATAGTACCGCCCTTCAATAAATTGGTATACTAATTAATGTTGTGCGACCCGTTTGTTCATATGCTCATAAACATGCTGCCACTTCATCTGATACATCAATTTTACAGATGAGTCTTACTTTACTCAAGTGTTCAAGTCCTCAACATCATCATGCATCTGCTAAAGCAACGTCCACAGCTGCCAGGCAACATTTTAAGCTTAAGGAAACAGTTTCTTTGCACCTCTCCTTTCTAAACTGAGATGAAAGTCGTTGAATCTAAGAATCTAAGAACCACATCTCCGCCGAAGCAATCTTCTGGCTAAGTAAAATGTTGCATTAATGGCTTAAATGGTGGAAAGTCGCATCTTCTCTGTTGAAATGAAGAAGCAGGACAGAAAAAACGATCAGCTATATGTGCCCTTATTATGGTTCTGTGTAAACAGAAAGCACCATTGTAAAGCACAAGGACAATACTAAGACCAACTACAAAATCGGAAATCTATGTTTTAAACACAACATGAGGGATCGAAGATTTAAACCTGCCCTTTCTTGAGTCGGGCCCATATGAGAGCTGCAACTGCAGCTCCTCCCAAGTGAACGGATCCCGATATCTCACTGTCTCCCTGAACCAACCGACAACATAAGATTACAGTTTCAGACTAGTTGGTCCAAAACAATTATACCAGTTTATGGGCACTTTGTCCACAACAGATTCAGAAAATTTCCACAGATCGCAGAGGACAGAGTATCACTTTCATGCACTTACCACTTCATTGGCCTCTCTTTTTCCCTTCGACAAAATGACCGGCACTTTGTTGATAACTTATAGAGCCATACCTTTTGATTTCTACTATTTCAAAGACGATTCACAAATTGCAAGCTGTTGTAAATGCAGAATTAGCATACTCATGCTGCTATACTAGCAAGAGCTGAGGCGCAAGACCACAAACAAGAGCCGTTGGGTCTGGTCTCATTGGAGACCTTTAGTTCTAGGACAGAGATTTTTCAGTAAAGATCTTCATCATAAAACTATGATCTGCAATCTGCCATAGCATAAACACAGCAAAATTTTCAATTATCGGCCCCAGAACCACGTTGTCAACTGTTAACCTTCTAGACCATGATTTTCTGCTTTGACAAAAAAAAAACCATGATTTCCTGCAAATGGGAAGACAAAATACCCTTGAAAACTATGCTTTAGCTACATTAATCTACAATCAAGTAAACTTCAATCATAACCAAGTGTTTTTACCAGATGGTCAAAACCACAAATCCTAACCAAGGAAAGTCAACGAACGCTAATTTGTACAACCCTAGAAAGAAGCTTATGCAGTAACCCTCACCTTCAGTAAAGTTTATTATGAGGGCTAATAGAAACACTTGCGAAGCATTCTGTTAAAGTGGTCAAGAACTTAAATTTCTCATCAATAAGTGGCAGCAGACCACGCGATCATCACGCCCCTGCATGAATGAAACATTGCAACCACTGAGAGCACTCTTGCAGCTTCTTCTTGAACTTCAATCTCCAGAGAATCAAGAAAGCTGACAAGAGGTGAATAACCTCACCAACTTCCATGACCATCTTCACAAATTTCTCATCATCATTCGCAACTTCATGCACACTAGCCAGAGCTTGGCTCTTCATTTATGTGTCTTCCTCAATCTTTGTCCTTGTCAACAAATTCTGAACATAAAGCCTCATGTCCTCCTTTCAAGCCCCAAACCTTGGCTTTGAGACGACACTGGCATACCCGTGAGGAAAAAAACTAGTTTTGCGCATCCTAGAGAGATCCTTGACATGGCAATGAAGCTTTTGTCAAGGCCATGTCCAAATTGCTCTGCATCAATAGCTTCCCACCATGGGAATGCACCATGCATTTCTCGGCAAGGCCATGACAATCCCTGACTGTGACTATCTTTTCTTGAACCATGCCTGGAAGCTCAGTGCTGTTATCAGAGATAGCCAATGAAGAGGATATCTCCACAAGCTTGTTCCGAATGAGTTGCCATCTCACTGTGATGACTTTGATTGAGTGAGATGAGAGGGGGAGGCCAACGAAGAAATCAGCTCCTATGGCTTATTTGCAGTTGGGGTTTGGATTGGCTGATTCTTGGAAACTCTGTTGTTGGAGTAATTGTATTTGAATTTCTTCTGCTTTTTCTTACGACATTTCTGCATCTACTATTTGTTGTGGAAGAAGAAAAATTTGTGGAGTCAGTGTCTGCAATTTGAGAGGGATCAAAGAGGATGAGACCTTATCATTAATTTTTGGAAGAAGCTAAATTAGCTTGTGTGTTCATTCATGCTTGGCTGCTAGTGGAGTCAGTATCTGCAATTTGAGAGGGATCAAAGAGGATGAGACTTTATCCTTAATTTTTGGAAGCAGCTGAATTAGCTTGTGAGTCATTCATGCCAGCACAAGAATTTGAGTATTTGGTCTGGGTGTCACGTAAAAGTGACAGTTCATAATACTGTAAGACAGTGACAAACACAGTCAAATTGATTGGCAAATGGTAAATTCATATTCCGAACCTATTCAAGGTTGCAAATTCCCTTTTCATACTTTGCAAATTGAACATTTCCTTGGACAGAGACAACTCTCTTCTCTGCATTGGCTTATTCTCGAACATAAATATTGTTGGTTTTCTACGGAACATGTATAGTTAAAATAAATATAAACGCAGCGGAAAGATATAACCATACATGTATCTCCAAAGGCGTTGTTCGTGCGTTTCAATCAAAAATCGAAAACCATAGAGGGTTAAACGAATTACCTTTCGCAGCGTGCCCAGAACGATTTTGGTTCGGACGTTCTTCAGTTCGAGTCCACAAGCGTCGGACCTCTTTCGCAGCGTGCCCAGAACGATTTCAGTTCGGATGTTCTTCAGTTCGAGCCCCACAAACGTCGGACCTCTAGTTCAGACACACCACCAATCGCACGACGAACGGAAGGAAGAACTTGCGAAAATCACCAATAGAATTGTGCTAGCAATCTTGTGATGACATTTTTTCGCATTCTCGATATTTCAGTCATGGCGTCGGAAGAGAGAAAACGTATATTTTTTCTTAACTCTCTCTCGCACACTTTCATCTTCAAAACCACTATATTGCTGATCACCCTTTTTTTTTTTTATTAATTTTGCAGTTACTGATCGCATGCACGATCAGCAACCGTTGCTGATCGTGCATGTATGTACATATGCACATGATCAGCAACGGTTGCTGATCATGATGCACATTATCAGCAACCGTTGCTGATCGTGCATGTATGTACATGTGCACATGATCAGCAACGGTTGCTGATCATGATGCACACGGTCAGCAACCTTTTGTTGACCGTGTGCCCCCAATTTTTTTTTTTTTAAATAAGATTTAAAATGTACACGGACAGCAACTATTGCTGTCCGTGTGCACTATTAAATATATACATAAATATATATACAAATATAGAAGTACATGATCATCAATGTATAATTTTTGTGAGCATCATATGCACACACGCCCATGACAAAAATTGAATTAAATTAAATCCCATTTAATTTAATTTCAGTCCAATTCAATTTGATTGCAAACATATTTGCAACATCGTCTTTTCGTACAACGTCATTCAAAATTGGTTATGGTGTGTGACATCCCTAGGTTCATCACTGAGCTGGTAATAAGACTTGCACTAACACATTAGTACTCCCAAGAGAGTTGATTGTCCCGATCAACCTCTAGGTCTCACAAGCCATGATTGACATCTAGCAATATGTCATGGCTATCCAGACAGCGTGAATACTTCAAGAACATAATGAACCTGTCAGCTATGACTACAGTGTAATTCAATCCCTCTGCCTTACTATGTCCCGATCGAACAAAGACCATGGAATATTTGTCAAGCCACCAATTCGATCATATGCACAAATCTAATTGACATGCATTTTATATGAGACATGAACAGTTCTTTCTCGGTTACAACCCCGGCCGAGGATTTTAATGCCGTGTCAAGATTAGATTGCATAGGACATCATTATTGTACCTTGCGTATAACAAGGAGACAGATTCCGTTTTGCGCACACGTGTAACTTCGTATGTGAACGAACTATGACCATCAAGTACAGAGACGGATCAACGAACCAGCAATATGTGCACCTGTGAACCATAGCCATCCAACATACAAGTCAACACTGTACCTCAGGTCTAAGGATTATTTACACAAGACCAAAGCATGAACGATTAGGCATTGACCACGCTAAAAGCTTCCATGTTGCTAATCGTTAAATGCGTGTCACGTTCAGTGAACTTGTCTGGTACAAGCACCTGTGTTCTAACTCGAGCATCACAATACCCAATGACTCGTGACTCGTCATTCTCTTAAATATCCAATACTTAACGGTAAAGTTATGAACACACCAGTCTCAACAGGATTATTGATATCCACTCAATGATCCATCGATCGGGAACAATTTAAAGATTCAGTCTAACTGTGAACCTGTCACACATATTCTTAACGTCTTAAGAATAGGTCCAGTCACAACTGATCTTATGGAATCATTCATATATTTAAACAATTGGACAAATGAATGAATACGTCATTGCCATTAATTAGATAATGAAATTGAAAATACAACTTAAATCCCCAACATGTAACTATTACACGATGACTTTAGGGCATACGTCTAACAATCTCCCACTTGCACTAAAGCCAATTTATTTGGTACCTCAAACCCATCTTGTCAATGTGTCTTTCAAAAGAAGATTGAGGTAAGGCCTTAGTGAAGGGATCTGCCACATTTTCCGCTGAGGCAATTTTCTGCAAGGCGATATCACCTCTCCCAACAATTTCTCTAATGAGATGGAAGCGTCTCTCAATGTGCTTGGACTTCTGATGAGACCTTGGTTCCTTCGCTTGAGCTATTGCTCCATTGTTATCACAAAACAATGTTATTGGTTGTTCAATGGAAGGAACAACTCCAAGTTCAGAAATGAACTTCTTCATCCAAGCAGCTTCCTTTACTGCTTCTGAAGCGGCTACATACTCTGCCTCAGTGGTGGAATCAGCAGTTATGCTCTGTTTGGAACTCTTCCAACTAACTGCGCCACCATTAAGTGTAAAGACAAACCCAGATGTAGACTTATAATCATTAGGATCCGATTGAAAATCGGAATCAGTATAAGCTTCAACTTTAAACTCTCCTTCTCCATAAATCAAGAATAAATCCTTAGTCCTTCGCAAGTACTTAAGGATATTCTTGACTGCCATCCAGTGCTCTTCTCCTGGATCAGACTGATATCTGCTAGTAATGCTTACAGCATGTGCAATATCAGGTCTTGTACATAGCATAGCATACATTATGCTTCCAATAGCAGATGCGTAAGGTATCTTTCTCATCCGCTCTCTTTCTTCAGGAGTGTTAGGACACATCTCCTTGGAAAGATGGATTCCATGCCTAAAAGGCAATAATCCTCTTTTGGAACATTGCATGTTAAAACGTGTTAACACTTTGTCTATGTACGTAGATTGTGAGAGGCCAATCAATCGTCTCGATCTATCTCTATAGATCTTGATACCTAAAATATAGGTTGCCTCTCCTAAATCTTTCATAGAGAATTTCTGTGACAAGAATAGTTTGATCGATGATATCATCGGTACATCGTTCCCAATCAAAAGTATATCATCGACATACAAAACTAGAAATGCAATTGCACTCCCACTGACCTTCTTGTATACACAAGGTTCATCCGGGTTTTTGATGAAACCAAACGATTTGACTACTTCATCAAAACGGATGTTCCAACTTCTGGAGGCTTGTTTGAGTCCATAAATGGATCTTTTAAGCTTACACACCTTTTGACGTTCACCATTGGATTCAAAACCCCGTGGTTGTTCCATATAGATGTCCTCCTCAAGAAAACCATTTAGAAAAGCCGTTTTGACATCCATTTGGAATATTTCATAATCTAGGTGTGCAGCTATAGCCAACATAATCCGAATGGATTTTAGCATGGCTACAGGTGAGAAAGTTTCGTCATAATCGATTCCTTCTTTTTGACGATATCCTTTCGCCACCAGCCGTGCTTTGTAAGTTCCAACTTGACCCTCAGCATTCATCTTCCTCTTGAAGATCCATTTACAGCCAATTGGTACAATACCATCAGGCAAGTCAACTAAGGTCCAAACTTCGTTGGAATACATTGAATCCATTTCGGATTTCATGGCTTCTAGCCATTTACCAGAATCGATGTCCAACATCGCCTCCTCATAGGCGTTTGGATCACCAGGTTGATCACCATCATTCACAATGAATAATGGTTCAGTATGTTCAACCAAGTGTCTATAACGAGCAGGTGGACGAGATGTTCTCGCACTCCTCCTAAGAGGTTGTGTATCAGAAGCTCCCACTGAATCAGAGATTGGTGCTTGAACTTGGTTATTTGGTACTTCATTATTCTCTTCTTGTAAGACTATTTTCCGTCCAACACCACCTTCCTGAACGAACTGATTCTCCAGAAAAGAAGCATGCCTACTGACCGAAATTCTTAGGTCAGAGTGAAAATAGAAATAATATCCAAGAGACTCCTTTGGATATCCAATGAAGCGACCTTGTTCAGACCTAGCCTCCAATTTTTCCATTTTCAGCTTCTTGACGAAAGCTGGACAACCCCAAATCTTAATATGATTAAAACTTGGTTTCCTACTATGCCATATCTCATAAGGCGTAGTTGGAACAGATTTGGATGGCACTCTATTCAGCACATATGCGGCTGTCTCGAGGGCATATCCCCAAAGGGATATAGGCAAATCAGTGTAACTCATCATAGATCGCACCATATCTAATAAAGTGCGATTTCTTCTTTCAGATACACCATTGTGTTCTGGAGTTCCAGGAGGTGTCCACTGTGATACAATGCCATTTTCCTTAAGATAGTCCAGGAATTCAGTACTAAGGTATTCACCTCCTCGATCAGATCGAAGAGCCTTAATACATTTTCCTGTTTGTTTCTCAACTTCAGCCCTGAATTCCTTGAACTTGTCAAAAGATTCAGATTTATACTTCATTAAGTACAAATAACCATACCGTGACTGATCATCGGTGAATGTAATGAAGTAAGAATAACCACCTCTAGCATTTTCATTTATTGGTCCACATACATCTGTATGTATCAATCCCAGTATGTCAGCAGCTCGCGCACTATGTCCCGCAAAGGGCGATTTGGTCATTTTTCCTAGAAGACATGCCTCACAAGCCGAGTATGGCTCAAACATTGATGAATCAATATACCCATCATTACTCAACTTGTTGATTCTATCTTCTCCAATATGACCTAATCGAAGATGCCAAACATACTTTGGGTTTGGACTATATCTAGGGCGTTTATTAGTTATGGCATTTATATCATTATTTTGTTGCTTATTGACATTGGTAATCACATTACCGGACATTGTAATGGTATAAAGATTATTGGTTAATAAGCCAGAACCAACACATTTTCTATTATGATAAATAGAACATGCATCATCAGCAAAAGAAAATTCATAATTCTCTTTACTCAAACGAGGTATAGAGATGATGTTCCTAACAACATTCTCATAATGCAAGCAATTTTTTAATACCAATACATGTCCAGAAGGCAAACATAAACGAAAAGTCCCTACAGCTAACGCAGCAACTCTTGCTCCATTTGCAAATGTTAGGACAATTTCATTTCGCCCCAGCATCCTGCTTATTTCCAGATTCTGCAAAGACATACAAATATGTGAGGTTGCAGCAGAATCTAGAACCCATAAGTTGGATTCAGCACTAACCATAAGATTAGTTTCAATAAGCATAGACACCATACCTTCACAAGGTTGGTTCTTAGGCTTGACCTTCAAGCTCGCGAGGTACTTCCTGCAGTTCCTCCTCCAGTGCCCTTTGACACCACAGTGGTGACAATTCCCTTTTTCAACCTTGGGCTTTGATTGCACAGCATGTTTCATAGGCCTCTTCCATTTCTTTTTCTTCAAAATAGTCTTACTCTTTGAAGAAGAAGCCTTAGCCATAGCCACCACATTGGGCCTCGTGTTGTGCATTTCCTTCTCATAAACTACCAACATGCTATGTAACTCAGCAAGAGTTTTCTCCATCTTATGCATGTGGAAGTTTTGGACAAAACCAGAAAAGGAATCGGGTAGAGATTGAAGGATCAAATCCACAGCTAACTCATTATCCATAACAAGATTGAGCCTAGCCAACTCTTCGATGTGCCATATCATTTTCAAAGCATGATCATTAACCGATGATCCTTCAGCCATTCTCATACGGTACAATGCTTTAGATATCTCATATCTAGAGGTTCGACCATTCTCATCAAAATATTCTTTTAAGTGCAAGATGATCGACCTAGCATCTTCCATAGTTTCATACTTCTTCTGCAATTCATTGTTCATTGAAGCAAGCATGTATGACCTAACTTTTAAGTCATCATCACGCCACTTATCATAAGTAACGCGCTCCTCTTGGGTCCCACCCTCGGGAAAGGAGTTTGGCATCTTTTGATCAAGCACATACCCGATTTTCTCCGAATTGAGAACAATTCTCAAATTTCTCACCCAGTCAGTGAAATTGGGTCCAGTCAAACAATTCTTGTCAAGTATAGAAGCGAGTGGGTTTGTGGTCACCATTTTCAGAGTAATAATATATCTGTGCAGAAAATAAATTGTTAGCCGTTGTCTTTCAAAATAACCATTTCATTTTGGCCTTTAAATGAAATAGTGCCTCCCACTAAATTTTTTCGAATCCCATACTCCTTAAAATGAGAAACGGTATTCTTTGTTGGGTAAAGATTACTAGTGGGGATTGGAGTCCCACTAGCCCATAGCCCACCTCACCTGACAGTTATTGGTGTTCTATGAACTTAGTGAGTGAACCAACTTGTTCAACGCATCATATGCGAGTCCCAATCATAACTTCGGCCTCTAGATCATGAAAGTCTCACCTGACAGTTATTGACATCATGATCATAGTTAAGTCTAGCCCATCATCTCATGCAAGTATTGAAAACACAAACGATCCCCTCACCTGACAGTTATTGGAAATCGTTCGGCTCCAACCCCACAACATCATATGCATAATGGAGTGATCCAATATTATAAATGGCAATTGACCCCTATGTATCCATAGCCGGTCAATCAACCACTATAATGTTGGACCAAACCACGACGATGGAAGGCCACGAGTCCGAAACCCGTTTCGACTTAATATAATTAATAAGGAGATTTGGGTCGTTATTAATTGTCTCACTTTGCACATTAACCGGTTTAACATGCATAATAACTAAATAAATAAATAGATATCAAATACATAAAAATCTATCCTACGTGGTGATCATGGAATTATGGCTTAATGGGGTCTCGAGCCAATGAGTCCCATTTAGCCATTTTAATGTTTTAATAATAGAGACCGCTCTTCACTTCTTCTTGGATCCTTGAACTCTTCACGGACCGGGCCCATAGAGCTCTCCGGCTTAATGGTTCCTCCTCGTGTAATGTTTACAACAACAATTGATAATACTAAACTATACTAAAAAAAAAATACATTACATAAAATAAAAAGAAGGACGCAGCCTCCATTTAATAATTACAACCCCAAAAATACCTGTAATCATCATACATTCATCCATACATCAATCATATTGATTAGGGGTTTTTCCATGATCACCACCCTTCCTTGCGAGCCATAAATTCTAAATTTAAAGCTTTGGAAGGCACAAATAAAATTCTGCACCGAATCAAATTCATGGCCGAGCAACGTAAACCACGTCAAGAAATCAAAGCCGGTGAAACAAATTTCACGTGCGTGATTCCAAGTGACGGTGACGTTGTTGCCTCTAGATTCAAAATCGTGAATCATTTTGCAGAAGAAAAATGTAAAAGAAAACAAGCTACGAATTTTTGATTCAAAATTGATTTAGTTCCAATTTTTGCTCAGTTGATCAAATTTATCATATAAATTAATCAACTTCTATAGGCCATAGAATCGCAAAAAATATATATGAACCAAAATCAATTAAACGCACAAGAACGCCTAAGGATTGGCTCTGATACCACTGTTGGTTTTCTACGGAACATGTATAGTTAAAATAAATATAAACGCAGCGGAAAGATATAACCATACATGTATCTCCAAAGGCGTTGTTCGTGCGTTTCAATCAAAAATCGAAAACCATAGAGGGTTAAACGAATTACCTTTCGCAGCGTGCCCAGAACGATTTTGGTTCGGACGTTCTTCAATTCGAGTCCACAAGTGTCGGACCTCTTTCGCAGCGTGCCCAGAACGATTTCGGTTCGGATGTTCTTCAGTTCGAGCCCCACAAACGTCGGACCTCTAGTTCAGACACACCACCAATCGCACGACGAACGGAAGGAAGAACTTACGAAAATCACCAATAGAATTGTGCTAGCAATCTTGTGATGACATTTTTTCGCATTCTCGATATTTCAGTCATGGCGTCGGAAGAGAGAAAACGTATATTTTTTCTTAACTCTCTCTCGCACACTTTCATCTTCAAAACCACTATATTGCTGATCACCCTTTTTTTTTTTTATTAATTTTGCAGTTACTGATCGCATGCACGATCAGCAACCGTTGCTGATCGTGCATGTATGTACATATGCACATGATCAGCAACGGTTGCTGATCATGATGCACATGATCAGCAACCGTTGCTGATCGTGCATGTATGTACATGTGCACATGATCAGCAACGGTTGCTGATCATGATGCACACGATCAGCAACCTTTTGTTGACCGTGTGCCCCCAATTTTTTTTTTTAAATAAGATTTAAAATGTACACGGACAGCAACTATTGCTGTCCGTGTGCACTATTAAATATATACATAAATATATATACAAATATAGAAGTACATGATCATCAATGTATAATTTTTGTGAGCATCATATGCACACACGCCCATGACAAAAATTGAATTAAATTAAATCCCATTTAATTTAATTTCAGTCCAATTCAATTTGATTGCAAACATATTTGCAACATCGTCTTTTCGTACAACGTCATTCAAAATTGGTTATGGTGTGTGACATCCCTAGGTTCATCACTGAGCTGGTAATAAGACTTGCACTAACACATTAGTACTCCCAAGAGAGTTGATTGTCCCGATCAACCTCTAGGTCTCACAAGCCATGATTGACATCTAGCAATATGTCATGGCTATCCAGACAGCGTGAATACTTCAAGAACATAATGAACCTGTCAGCTATGACTACAGTGTAATTCAATCCCTCTGCCTTACTATGTCCCGATCGAACAAAGACTATGGAATATTTGTCAAGCCACCAATTCGATCATATGCACAAATCTAATTGACATGCATTTTATATGAGACATGAACAGTTCTTTCTCGGTTACAACCCCGGCCGAGGATTTTAATGCCGTGTCAAGATTAGATTGTATAGGACATCATTATTGTACCTTGCGTATAACAAGGAGACAGATTCCGTTTTGCGCACACGTGTAACTTCGTATGTGAACGAACTATGACCATCAAGTACAGAGACGGATCAACGAACCAGCAATATGTGCACCTGTGAACCATAGCCATCCAACATACAAGTCAACACTGTACCTCAGGTCTAAGGATTATTTACACAAGACCAAAGCATGAACGATTAGGCATTGACCACGCTAAAAGCTTCCATGTTGCTAATCGTTAAATGCGTGTCACGTTCAGTGAACTTGTCTGGTACAAGCACCTGTGTTCTAACTCGAGCATCACAATACCCAATGACTCGTGACTCGTCATTCTCTTAAATATCCAATACTTAACGGTAAAGTTATGAACACACCAGTCTCAATAGGATTATTGATATCCACTCAATGATCCATCGACCGGGAACAATTTAAAGATTCAGTCTAACTGTGAACCTGTCACACATATTCTTAACGTCTTAAGAATAGGTCCAGTCACAACTGATCTTATGGAATCATTCATATATTTAAACAATTGGACAAATGAATGAATACGTCATTGCCATTAATTAGATAATGAAATTGAAAATACAACTTAAATCCCCAACATGTAACTATTACACGATGACTTTAGGGCATACGTCTAACAAATATGACATTTCAATGTCAAGAAGCAGAACTAAGACAGAGTCATCTCCCGTCATTGGTCCACTCTCGGAAGAAACCCAGAAATCACGAGCAAAAAGAAATATCAGAGGATACATTACCAATTTACCATCAAACAAATCCGAACATGTATTGGATATGATCTGAACTGATAAATTGAGCAACCAGCGTAGAAACCCATTGTCTAATCTCTCCTTCACAAGACAGTTTAACAAGAAAGAACACATATCCATACATACATCAAAGAGAAACACCCAAATCTTCAAGTGTAAGAACGTTATCGGGATTATACCCATCGCCCTCAAGATGGGAGCACATGAACTCCACTGCCGAGCTTCCCTCGCCGGCGACCGAGTTCTCCGGCTAAGTCAAGAAACCGTCGCGGTCACCGTAGCCGAACTAGTACTCGAACAGACAAAAAAACAGTCGTCGGGAAATATAGGCATAACCGTCAAGATCGGAGCTCGTGGGATGGGACTCCACTCCACTTCCGAACTTCCGCCACCGCCGGCCGAGTCAGACTGTCAGAACTGGTAAGTTTGTGAGGTCCCGCGTGGGACGTCCGTGTGCTTATCACTGTTGTTCAGTTGCGGCGGAAGAGCCAGCTCGGTTGCAGGCTGGTCAACAAAGGCCCAAGGAAAAAGAAGTCTCCCTCTGGGCTCTTATCTCATCGAAGCCCGTTCTTTGGTCTCTTCGGATTTTCCTTAGATCACCGAATATGATATTTTCAACTTTTTTTTAATTTGTGCAAAAATAAATACTATACCTTTGGCGCGATTTGTGAAATCAGTGATTTGTCGGATCGATATTTTTTTTATGCTATTAACACCCAATTTGACACCGTTAAAATTATGAAAGTGGAGAAATCATCTTGAATTATAAAATTTGACTTAATATAAGGGAAAACGGAGTAGAAAAAAAGCAGTTACATCGGATTGGGATGACTAAAAACTCTCATATTCTATGCTATTCTACGTGATTAGAAACCCCCCCCCCCCCACACACACATTATGCATATGTTTATGTTATTTATATCACAAAGAGACATTCAAATCTTCAAGTGCAGCAAAGAGGTGGTCGTCATTATTTTCACAGCTCTTAAGATGGGAGTGCACGAACTTCTCTCCTGAGCTTCCAAGAAGGTCATCAAGATCTAACCCATGACCCTCAAGATCGGAGCACGTGGGGTTGGAATCCACTTCCGAACTTTCACTGCCTGCCGCTGAGTCGACCGGAGAAGTCAAGAGATTGTGGTAATCAACATCGTGGGCGTAGTTCTTGAAGAAGGCAAAAAGTAGAGGATGAGAAGCTGCGAAATTCTTTCTAAGTGAATGGATCTCGTCATCGTTCAAAACTTTAGAATCACGAGCGACTCCAACTCCAGAATCATCACCGGCAACGACCTTGACCGATGGGTTGTTCCCCAAATCCATCAACTTCTTGCGCAGACAGTTGAGAACAACCTGGTACTTCATGATCAAGGAGGCGCAGTCCTCCTTTGTCGTGCAAGAATTGCACTCTTTCTCCGCACAGTCCAGCCACTCTCCCAGACCCTCCGTTGGCATCATGTTGCCCTCGCGACAGAGGTAGGCAGAAATTATCTCCGTGATGGAGGGCTTGCAGACACAGCGGAGCTCGCCCTTGGTGGAGATAATGGCGAGGGCGACGTGAGCGCCGGTGAGTTCGTGGAGATCGGAGGCCTTTTTCAAGAGGCCCTTGCGTCTCTTACAGAGTGTTTTGGAGCGATCCTTCGGGTCTTCGATCTTTGCGATTTTTGTCCGCCGGCGCCGGACCGTTGACAATGGAGGAGTTAGCAAATGTTTTTTACTTGGACAGGGAGAGAGTGCTGGGGCTGTGGCGGGGGCGTCTCGTGGTTTTCTTGGAGTGAGGGAGGGTGACGAATGGCCATGCATGGTCCTCGAGTTTCTCTGAGAGAGAGAGAGAGAGAGAGAGAGAGAGAGAGAGAGTGAAGGGGTTGGAAACAATGGAACGAAAGATAGTGTAGCTATTTGCGATGTTCATATAGCACGAGGCAGGTGCCGCTATTTATAGCAAGTTAGCAACAAATGAGTGCAGCTTGTACCACTAGAATGATAATTAAAAAAGAATCGAAAGAATGTAGTTGTAAGTTTTGTCTTTGCAAGAATCTTGCAACGCATCGGGATTTTGTTTTGTATTTTTTTGTGTTCAGGTGTTACACATCCCTTTCCTTTCATGTATGCCACTGCAGTCGTATATTCACCAGTTGTTAAACATGAGGCGGAAGGAGATACTAAGACAAACAATTAAATCGAAATATGATGCGTTCTAAACATTAAAATATCATCTGATTTGGAGGAAAATCTGTCGAGCTAGAGCATTAATCTACACAGGTCAAGGTCGGTGCCGGTGGTAGTTCTAGATTACGCAATTCTAATTTTTCATCCTTTCGACTTGACTTATGTAGCTGATCGAATTAGGCGCTCAAACTTTTTACTCGTGTTGATTAAATACTCCGCCTTTCCTGTTTTGTAGAATCAGTAATTCGCCCAAGCGATTCCTTTTTCCATTGATACTCGATAAGAGCAGCTAAAAAGTGAAGGAATCACTCTAAATTATAAAGTTCAACCTAATATAAGATAAGAAGAAAAAAATAACGTAACATGTTAGGAGAGAGAGAACTTTATCCCAAGGAAAGTAGAGACGGAGAGATAGAAATCTTATCCCAAGGCCACTTTCCAACATCATGGACGACTGCAAGAAGAAAAAAGAGCAAAGGTTTCCTTCTTAGGAAGATCTTCCATCAATCACTTTTTCTACGGAAGTGAGTGCAACATCAAATGCTTTTAGGCATTTCGGGATTTTTGGAGGATAATTTGCAAGTGAATGCAATCATTCTTTCTAAGTGCTGGAGTTGGAGTTAAAAGAATGACTAGTTAAAAGGTGCTGATAATGGAATCTGGGAAGGGAACAAAGGGCTAATGGAAAAAAAAAACATTTTGGTCGAAGGGTAATGGAAATTTCGAACGCTACAAATTCGACTTCGAAGCACCTTCTACAGAATTCAGGATTTTTTTTTCTTTTTTTGTATGTTTTAGTTTTCATGTGTTACTAATTACTATCATCCAATCTGGAGGAAATTTTATTGAGCTAGAAAATTAATCTGAAACGAATATTAAACTTCTCAAAATATCACATATCGTTAGAGGAAAGCCAAAGGGCAAATTCCCAAGTGAGGCTTAATTATTTCCTTGGCCAAACAAAAATGAGGGTTAATAAGTTCTCCATTGATAAATTTCGAAACAAAGGCCCAAGGGTCCATCTTCTGCCGCGACAGAGGAGGACGTCAAGTCCTTGATCATGAAGTACGAGGCCATTCTCGATTGTGTGCGCAAGACATTAGAGAATATTCCATCGATCATGGTCAGTGTTGGTCATGGTTCTAGAGTTGGACGCCGAAAATTTAGGGCCAATTCCTATGTTTTCTTTCTTTCAACGTGATCCATGTAGATCGCCAAATTAGGTGATCGAGAGAGAGCGAAGGGGCATGGAGTACGAACTGATTTGGTGTGGGGTTTATAGCACCATGATTGCGAGAAAATATTAGATGCATTCAACACTCCACGTAGGATATGCATTGAACCATTCACTGATGGACACGTGGCCGTACTGGGCCCACTTTTCAGACCTTTTCTCTCTCCTCTGTTATTGTCTCTCCTTCGTTACTCTCTCTCCTCTCACCATTTTCTTCCTTTTCTTTTTGCCTTTCGAGGAGCCATGGACGACGCTTCGTAGATTGCAGGGTCACCGGCCAGCCATGGACGACCCGCTCACCAGCATGCCGATTACCTGTTCTCCGAGATGAGCTCCTTCATTGCCGACCGCGCGCGTAGAGATTCTACTCCAATGACCTGTTCTCGGAGACGAGCTCGGTGAGGTTCCTTCTCCGCGTGGAGATCTTCGACTCCTTGCGCGCCACCTCGGCCTCCATCTTTTTCACCGTGATTTCGCAGGTCCTCCATCTCCGCCTCGCACTCCGAAATCTGCTTCAGCTCGTCGACAATGGCTTGGTCCGCCTGTTGTATCTCCTCACTATTGTACGGGCTCTGGGCCATCTAAAGGTTTGCGTAGGCCGCCTTGATGGCGGTTGCCACCCCGTCAGCGTGCTCATGAGCAGGTCGTCCATGGCTGGCCGGTCACGCTCATGAAACGTCGTCCATGGCTCCTCAATAGGCAAAAAGAAAAAGAAGAAAATGGTGAGAGGAGAGAGAGTAACGAAGGCGAGAGGAATAACTGAGGAGAAAGAAAAGATCTGAAAAGTGGGCTCATTATGGCCACGTGTTCGTCAGTAGATGGTTTAATGTATATCTTACGTGGAGTGTTGAACGCCCCTAATATTTTCTCATCCATGATTGCAGCTTAGACAACTAGAATAACAATTAAAAAAAACAGAAAAAATTTTGGTGTGCCTTTTGACTTTTATGTCATAGATTCAGTTGTCGACATGCGCGACACCTTCCCTCCTTGTCTTCAGTTGTCACACGTTCAGGTGTCGCATCCTTTTCTTTTCTTATACACCACTGTAGTCATAAATTCACTAGTTGTTAAATATGAAGCTGAAGGAGATATTGAGACAAACTATTAAATGAAAATATGATGCATTCCAAATGTAAAATTATCATCCAATTTGGAGGAAAATCTATCGAGCTAGAGAATTAATCTACATCGATCAAGTTCAATGTTGATGGTAATTCTGGAGTTGGACGTTGAAAATTTCAGGGTGATTCTAGTTTACCGTCCTTTCAACTTGACCTATGTAGATCATCGAATTAGGCGCTCGAACTTTTCACCCGTGTTAATTAAATACTTTTTCCTTTCACGACGTGTGGAACCAGTGATTCATCCAATTAATTCATTTTGCCATTAGCACCCGACATGGCAATTAAAAGTAAAGAAATTGCTTTGAATTACAAAATTCAATCTAATATAAGGTAAGAAGAGGGAAAGAAAAAATGGTAACATGCTAGGAAGAGAGAGAGAGAGCGAGCACGCAGCTGTCGGCCGTCATATTCCAACTTATCCCAACATCACCTTGCCACCATCATAGAATTGAGCATGCCATTCAAGCCGAAACGATGAAGGATCAATGTGGATTAATTAAAACATGCTACAACACCGATTACTAACATAACATGTCCGATGGAAAAGTAGAATACAAGCAAAGGCCAATGGGAAAACGCTCAATGAAAGAGTTGGGCTCTCGTTACGTATCCCATAGTGGAAGATATCAACTTCATCCTTTCCTCCCAAAGTTCCAACAGACAGGTCGTCTCACCTCCTTTCTTTTCGCGAGTCATAATAATATTCTCTTGAGTGCTTTCAGTGCGCTCTAATCGTGGTAATTCTGGAGTTGGAGGTAAAAGAAAGATCATTGCACTCCTTTTAACTTTTTCTTAGCCTTGGACTCATGCCCACTGTTAATTCTTTTCTTAGCGTTGGATTCATACGCTCTCATGACAAATTTTGCTTTCTTTTAACTCTATTCTTAATTATTAACTTGGTGCCCAAGAATGGTCACTTGCCTCGTGCTCTTTGATCGTCACCAAATCATCAAATTCATAGCCAGATTCATCAAAACACAATCTTTCCACACACCGAGGGAGATGTCATCGGCAAAATTGATAAGACCTGTTTAGAGTAAAATACTAAATGCTGGCAGAACAACGAATTTTGGAACGCATTTCGGAGTTTTTTCTTTCTTTTGTTTTGTATTTTCTAGTAGTCAAGTGTTACTATCCTTTGGTTTTCTTTTCTTTTCATTGATGCCACTTTAGTTATGAATTTCCGTTGTTTTAAATTCACTCGGTATTAAACGTAAAGCTAAAGAAGATATTGAGACAACCTAATATATCACAAATATGATACATTTCAAGAGTAAAATATCAACCAATCCGGAGGAAAATCCGTCAAGCTAGAAAATTAATCTACATTGGTCAAGGTCGATGCCGGTGGTAGTTTTGGATTTGTACGTCGAAAATTACTCAATTCTAGTTTTCGTCTTTTCAACTTGACTTATGTAGACAGTCGAATTGGGTGCTAGAACTGTTTACTTGTGTTAATTAAATTCTCCGCCTTTCACGATACTTGGAATTTATAATTTGCCACAATCGATTCCTTTTTCTAGTAACACCCGATGCGGGTAGCTAAAAGTAAAGAAATCACTTTAAGATATAAAATTCAATCTAATATAAGATAAGAAGAAAAAGAAAATGTAGTAACAAGTTAGGAGGAAAGGAGAGGCGAGAGAGCGCGCAACTATCCACCATCATATTCCCATTGATATTGTCGACTCATCCCAAGACCGACCTTGCCACAACATAATGGACGATTGAAAATAGCAAAAGGGCACAGGTTTCCTGTTTATCACTTTTTCTCCAACATCAAATGCTTTTACGCATTTGGGAATTTTATTTTATTTATTTTATTGTATTTTCTAGTATTCAGGTATTACTAATTACTATCATTTTTGGAGGAAAATTTGTTGAGCTGGAAAATCAGTCTGAAACGAATAGTGAATTTCTTAAAATATCATGTGTCGTCAGTGGAACCAAAGGGCAAATTCCCAAGCGAGATTTAATTATTTCATTGGCCAAACAAAAATGAGGGTTACTAAGTTCTACATTGATAAATCTCAAAACAAAGGCCCAAGGGTCCATCTTCCGTCGTGACAGAGGAGGACGTTGAGTTTTTTATCATAATGTACGAGGCCATCTGCAATTGTGTGCACGAGAAATTAGAGAATATTCCATCGGTCATGGTCGGTGTTGGTCGTAATTTTGGAGTTGGGTGCCAAAATTTTGGGGCAATCCTGATTTTCGACCTTTCAACTTGACCCATGTAGATGGTCAATTATGTGCTCGAACTTTTTGTTTTGTGTTAATTAAATGCTCCATCTTTCATAATTTGTTTTACCATCAACACCCAATGAGGCAATTAAAAGTAAAGAAATCGTTTTAAATTATATAATTCAATTTAACATAAGATAAGAGAAATAAAAATGAGAAGGAAAAATTATAGCGACATGTTAGGAGGAGAGAGTAAGAGAGAGCATAGCTATCGACCATCGTATTCCATCGATATCCCAACGTCACCTTGCCACCACAACGTCCACCATGATCATCGAGCTTAGTGGATCCCATCGAGAGGTTTAATGAAGGAAGCTCGTCATGAGATTTTCAATCAAAATTATGCCAGTTTGTTTGTCTACATTAATTGTGTGATTTTTTTTTACTCTCTTCAATAAATTGAATATTGAACTTTGAATAAAATATCAAGTACAATAGTTATGATAGTTGCAACATTTAAGTAAAGGGATAAAAATTTTGAAAATTTAAGACACTCCAAATAAAGTTGTAATACCCGGTTAATATTTTTTCTAAAATTTATAGGTTATAACAATGCATAATTCTATACTTTTACCATTCTCATGGTTCAATGTGCTACACTAGGCATCACTATATGTATACAAAACCCACCTAGATTTCTACATGTCATGTAAAACGCAATTAACATATATCTGGTTTATGAGCTATATTTTCCTCCAATTCCTCCAACCACAACTAATGGCAGTTGGAGGAAACTTCCTCCAACCACTCTTGTGATCAGTGGATTATAAGTTGTGAACATCATCCACGTGCAAAATTAACCAAATATAATCATAGGTGATGTCCATGGTTATACCTCATCAATGTTGGAGGGAACTTTGAAAAACATGGTCCGATAATTGTGGTGTAGACCACAATATGGTTCTTTGTAAACAGAAAGCATCCATGTAAAGTACAAGGACTAGTAAGACCAATTACATAATCTGAATCCTGTGTTTCAAACCCAACAGGAGATGAATAATATAATCTCAGAAGCCCAAGAACTTCAATCATCCGTAGGCAGAGGAAAAGCTATTTTTCACCTTGAAAAAACTCAACGTGTGATTGACACTTTACGAGCTATAGTTATCGACTAAGCACAAGAACAAACCTACCAATTAGTCCCAACCACAATGCGTGCCTTTCAATCACCTATAAATGAGAAAATTTATGTTTTCCCTCCCATCAGAGGTTAGGCCTATAAACTCGAAGAATTTATTTGATGCTCTCGATACTTATAAACCTAGTAAATCTTAACCATTGAATCATTGGACCCCACATAGAATGGTCCAAATGATAATAAGATCATCGGGCTCATGTGCACCCAGAGGCAAATATAGCTTTTTCTGAGAATGGTTATATGTTTCTAGTGAACAGACCCATATAAATAACTTGCTGTGCTTTGGGAAGAACTTACAAGAAATATGACAGTTCCAGGAGAAGCTGACTACTAAATTATTCAATTAACATTCTTTGCATGTCCTTATACAACGTGCATCATTGGCCATCTTGACAGATAAGTGCTCTGATAACAGAGTGAGCAACAATGACTATTAGGCTGATACTTACCAGTGCAGAATCAACAAAAGATCTCCGCAATTGTTTCGGGCCTTGCATGCAGCAAACATACACCAGCGACGTCTAAGAGCTATTGTGAACTTTTAATTATACAAAGATTGTCTAATTGTACCTTACCAAAAAAAAAAAAAAAGATTGTCTAATTGTGTACGTCAGTAATGCTCCCGCCATAGTAGTCATGATGCACATGCCTTTTTGCACAAATTAAAGAGCTCGTCATCCATTGTTATGTCATCTTTTTCGGTATTTTACAGAACTCCGGAGCCATTTCTGCCAGCTGCTATATAAGTTTTCAGCGACACCCTCGGTACAATCACCTTGACACCCACTTCATAAAAATGAAGAAGCAGAATGGAAAAAAGAAGAAGAAAAGAATCAGTTATCCAAGCTGAAAGCAACATGAGAAGCCGAAGATTTAAAACCGCGCTTTACAGGCAGTTTGTACATGACAGATTTAGAAAATTTCCTCGGATTGCATAGGACAGAATGTCACTTCCATTTCTGGCGCTCATGCACTAACACGGCCTCTCTATTTCTTTGACAAAAGGACCGGCACTTTGTTGATAACTTGATAACTTATAGAGCCAAAATTTGTGATTTCTATTATTTAGAAGACGTTTCGCAAGTTGCAAGCTGTTCTAAATTCAGAATTTGTATGCTCATGCTGCTATATTAGCAAGACTGCTCATTCCCGACCATATCCAAGGGCCTTTCTCTACAAACTATTAAGAGTTCTAAATTGGAAGAAAGTATAACGGTGGTATCGCATCATTGACGATGTTGTGTCACATTGACTCACATATCTTGATGTTCATAATTGTTAATTAATACAAAGAAATCAGCACACTTAGAATTACCGTTGCAGCAGATACTAATGTATAATATTTGACGCAATCATGCTTTACACTAGTTATCCTATCTCTATATTTCAATCTTGCGACACTACAACATATCAATTGTTATCTAGATCCAATCGAGTAATTAACTGACCAAAATGTTCATCATCATAGAAAGAGAGAAGTAATTCAGCGAAAAGGCTAGCTATCTTACAGAAAGTTCAAAAAAAAAGGTCGATGCATACCTTGATTAACCTCAACACATCTTTGCCTACCAGAAAAATCCCCAAACAAGTAATTAAAATTTGATTCAGAGAGATATCCAAATTAACCCCCAAAAGAAACAACATTACTATCAAAACCATGGAAGTATTACCAGTAAGATGGCAGGAACTGGGATGATAAAGTCGACAAGAGTGTGGTTGTTGGAAAGAGATATATATCAAGCAGCATGATAGCATTGACAGCTCCACTAGCCCCCTAAAAGGATATCACCATTAAGATAAAACTCGAGCACATACCAGTTGCGTTACATAAAAGTTGCAGGTTTCATGGCTATTTCCTATATCGAGCCCAGGATCTTCCGGAATATAGTATCACGCACTTGCAGCAACAAGAAGTATGCTTTTCTTCTGATCATGTCAACAAGCATTGTTTCGGATTATAGATAATGCACCTCGACATAATCCATGAAAGATAGGAAGCGCAATTTCATGTTTTGGGACTGGAAACTGCAATCGCCTGTCTCAATTTCTAGACCATTTCAGATTGTCAACAGACTGACATTCAAAGACTTGGAATAAACTTAAAGTGGACGGGACGTGACTAGTGGATTCACATAAATTATTGTTCATCTCAATAGTAGTTGCTCTATTTACACATGCCATTCCTGGCATTCTCGAAGGGTCTATGCGGAACATTCCTTGACCCTGCAAAGTTTGAGATAAGAAAAATTTGCATTAGCTACAAGTCCACAAAATAATTCTGCGCACATTTCCATATATGCAGTTTACCTTCGACTGCGAATGCATGAAAAGCACGGTGCACCAAATAGAATTCTGAACCAGCAAAGCCACAGCCAGATACACCTTTAACAAGAATTCTGGTGTGAAATTTCTCCTAATCTAACCGTACAACGGAGTGAAAGGTACATAATTAATTAGAAACAAGTAGAACACAGGATATTATCCATCAAATAGAAAAATCAAACCACCTAAGTAAGGTATCTTCTTATGCCGAGGCACAAGACCACAAATGGTACAATTGTACCTAACATATTTCAGAAAAAGGTCCCCATCATAAACATAATCAAAAGAGAAAGAAATCTCACCCTCTCACTCTCTCCCCCACCAGAAAACTGGCCATTTTCAAATGCATAAAAGTTACAGTATTTCTATTGTAAAAGCTTCAAAATGAAGATAAGCAATTCTACAAATTCAAATACACAGGAGCATTAAATTGTCAGGAAAACTAAAACATTTAAGGGAAAAAGGAATCTTTTCTCAAAGGAAAAAAGAAGATGAAAAGGTGTTAGGTTATACATTGTACCTCAAAAAGTAAAGTCCAATCATGTTATAGATTGTATGATCCATGGTCATATGGCTGAAAGAAGTTATCAGCATGTGCAGACGACTGCTCTTAAAGTTGTCTAAGGAAAGCTGCACTGAAGAATTATAGTCACTTAGATTGAGAAAAGATAATTTAGACCAGCACCATCTGGTCTGGTTTTATTGGAGACCTTTAGTTCTAGGACAGAGATCTTACTGTAAAGTTTTTCATCATAAAACTACGATCAGCAATCTGCCATAGCATAAAAACAGCAACATTTGTGATTATCAGCCCCAGAACACGTTGTCAACTATCAGCATTCTAAACCATGATTTCCTACTGATGGGAAGACAAAATACCCTTGACAATTATGCTTGAGCTACATGAATGTACAATCAAGTAAACTTCAATCACAACCTAGTGTTTCCACCAGATGTTCGAAACCATATAACCAAGAAAAGTCAAGGAACGCTCATTTGTATGACCCTAGAAAGCAGCTTATGCAGTAGCCCTCACCTTTAGTTAAGTTTATCATGAGGGCTAACAGAAACACTTATGAAAAGCATTCTACTAAAGTGGTCAAGAACTTAAGTTTCTCATCAATAAGTTGCAGCAGACCAGGTGATCACAATACCCCCGCATGATTCAAACCCTGCAACCACTGAGAGCACTCTTGCAGCCTCTTCTTGAACTTCAATCTCCAGAGAATCAAGAGAGCTGACCAAGAGGTGAATGACCTCACCAACTTCCATGACCACCTTCACAAATTTCTCATCAACATTTGCAACTTTGTGCAAACTAGCCAGAGCTTGGCTCTTCATTTCTGGGACTTCCTCAATCTTCCTCCTTGTCCACAAATCCTTAACTTAAAACCTCATGTCCTCCTTACTAGCCCCAAAGCTGGGCTTTGAGACAACAACGGCATACCCATGAGGAAAAAACTGGTTTTGCACATCCCAGAGAGATTCTTGACATGGCAACGGAGCTTTGACAAGACCATGCCCAAATTGCTCTGAATCAATAGCTTCCAGCCATAGGAATGAACCCATGCATTTCTCAGCAAGGCCACGACACTCCCTGACTGTGAACGTCATTTCTTGAACCATGCCTTGGAAGCTCAGTGCACTCATCAGATATGGCCAATGCAGAAGATATCTCCATGAGCTTGTTCCGAATGAGTTGCCATCTCACTATGACGACTTTGATTGAGTGAGAGGGGGAGGCCTACTCGAAGGCTTGTTTGCAGGTGGGGTTTGGGTTGGCTGATCCTTGGAAACTCTGTTCTAGGAGTGATTGGATTTGAATTTCTCCTGCTCCTTCTTCTTCCCTCATTTCTGCATCTACTAGTTGTTGTGGAAGAAGAACGATTTGTGAAGTCAGTGTCTGCAATTTGAGAGGGATCAAAGGGGATGAGACTTTAACCTCAATTTCAGGAAGAAGCTGAATTGGAGCTTGTGTGTTCATTCATGCTAGACAGTGTGACAAACACAGTCAAATTGAATGGCAAATGGTAAATCTATATTCCGAACCTATTCAAGGTTGCAAATTTCTTTTTCATGCTTTGCAAATTGAACATTAAATATGGCATCCCAACGTCAAGAAGCAGGACTAACAGTCATCTCTCTTCGTTGGTCCACTCTCGGTAGAAACCCAGAAATAGCGAGAACAAGGAAAAGGCGGAGGAACCATTACCAATTTACATTCAAACAAATCCGAACATGAATTGGATATGATCTGAACTGGAAAATTTGAACGACCAGCGTAGAAACCCATTATCTACTCTCTTTAGTACAACTTATTTTAACAAGAAAAAACACGTCTCCATATTTACATCACAGAGAGACACCCAAATCTTCAAGCGTAAGAAAGTCATCGGTATTGTTATGCACACCGCCCCTCAAGATCGGAGCGCGTGGTGGATGGACTCCCACTCCCGAACATCCACCGCTGGCGGCCGAGTCAGACTATCAAAACTGGCAAGTTTATCAGGGTGCTTATCACTGAGTGTATGGATCTGTTGGCCCATTTCTCCGATATATTCAAGTTGTTCGTTGCAGCAGAAGAGCCAACTCGGCTCCAGACTTTTCAACAAAGGCCCAAACAAAAAGTAAGGCGAGTACGATTCTGTTTCTCTATTTTTCCTGCCGCCGGTGGTCGCCTCCTGCCACCGTCCGCCGCTTGCTGTCTGACACCAGTCGCCTTCAGCTGTCCTTTGCCCGCCACCGCCCGCTAGCCACTAGGACGGGGAAATTTTGTGTCGTTATCATATGTATATTTTGATTAAGAAACTCATTCAGAAAATAAAAATAGAAAATTCTATTTATGACTAGAAATTGATTTCTAAAACATAATGATTGTCATTTTCGCCCAAATATCCCTCGAATCAAGTTCTAGTTTCCCCCTCAAGCTCTCAGGGGCTATTTATCTCATCGAAGCCGGCTCTTCGGATTTTCCTTAGATCACCGAATTAGCTAAATCAACTCCTTTTTATTTGTGTTGATGATTAAATACTCTATCTTTCACGATTTGTGAATTCCGTGAGTCGTCCAACCTATTCCTTTTCCTATTAACACCCGATGTGGCACCGTTAAAATTTAAAAATGTGGAGAAATCGTGCTAAATTATAACATTCGACTTAACGTAAGGGGAAATAGACTAGGAAAAAAAGAAGTTACATCAGGATGGGAGTATTAAAAGGTATCTTACTCCATACTACTCTGCATGACGAGAAACAAAACGCACATACATACACACGTATATACTCATATTTATATCACAAGAGGGGCGTCCAAATCTTCAAGTGCAACAAAGATGTCGTCCTCATTATTTCCAGGGCCCTCAAGATCGGAACGCGCGGATTCCTTTCCTGAGCTTCCATCGCTGATGGCCGAGTCCTACGGCAAAATCAAGAAACCGTTGCGGTCCTTGGGGAGATTAAGAAAGTTGTCGGGATCGAACCCACAACCCTCATGATCGGAGCACATCGGGGTGGACTCCACTCCCAAACTTCCACTGCTCATGGCCGAGTCGACCGACGAAATCAAGAAATTGTCGCAGTCAACATCACAGACATGGTCCTTATCGAAAGCAAAAAGTGAAGGAAGAGAAGCTTCAAAATTCTTTTTAAGTGAATCGATCTTGTCATCATTCGAAACTTTAGAAGAACGACCAACTCCAACTCCAGAATCATCATCGGCGCCGGCCTTAACCGATGGGTTGTCCTCCAAATCCTTCAATTGCTTGCACACCCAATCGAGAACGGTCGCGATAAGGGACTTGAAGTCCTCCTTTGTCGCACAAGAATCACGCTTTTTCTCGACCCAGTCCAGCCAGTCTCTCGGACCCTTCAGTGGCATCACGTCTCCCTTGCGACGGAGGTATTCGGAGATTATCTCTTCGACCGAGGGGTCGCCGAAAGAGTGCACCTCACTCTTGGTGGAGAAGACAATGACTGCGGCGCGAGCGCCGGTGAGTTCGCAGAGGTTGGAGGCCTTTTTGAAGAGGCCATTGCACCTCCTCCAGAACATCATGCGGCACTTGTTCGGGTCGTCGATCTTGCCGATTTCTGTTCGCCGGCGCTGAACCATTGACGGTGGAGTTTGCAAATGCTTTTTACTTGGAGAGAGAGAGAGTGGGTGGGCAGGGGCGTTTCTTGGTTCTCTTAGAGGGAGAGAGGGTGATGAATCTGTCTGCATGGTCCTCGAATTTCTTCGAGAAAGAGTGAAGGGGTTGGAGGAAAGAAGATGGTGCAGTTTTGTGATGACGAAACAAGCACGGGAAGAGTACCCGTATTTATAGCAGTGACTGCAGTTTAGGATTGTTGTGGGGGCTTTGATTTTCATGTCATGAAGCAGAAGGAGATATATATAATCAAAATATGATGCATTTCAAAATGTAAAATATCATCCCATTTGGAGGAAAATCTGTCGAGCTAAAGAATTAATCTACACCGGTCCAGTTTGGTGCTGGTGATGCTAATTCTGGAGTTGGACGTGGAAAATTTCAGGACAATTCTAGTTTTTCGTCCTTTCAACTTGACCTATGTAGATCATCGAATTAGGCGCTCAAATTTTTCACCCGTGTTATTTAAATACTCTTGCCTTTCACAATGTGTGGAACCGGTGATTCGTCCAATCAATTCTTTTTGCCAATACCACTCGATGTGGCAGTTAAAAGTAAAGAAATCACTTTGAATTATAAAATTCAATCTAATATAAGATAAGAAGAAGGGAAAAATATAATAACATGTTAGGAGAGAAGAGAGAGAGAGAGCGTGCACGCCGCTGTTGACCATCATATTCCAACTCATACCGACACCACCTTGCTACCATCATAGAAACTGAGCATGTAATTCAGGCCAATACAATGAAGAATCAATGTGGCTCAATCGAAACATGCTACAACATCGATTACTAACATGTACGATGGAAAATAAAATACAAGCAAAGGCCAATAGGAGACTAAAATGCTCAATGAAAGAGTCGGCTCTTGTTGCGTCTCCTAAATTGGAGATGTCAACTTATTCCTTTCCACATACAGGTCCTCTCACCTGCTTTTTCTCTCAAGCACAACCATATCTCTTGAGTGCTGTTAGAAATCCTCCTAATTTGGAAGATGTCACCTTATCCTCTCCTTTGTACTCTAATCATGGTGATTCTTTTAACTCTTTCTTTTTCTTGGACTCGTGCACTGTCATGGCAAATCTTGCATTCTTATAACTCTTTTTTCTCAATTATTATTTTGGTGCGCAAAGATCCCATGCCTCGCCTCGCGCTTTTGATCATCACAAATCATCGATCAAATTCATAGCCAGATTCATCAAAACACATTAACACAAATACGATGCATCTCAAGAGTAAAATATCATCCAATTTGGAGGAAAACTTGTCGAGCTAGAGAATCAATATGCATCGGTCAAGGTCGGTGCTGGTGGTAGTTCTAGAGTTGGTGGTCGAAGATTACGCAATTCTAGTATTTCGTATTCTCAACTTGACTAATGTAAACGGTCGAATTGGGTGCTCAAACTTTTAACTCGTGGTAATTAAAAACCTTGCCTTTCGTGATCTGTACAATCAATAATTCGCCCAATCGATTCCTTTTTTCATTAACACCTGATGCGGGTGGCTAAAAGTAAAGAAATCTCTTTATATTATGAAAATTTAATCTAATATAAGATAAGAAGAAGAAAAAATACAGTAACATGTTAGGAGGATAGAGGGAGAGCATGCACTATCAACCGTCATAATCCCATTGATATTGTCGACTCATCCCAGGACCACCTTACAACAACATCAATGACGAACAAGAACGATTGCAAAAAGTAAAAAAAATGCAAAGGCATCCTGTTTTGGAAGATCTTCCATCAATCAGTTTTTATCCGGAAATGATTACTACATCAAATGCTTTTAAGCATTTCGGGATTACTTGTTTGTATTTTGCTAGTCTTCCGGTGTTACTAATTATTATCATCCGATTAGGAAGAAAATTTATTGAGTTAAAAAATTAATCTGAAATGAATAGTAAACTTCTTAAAATATCACTTGTTGTTAGCAGATAGCCAAAGGGCAAATTCCCCAGCGAGATCTAATCATCTCATTGGCCAAAGAAAAATGAGGGTTATTAAGTTCTCCATCAATAAATCTCGAAACAAAGGCCCAAGGGCCTATCTTCCGTCACAACGGAGGAGGATGTTGAGTCCTTGATTGTGAGGTTCGAGGCCATCCGCGATTGCATGCGCAAGAAAGTAGAGAATATTCCATCGATCATGATCGGTGTTGGTTGTGGTCCCAAAGTTGGACGCCGAAAACTTTGGGGCAATTTCAATTTTTCGTCCTTTCAACTTGACTCATGTACATCGTCAAATTAGGTGCTCAAACATTTTGTTTTGTGTTAATTAAATGCTCCGTCTTTCATGATTTGTTTTACCATTAACACACGATGTGGCAGCTAAAAGTATAAAGATCGACTTTTCCTCTTCAACCCCCGCTCTCCTTCCCTCTTTGATCCTTTCTTCGCCTCTTACAATTTGGGAGGGGAGGGATTTGACCGAGGTATCTCCCTCCCCTCCTATTTGCTTTTCCTTTAATTTTTTTTTTTGTTTCTTTCCATATTCTCCCGATCTAGTTTTATGCCTGGGAGCTTTGCTCTCCCGATCTTATATTTGGGAGCTTTTTTCTCCGATCTAATTCTAGATTTTGGAGTTTTAATGAATAAGTACTCTATCTCCAATTTCAATGGTGTTTACAGTAGCTTCGGTGTCAAATTTGTGCTTGTTCAATATGTTGTAGTTAAAATCTTTGGCGTCTCGCACTGGCTAAAGGGCTTGCTCTCACAGGTTTCATATATGAGTTTATTCAACATGTTTATGTTGTCTCCGTACAATGATGGAGTTGGAGACGTCGAACCTAGACGCATACTGCTAAAAGGCAAAGCTATAACTACATATGGAGATCCCAGAGATATCAACATGTGCTTATCACTAACAATGTTGTGTGACTCGGTGATCGGCCACCGATCTTTTCACTTAAATGCAGTCACATATCTATTCTTGAAAGAAAAGCGTGTGATTATCTCTGCCAACCATACAATGAGGATATGCCTTGATTTCTAGTTTTCGATTTGTTTTGGAGCTCCGTGGACTTGACTTGTTATTGTGACTTTTGAGATTTCCTAGAATTCCTTTCATGTATCATTTTGGTAATGAAAGGAAATTTCTTTTGACAAAAATAAAAGTGTAGAGATCGCTTTAAAGTATTAAATTCAATTTAACACAAGATTAGAGAAAAAAAATAGCAAGGAAAAAATATAGTGACATGTTAGGAGGAGAGAGAGAGAGAGAGTAGCTATCGATTGTTGTATTCCATCGATATCCCAAAACCACCTTTCCACAATGACGTCTACCGTTGAGCTAATTCACAAAAATTTTCATTTAAGATTTTTTAAAAGAACGTTGATCCTTTTGTCTACATTTATTTTATGAATTTTTTTTCTTTTTACTCTCTTCAAAATTTTGAAAATGGAAAAACCTTTGAACAAACTATATGATGGTTGCAATCATCCCAAGGTGAAATCTCGAGGGAGTTTGACAAATTGCCAAGTGGGCGCAAATGGCTCCTATGCCTAACATAGGCCCTCCCAAGCCTGACACAGGCCCTTCTAAATCTTATCGATTGCAAATTTATTTCTCAATTAATTGATCATTTTTTTCTTTGCTTCAGGGCTCACCATTAATCAATTATGGACCGATTAGGGAAGCAGCCCATGTTCAGCCCATCTTTTTCGTTATTGCATTTTCTTAGTAATCGGGTGATACCATCCTTTTCTTTTCTGAGAATGATTATATGTTTCTAGTAAACAGATCTATAAATAACTTGCTATGCTTTGGGAAGAATTACCGAGAAATGACAGTTCCAGGAGAGCTCACTACTAATTAACTCGTTCAACCTGTATTTTTGGCCGTTTTGATAGATACTTTCACATCAAAGGGCAACAATGACTATTAGGCCGATATTTCCTAGTGCCGAATCAAGAGAAGATCTCGACAAGTATTTCGGGCCGTGCATCATGCAGCAAACGTATACTAGCGACGACTAACAGCTCTTGTAAACTTCAAATTGTGCAAAGATTGTCTAATAGTGTACGCGCCCACAGTGATGCTCCACGAGTAGTAGTCATGGTGCACAAACCTTTTCGCACCAGTTATAAAGCTTGTCCTCCAGTGTTATGTCATCTCTTTCCAGCGTTTGACAATCTCCAGAGCCGTTCCACCAGCTGCTATGTAAGTTTTCAGCAACACCTCGGACGCAATCACCTTGACACCCACTTCATGAAAATGAAGAAGCAGAACAGGAAAAACAAAATCACTTATCCGTGCCAAAATCAACATGAGCAGCGGAAGATTTAAAAGCGCCCCTTTCCAGAGTCGGGCCCATCTGATAGCTGCAACTGCAGCTCCTCCCAAGTGAGCTGATCCCGATATCTCACTGTCTCCCTGAACCAACCAAAAATATATGATTACAACACCCGACTTGTCCATCCAGACAAAATTTTCAACTTTACAGGCAGTTTGCACACGGCAGATTCAAAAAATTTCCTCGGATTGCAGAGGACAGAATGCCAGTTGCATTACATAAAAGTTGCAGGTTTCGAGGCTATTCCCTAAATTGAGCCAAGGATCTTCTGAAAAATAGTATCACACACTTGCAGCACCGAGAAGCATGCTTTACTTCTGATCATGTCAACAAGCATTGTTGCGGATTATAGATAAGGCACCTCGACATGATCTATGAAAGATAGGAAGCGCTATCTCATGTTTTGAGATTGGAAACTGCAATCACCTATCTCAGAGTAAAGCACGATTTTTCTAGACCACTTCAGATCGTCGACAAATTGACATTCAAAGACTTGGAATAAACTTAAAGTGGATGGGACGTGACAAGTGGATTTACATAAATTACTGTTCATCTCAATGGTAGTTGCTCTATTTGCACATACCAATCCTGGCATACTCAAAGGGTCTATGCTGAACATTCCTTGCCCTGGAATCTTGAGATTTAAAAATTTGCATTAGCTACAAGTTCACAAAACAATTTTGCACATATTTCCAATAATTCAGTTTACCTTCAATTGCAAACGCATGAAAGCATGGTGCACCAAATAAAATATGGAACCACCAAGAGCCCAGCCAGATAAAACTTTAACAAGAATTCTGGTCCGAATTTTCTCACAATCTAACCGTACAACCGATTGAAAGGTACATAATTAATTAGAAAAAAGTAGAACACCGGTTATCCATCAGACAGAAAAATCAAACCAACAAAGTAAGCTGTCTACTTATGCCGAGGCACAAGACCACAAATGGTACGATTCTAACTAATAACATATTTCAGAAAACGGTCCCCATCATAAACATAAACAAAAGAGAAAAAAATCTCTCTCTCTCTCTCCCCAACCAGAAAACTGGCCATCCTTCCATGAGAAATGCATAAAAGTTACAGTCAGTTCTCCAAATTTAAATACACAGAAGCATAAAATCGTCAGGAAAACTAAAACATTTAAGGGAAAAACACATCTTATCTCAAAGGAAATAAGAAGATGAAAAGGTGTTAGGTCATGCATTGTACCCCAAAAAGTAAAGTCCACTCATGTTGTAGATTGTATGCTCCATGGTCATATGGCTGAAAGAAGTTATCAGTGTGTGCAGACAACCGCTCTTTAAGTTGTCGAAGGAAATCTGCACGGAAGAATCATAGACTCACTTGAATTGAGAAATGAAAATTTATAATTAGACCAGCACCGTTGGGTCTGGTTTTGTTGGAGACCTTTAGTTCTAGGACAGAGTATTTTACTGTAAAGTTTTTCATCATAAAACTACGATCAGCAATCTGCCATAGCATAACAACAGCAACATTTGCAATTATCATTCCTGCATAAAAACAGCAACATTTGCAATTATCAGCCCCAGAACCATGTTGTCAACTGTTAGCCTTCTCATCCATGATTTCCTGCAGATGGGAAGACAAAATACCCTCGAAAAATTATGCTTTAGCCACATGAAGCTACAATCAAGTAAACTTCAATCATAACCTAGTGTTTCCACCAGATGGTCGAAACCACGAAACCAAGGAAAGTCAAGGAACGCTAATTTGAATGAACTCTGGAAAGCAGTTTATGCAGTAACCCTCACCTTCAGTTAAAGTAATCATGAGGGCTAATAGAAACACTTAGTGAAGCATTCTGCAAACGTGGCCAAGAACTTAAATGTCTCATCAATAAGTGGCGGCAGATGAGGTGATCACCATACCCCTGCATGAATCAAACCCTGCAACCACTGAGAGCACTCTTGCAGCCTCCTCTTGAACTTCCATCTCCAGAGAATCGAGAAAGCTGACCAAGGGGTGAATGACCTCACCACCACAAATTTCTGATCATCATTCGCCACTTCACGCGAACTAGCCAGACCTTGCCTCTTCATTTCTGGGTCTTGCTCAATCTTCGTCCTTGTCAACAGATTCTTAACATAAAACCTCATGTCCTCCTTACAATCCCATAACCTGGGCTTTGAGACAACAATGGCATATCCGTGAGGGAAAAAACTAATTTTGCACATCACAGAGAGATTCTTGACATGGCAATGGAGCTTTCTCAAGATCATGTCCAAATTGCTCTGCATAAATAGCTTCCCACCATAGGAATGCACCATGCATTTCTCAGCAAGGCCATGACACCCCCCGACTGTGAACATTATATCTTGAACCATGCCTGGAAGCTTAGTGCTCTGATCAGAGATGGCCAATGCAGAAGATTTCTCCACGAACTCGTTCCAAATGAGTTGCCATCTCTCGCTGTGATGACTTTGATTGAGTGAGAGAGGGAGGCATACGAAGAATTAACTCGATGGCTTGTTTGCTGGTGGGGTTTGGCTTGGCTGATTCTTGGAAACTCTGTTCTTGGAGAATTTGCATTTGAATTTCTTCAGCTTCTTCTTCTTCCCCCATTTCTGCATCTACTACTTGTGGAAGAAGCTGAATCAGCTTGTGTGTTCATTCATGCTAGCACAAGAATTTGAGTATTTGGACTAGGGTGTCATGTAAAAGGAACAGTTCATAGAACTGTAAGACACAGTCAAATTGAATGGCAAATGGTAAATTCATATTCCGAACCTATTTAAGGTTGCAAATTCCCTTTTCATACTTTGCAAATTGAACATTTCCTTGGACAGATACAACTCTCTTCTCTGCACTGGCTTATTCTCGAACATTAATATGACATTTCAATGTCAAGAAGCAGAACTAAGACAGAGACATCTCGCTTCATTGGTCCACTCTCGGAAGAAACCCAGAAATCACGATAAAAAAAAAAAAATAGCAGAGGATACATCACCAATTTACCATCAAACAAATCCGAACATGTATTGGATATGATCTGAAACTGAGAAATTGAGCAACCAGCGTAGAAACCCATTATCTAATCTCTCCTTGACTATACAGAAAGAACGCATAATCCATACATACATCAAAGAGAAACACCCAAATCTTCAAGTGTAAGAACATCACCGGGATTATACCCATTGCCCTCAAGATCGGAGCGCATGAACTCCGCTCCCGAGCTTCGCTCGCCGCCTGCCGAGTTCTCCGGCCAAGTCAAGAAACCGTCGCGGTCGCGGTCGCCGAACTAGCACTCGAAGAGACAAAGAAAGTCGTCAGGAATATAGCCATAGCCGTCAGGATCGGAGGGCGTGGGGGATGGACTCCACTCCACTCCACTCCCGAACATCCACCGCCGGCGGCCGAGTCAGACTGTCAGAACTGGTAAGTTTGTCAGCTCCCGTGGGACGTCCGTGTGGTCATCACTCACTGGTGTTCATTGCAGCAGAAAAGCCAACTCGGTTGCAGACTGGTCAACGAAGTCCCAAAGACAAAGAAGTCTCCCTCGACGAAGCCCTCATTATGGACTCTTATCTCATCAAAGCCCTTTTTATGGGCTCTTCGGGTTTCCCTTGGATCACCGAATCAGGTACTTTTCAACTTTTTTATTTGTGTTGATATTTGTGAAATCTGTGATTTGTAAATTATAAAACTCGACTTAACATATGGGGAAAAAGTATGGACATCAATCTTAGGAGGACAAAAGAGTTTCTTATCCTATACTGTTTCAAACTGAATTCTGTGCGATTCTACTTAACGAGAAACAACGTCTAACATATATACTCATATTTATATAGCAAGAGAGACATCCAAACCTTCAAGTGCAGCAAAGTCATCCGGATTATATCCACAGCCTTCAAGATCGGAGCGCATGGGCTCCTCTCCTGAGCTTCCACTGCGATCGGCCGAGTTCTCCGGCAAAGTCAAGAAACTGCTGCAGTCACCATCGCCGATGCAATCCTCGGAGAGATTAAGAAAGTCTTCGGGATTGAACCCACAACCCTCAAGATCGGAGCACGTCAGAATGGACTCCACTCCCGAATTTCCACCACTGGCGGCATTATATGTGCAACCCTTAAGAACGCAGCACACGGGAGTTGATTTCACTCCAGAACTTTTTTATTTGTGTTGATATTTGTGAAATCTGTGGTTCGTGCGATCGATTCCTTTTGCTATTCTGCACGACGAGAAAAGGTATGTATACTCATATTTAAAAAGTGAAGAAATCGTATTAAATTATAAGAGTTTGACCTAACATAAGGGAAAAAAAGTAGTGGCATCAATGTCAGGAGGACTAAAAAGCCTCTTTCTATTTGCTATCCTACACGACGAGAAACGACATATATACTCTTATTTATATCACAGAGTGACATTCAAATGATCAAGTTCAACAAAGATGTCGGGATCATATCCATAGCCCTCAAGATCGGAGCGCGTGGGCTCCTCTCCTGAGCTTCCAGCGCCGTCGGCAGCGTTCTCCGGCAAAGTCAAGAAACCGTCGCGGACGAATTCTTCGGAGAGATTAAGAAAGCCGTCCGGAACGAACCCACAACCCTCAAGTTCGGAGAGTGTGGAGGTGGACTCCACTCCCGGACTTCCACCGCCAGTGGCCAAGTTGACCGGCGAAGTCAAGAAACTGTCGGAATCGCCGTTGCGGTTGCAGTTTCCATTATTAGCCAAAAGCGATCGGATCCAGTTGGCCTCGTCGTCGTTTAAATCTACAGAAGAATGACCAACCCCAACTCCATAATGTCCACCAGCACTGGCCTTAACCGATGGATTGTTCTCCGAGAGATTGGGAGAGCTGGGGGGATTGACCTCACAACCCACAAGAACGGAGCGCGTGGGCTCCGTTCCCGAACTTCCACTGGCGACGGCCGAGTTGACCGGCGAAGTCAACAAACCGTCGCGGACGTAGTCCTTGAAGTGAGCGAAAAGTACAGGATGAGAAGCTTTGAAACTCTGTAAAAGTGAATCGATGTCATCATCGTTCAAAACTTCAGAATCACAATCAGCTCCAACTCCAGAATTACCATTACCACTGATATCCTTCAATTTCTCGCGCACGTAACGGAGAACGGCCGCATAATTCAAGTTCAGGGAGTCGATATCCTCCCCCGTCTTGCAAGAATCACGCTGTTGCTTGACCCAGCCGAAGATTATGTTTTCGAAGGAGGAGTTGCCAAATTGGCAGTGAAAGCCCGTGTGGGAGAAGACAACGACAGCTGCGCGAGCGTCGGTGTCCGTGCAGAGCCCAGAGGCCATCTTGATGAGGGTCTGGAGTCTGTTTGAGAAGCTCCTGCGCAGCTGGACCTGGTCGGCGATCTTGGCGATTTCCGTTCGCTGGCGCCGTTCTTGACCCATTTCCACCCCTCTTTCGGAACCATTGGCGGCATCGCGCCACCGTTGCGACGGACATAGTCGAAGGATGTCTCTTCCATCTCCACGACGGAGGATCCGCCGGAAAAGTAGAGCCTGCCCGTGCTGGAGAGGACAATGACTGCAGCGCGAGCGCCGGTGAGTCGGCAGTGCTGGGAGAGCTTATTCAAGAGGTTCCCACGCCTCTTGCAGAACGTCTCGCGCCGTGGAGTACGCATTTTCCGGGTTTGTTGGGTTTTTTGGAGGGAGAGAGGGTGATGAGTGAAGAGATCCGTGTGGTACGAAGCGAGAATGGACTGACTTGGAAAGATTGTGCTTTGATTAACCCATGGCTTTGGAGTTTGGTGCCCCGTATTATAGGCTAGAACCAATCACTTTTGGTTGCCGTTTTTGGTTTTTAACTTTTGGGAGGCCGAAGTTCATTAATCATTTTTTCTCAAGGCATTATTGTTCATGACCAAATGAAGAGGGAAGATCCGTCCAAGCTTTCACGCATTTCGGGAATTTTTTTTTCTCTCTTTGTATTTTCCAGTATTCAGGTGTTCCTAATTACTATCATCATATTTGGAGGAAAATTTGTTGAGCCAGAAAATTAATCTGAAACGAATAGTAAACTTCCTAATATCTCGCGTGTGGTTAGTGCAAAGTCAAAGGGCAAATTCCCAAGTGAGGCTTAATTATTTTATTGGCCAAAAAAAAGTTGAGGGTTATTAAGTTCTCCACCAATAAATCTAGCAACAAATGCCCAAGGTCCATCTTCCGTCGCGACGGAGGAGGACATCAAATCCGTGATCGTGAAGTACGAGGCCATCTGCAATTGTGTGTGAAAGAACTCAGAATATTCCATGGGTCATGATGGGTGTGGGTTGTAATTCTGGAGGTGGACCCCGAAAATTTTGGGGCAATCCTAACTTTTCGCCCTTTCAACTTGACCGGTATAAATCATTAAATTAGGTGCTCGAAACTTTTTATTCATGTTGATTAAATACTCTGCCCTTTTTTTTTTATAATTCAGGAAACCCCCGCACGGTCGACAGCCGGGAGGTAAACCCTGAGGGCGACACGTGCTAGCCACCACACACGTGCCGCCGGTTAAGTCACCCTACAGCGCCCGGGATTCGAACACTCAACTTTTTTGCGAGAGAAAGAGCGCCCGCGCCAGCAGCACTACCCAGGTGGGTGGTATTAAATACTCCGTCCTTCATAACTTGTTTTACCATTAACACCCGATGTGGCAACTAAAAGGAAACAAATTGTTTTCAATCATTAAACTCAATTTGTAGTGCTACGGCTACAAACAAAATGCAACCACCCGCCTGGGTGGCGCTGCTGGAACGCGCACTCTTCCTCTCGCAAAAGATTGAGTGTTTGAATTCCGGGCGCCGCAGGGTGACTTAACCGGTGGCACGTGTGTGGTGGCTAGCACGTGTCGCCCTCAGGGTTTACTTCCTGACTGTCGACCGTGCAGGGGTTCCCTGAGTTATATAAAAAAAAAGGCACATTCAAGCGAGGTGTTGTAGCTTTCGTTGCCAAATATGGTGATGGGAATTTCGGTGTGCATAGTTGTAATTTTTTATAATTATTATTATTTTGGTGGGTCATAGCATTGACCATTCTCGCCTCCCGTTGCAAATTTCGAGCCCGACCACTTCTTACGTGGTACGTGACCAGATTCATAGGACCTGTCCAAGGTTGATGATACTAAATGCTGGCTGAACAAAGAATTTTTGTAACCATTTCGGGATTGATTTATTTTTTGTATTTTCTAATACTCAAGTAGTATAACTATCATTTTATTTATTTTTCTTTTCATCTATTCCATCGTAGTCATAAACTTCCGTTTTTTTAAATTCACTAAGTACTAAACATAAAACTGAAGGAACCACCTGCCTGGGTGGCGCTGCTGGCGCGGGCACTCTTCCTCTCGCAAAAGGTTGAGTGTTCGAATCTTGGGCGCCGCAGGGTGACTTAACCGGTGGCACGTGTGTAATAGCTAGCACGTGTCGCCCCCAGGGTTTACCTCCCGGCTGTCGGCCGTGCGGGGGTTCCCTGGGTTATCAAAAAAAAAAAAACATAAAACTGAAGGAGATATTGAGGCAAACTAATATATCACAAATATGTTGCGTTTCGAGGGTAAAACATCATCCAATTTGGAGGAGAATTTATTGAGCTACAAAATTAATCTAATTCAGTCGAGATCGGTGTTGGTGGTATCTCGAGTTGGACGTCAAAAATTTCGGAACGATTAGTATTTTGTCCATTCAACTTGACTTATGTAGATTGTCAAATTAGGCACTCGAATTTTTTTATTTTTGTTAATTAATCCTCTGCCTGTTATAATTTGTGAAATTGGTAATTTGTCCAATCAATCGCTTTTTAGGGTTAATACCATAAAAATATACTATTAAAAATTATTTATTTTTAGGGTTAATACCATAAAAAACTTAAAACTGGTACATCTGTAATAAATTCACCCCAAATTAATTTTTTGGCCACGAAAACCCTCAAATTAGTACACTTGTGACAAATTTACATAAAACTAATGTTTCGACCACAAAAAATCCGAAACTGATACATTTGTGATAAATTTACCTTCTATTAAATTGAATTAATAACACGAAAAATCACAAGCTGGTACACTTGTGGCAAACAGAGGGTAAAACCTCAAACCGGTATGCTCGTCAATTGCCATGTGTCATCTAATTTAGAAATTTGATAGTAAAATTTAATAGAAATTAACGGAGGGTAAAATTGTCACAAATATATTAGTTTGAGATTTTTGGTAATTAAAAAATTAGTTTGGGATAAATTTGCCACAGATGTAACAGTTTGGGGTTTTTCGTAGTATTAACCATTATTTTTAATAGTAAGTACATCTATGAATATTCTTTGATAAGTTGTCTCCAATCCAAATTTAGTAGACAAAGTCAATCAATAATTTCTCTACAAATCATATGCCCGCCATGGGGGCACACATATGTATGTCACTACTGAATATTTGTAAATATACAGCCCACCAATCAGCTTTGTCACGTTTCAAACTAGGATATGATGTATAATATACTTGAATTGCTTATTGTGCCAACACAAATGGTTCATATTTCATATACCTTTTATTGTGATTTATTTCAACTAAATTAAACTTTGTATGCACCTTCATTCCTTTGACGGGGTCGAACCATATGCACTTAAATAACACAACCCGCATTAATGGTCCGGGGTACTCTATCTCGATAATTTCATCCAACAAGCCATAAAAATCATCTTTTGAACTACCACAATTGGATGCCCGAATACACACACCACTATTCATTGTGACTTTTCCTATTTCATATTCTTGAGTATGAAAATTATATCTGTTTTATGAAATATGTTGGCCAAGTTCGTATGCTTGACTGTGGACCCCATGACAAATAATATAACAATCCTTACTATTCAACTTGATCATGATTATTGTGAACCTAACATCACACACGCAAAGTCAATAATATATATTTAAATGATGTATAAAATATTAATAACTTGATTTTGGTCTATAGACAACTTACATATGTTTTGAACTATGCTGCAAATTATTCATCGTATAAACGGTCAAACTCATTTGGTGATAGTTCATACATTGAATTTTGAAAAATCCTATTAACAATTTACATTTATATATTAGTAAATATTTGACACACAATACATATATTTACAAATATACACTTATTGGAAGTATGGCCCACTTCTGGACAGTTTAGTAAAATATATGTATGGGCTGTCTGTCGTTCTTCACTTGTTAAGCAACGAAACTTACATGCGCCGCTTGGTCGACCGAGATAATTGAAAATAAAAATGATTTGTAATTGGGATCGATGGGACCCTTATCATTTCTTCCTACTCTCCGCCTCTTGCACTGCACGTGCAGCTCAAAATAGCATGATGCAAATGTTGTCACTTCTTCCACAATATATGCATTACAAATTGAAGCTTCAACACATGCCTTATTCTTCACTTTTTTCTTCAAATGATATAAGAACCTTGTTACAATAGAAAGAAGTTTATCAAAACATAATATATAATAAAGTATTTTGAAATTTATTTTGAAAATTTTTTTACCTCTCAAATGAATACATCCATCGAAATTAGACAGGACCTACAACTTGGCAAGTGAACTAAGAGATGCTTCATTGAATCAAAAAACGATGGAGAAAATATCATTTCTAAATTGCAAAGAATAATTGGAATGTCTCTCTCCAGTTTCTCCATGTGTGATGCTTTCAACACTGTTGAGCAAATATCATGAAGGAAATTACGTTGCAAAATTAGCGACGAAAAAAAGTCCGTCGCTAACTCCGTCGCAAATTAGCAACGAATAATTTTTCGTCGCAAATTCCGTTGCAAATTAGTGACAGATTTTTTTCGTGGCAAATTTCGTCGCAAATTAGTGACGACATTTTTTTCCGTCGCAAAATTAGCAACGGAAAAATAATTCGTCACAAATTCCATTGCAAATTTGCCACGAATTTTTTTTCGTGGCAACTTCCGTCGCAAATTAGCCACAAATTTTTTTTTGTGGCAAAGTCCGTCACAAATTAGCCACAAATTTTTTTTCGTGGCAAATTCCGTCGCAAATTAGCGACCACATTTTTTTTCGTCGCAAATTAGCAACGGAAAAAAAATTCGTCGCTAATTTCGTAGCAAATTAGCCACGAATTTTTTTTCGTGGCAAATTCCGTCGCAAATTTGCCATGGATTTTTTTTTGTCGCTAATTTGCGACGATTTTTTTTTTCATTGCAAATTAGCGACGGATAATTTTTCGTCGCTAATTTGCGACGAAAAAAAAATTCGTCGCAAATTAGCCACGAAAAATTATTCGTTGCTAATTTCTATGGCTAAATCCTTATTTTTTTGTAGTGTTGGCTTAGCCCTAATACGGCTAGTATGATATGTTAAATCAGTGAACTATTGTATGGAAAGTACAAAAAACAGAAAAGCCCTAATAGCAGACAAAATTGGAAGATCAAAGAAAACCACAGAATAATTCTTGATAGAGTAAAATTGATTAATAAAAGTGGTATATTAAGTGACGTGACAAATTCTTATTAGGTGTTGAACATGGATCAATTCTTTAAAAGTGCAGTTGCAATATGCCATATCATTTAATGTATCACTTTTATAGGCAAGTTGTAGTAGACTCTTTTTTTAGTAGACTTAACATCACTGTAAAAGATATATATTTACAAATATTCAGTAGTGACATACATATGTGTCCCCCCATGGCGGGCATATGATTTGTAGAGAAATTATTGATTGACTTTGTCTACTAAATTTGGATTGGAGACAACTTATCAAAGAATATTCATAGATGTACTTACTATTAAAAATAATGGTTAATACTACGAAAAACCCCAAACTGTTACGTCTGTGGCAAATTTATCCCAAACTAATTTTTTAATTACCAAAAATCTCAAACTAATATATTTGTGACAATTTTACCTTCCGTTAATTTCTATTAAATTTTACCATCAAATTTCTAAATTAGATGACACATGGCAATTGATGAGTATACCGGTTTGAGGTTTTACCCTCTGTTTGCCACGGGTGTACCAGCTTGTGATTTTTCGTGTTATTAATTCAATTTAATAGAAGGTAAATTTATCACAAATGTATCAGTTTCGGATTTTTTGTGGTCGAAACATTAGTTTTATGTAAATTTGTCACAAGTGTACTAGTTTGAGGGTTTTCGTGGCCAAAAAATTAATTTGGGGTGAATTTATTACAAATGTACCAGTTTAAAGTTTTTTATGGTATTAACCCTAAAAATAAATAATTTGGTACATATTTTTCACACCCCATAGTATTTATAGAATGAATCTATCTAATACTCATTTTTCTCATCTATCAAAGAATAGTCATAATATACTCTTATGTTTAATTCTTATACATAAGAGTATATTGAAAAAAAAAATTTTCTCATCTATCAAAGAATACTCTTATTTTTTTTTTCAATATAAGAGTATATTGAAAATTTTTTTTTACCTTACCATTAACACCCGATGTGGCAACTAAAAGGAAACAAATTGTTTTCAATCATTAAACTCAATTTAACACAAGATTAGAGAAAAACAAATGATAGGGAAAAAATATAGTGGCATGTTAGGAGGAGAAAAAGCATGGCTATTGACTTTCGTATTGATATCCCGACGCCACGTTTCCACAATGACGTCTACCATCAAGCTTAGTGTATTCAATAAAAAGATTGTTTTGATTAATCCGTGGCTTTAGATTTTGAGCCGTCTTATAGGCCATAACCAATCACTTTTGGTTCCCGCTTTTGGTTCCCGCTTTTGGTTGCCGCTTTTGTTCATTAATCACTTCGTTCTCCTCCCCCCACTGCCGAAAAGGTTATATCCCGAGGAAGCTTGAAAGACTACCAAGTGATGCACGAATGGTCTGTCTTGCGAGGTGGCTCCTACACCTGCCACGGGTCCTCCTAAATCCTATCGATTGCCACTTTGTTTCTCAATTAATTATTCGATTTTGTGTTTGCTTCAAGAGCCACCACTAAACTATTAAGGACCGATTAGAGGCTAAGCCTATCTTATTCCCGTTAATCAGAGATTCATGGGTACGAGAACTTAATTACGCTAGATATGTCTAATACATACTTTTGGTACCATTTTCGGGAAAATTGTCCAAAAAGTCCTAAATTTATTGTACGGCAAGCAATTCAATCCCAAACCTTTCAATTATATCAATATAGTCATAAACTTTTTGATGATTTGCCAATTTAGTCCTAAAACTTTTGTTGACTTGCCCATTTTTGGCCAATGTGGACGTCGACCATCCTACGTGGCGTGGACAGCACTGACGTGGATAAATTTTACATTTTTTTAATTTTTTTTCCTTTTTTCCTTTCTTTTTTTCCCTTTTCTTCCCCTTTGGCCTATGGCCGGTACTCGGCCATGGCCATCGGCCGGCCACAAGCGAGGGTCGGCGAGGTTGTTGCAGACCTCACCGAATCTAGCAAGGGCTTGACCCTCGAGGCTCGAGTGAGGGTTACCACCAAGCCAAAGAAAAAGAAAAGGAAAACAATTTTAAAAAGGAAAAAAAAATGAAAAAATGCAAACTTTGTCCACATCAGCGCCGGCCACATTACATTGGATGGCCGACAAATGATCGATGTCCACGTTAGCGATTTTCTGTCAAAATTAACCAAAATGATTAAATTGGCAGGTCATAAAAAGATTTAGGACAAAATTGGCAAATTATCAAAAGGTTTAGAGCTAAATTGGCCAGTAGTCGAAAGGTTTAGGACTAAATTGATACAATTGAAAAGCTTGGGGCTGAATTGGCCGACCTACAATTTTTTTCAAAACTTTTTGGACAATTATCTCGTCCTTTTAGATCAAATCAAATAACCCTAGCCATATCAGGCACAATGAAACAAGGCCTCGTTTTACGCCCTGGGATGGGAACCCCGAAAGCGGTAAATGGAAAGTATAATCAATAAGGAATCTAACCCATCAATGTCTTAAACATAAACGGAAAATCCAAATGCATAACAAGAATTAAACATGACTATTTTTTTTTACCTTATAACGTGAAACGTATTATAACGTGATGTATAAAAAATAAACAGACTTCTATGTGATGCAAGAGCAACGTCCTGAAGGGAAAAGGAACGTGAAGGCCAAGTGCAAAGCATCTATATTTTATGTCATGATGACGTACAGTAGTATAAAAAAATGCGTGCAATCCAATTATATTATGAACCTTCCAAAGCTACTTTAGACGTGCATGTTTCCTATTTAGATGCAATTCTGAATTTGTTTTACTTTCAATCTTTTCCTTCTAATTCTTGTCGTCTGTCTTATAAAGTCAAATTAATCAAACCCTAAAAAGGTGGAATCAACGCTGAACAATATCCAGTGGTATAGCACTGAATTCTGTACAAAATAGCACCAAAGAACGAACGACCAATTTGATGGAACTCTTTTTAACTCGAAATGTCCTGCAAGAACGGAGGTAGCACATATCGGAAGACAGAGAAAACGAATGCAATGTGAAGCCGGAAAACCAGATAAACACTGAATTAAATACGATGTGAACGTGCTAACATGGCGCACAAACATGCAAACAAGCAACCATGGAGACCCGAGACCATCCGATGTGCGCCGCGAAACCTAGACACTCGCCGAGCAGTCTCTGTCCAGCACTGGACAGAGGACGTTGGTGCCATTCATGGACATACAAAAGATGCTAAAAACACCCTTATCAATCCTCCCGACGCATCCACGAGACATGAGGATGCATGAGGATCGACTCGGGATGCATCGAGCGGGCAAGACATGGCTGAATCCCCACTATCCATCGATTAGACAAAGGCGTTCAGCACATAATCACAAAAAAAGAGCATGCAATTCGAGCTAATACGATGAAGAATCGACGTGGATTAATCGAAACATGCCACAGCATCAATTGCTAGCATGTACGATGGAAATTGAAAACGAGCAAATGCCAATGGGAGACTAAAACGCTCAACGAAAGTCGGGGCAACAACACGGAAACCATTGATGATGTTGAACCATTTATTTCTCCTGCTTCAGGCATGTATATTCCATCGAACAGACAAGGTTCCAATAGACAGCAAGTAGGAAATTTTGAATTCTCAACTGGGAAGAGTCAATGTCGATTGAAGATAATGCTACAAACATTTTTGCTCTGAATTGCGTCATTGTGTGCGTGAATGCGTGGTGAATATGGAGAGGGAATGTAGAGAGAGCGTAGGTCTCCATGCGCCACCGTTGACGGTCCTCTTTTCTCCCAATCACTATATTTCGTTTCCTTCTTGGGAAAATCCTCCACGAATCACCTTTTTTTTTCCCTTCCCTTTCTACCAAATGCACCACAAGATCTAAAACTCAGCGATCTTGGTGATTGTTGGCATGTGACTTGGATTGACCATGCTCTTCACCTAATAATCTTAACACAACCAAGCGACGATCAATCAATACAAACAGAGATCTTCGGAAGGGAACACAGGGTAAGGGAATTAATTGATCATCCAAGGATGAAGCCCAGGATCTTCCGGAAAATTGTATCACACACTTGCAGCACCAAGAAGCATGCTTTACTGCTGATGATGTCAACAAGCGTTGTTTCGGATTATAAATAATGCACCTCGACATAATCTATGATAGATTGGAGCGCTATTTCATGTTTTGGGACTGGAAACTGCAATCACCTATCTCCGAGTAAAGCACGATTTTTCTAGACCACTTCAGATTTTTGACAAATTGACATTCAAAGACTTGAAATAAACATAAAGTGGACGGGACGTGACTAGTGGATTTACATAAATTATTGTTCATCTCAATAGTAAAAATTTGCACATACCAATCCTGGCATACTCGAAAGGTCTATGCTGAACATTCCTTACCCTGCAAAGTTTGAGTAAAAATTTGCATTAACTACAAGTCCACAAAATAATTCTGCACATATTACAGTAATTTCAGTTTACCTTCCACTGTGAACGCATGAAAGCACGGTGCACCAAGTAGAATATTGAACCACCAAGAGCCCCAGCCAGAGACAACTTTAACAAGAATTCTGGTCCAAAATTCCTCCCAATCTTATCGTACAACCGATTGATAGGTACATAATCAATTAGAGAAAAAAAGAACACAAGATACCATCAAATAGAAAAATCAAACCACCAAAGTAAGGTATCTACGTATGCTGAGGCACAAGACCACAAATGGTACAATTGTGCCTAATGTATTTCAGTAAATGGCCCCCCATCATAAACATAAACAAAAGAGAAAGAAATCTCTCTATCGCACTCTCTCCCCCACCAGAAAACTGGCCATTTTCCATGAGAAATGCATAAAAGTTAGTCTTTCTATTGTTAAAGCTTCAGAATGAATATAAGCAGTTCTACAAATTCAAATACACAGGAGCATTAAATGGTCAGGAAAAGTAAAACATCTATGGGAAAAAGGCATCTTATCTCAAAGGAGAAAGAAGATGAAAAGGTGTTAGGTCATACATTGTACCACAAAAAATAAAATCCAATCATGTTATAGATTGTATGCTCCATGGTCATTTGGCTGAAAGAGGTTACCAGAGTGTGCAGACAGCCGCTCTTAAAGTTGTCTAAGGTTTGTCCACAAAAAAATGTCTAAGGAAATATGCACTGAAGAATCAAAGACTCACTTGGATTGAGATATGAAAATTTATAATTTAGACCAGCACCGTCAGGTCTGATTTTATTAGAGACCTTTAGTTCTGGGACAGAGATCTTATTCTAAAGTTTTCATCATGAAACTACGATCAGCAAACTGCCATAGCATGAAAACAGTAACATTTGCAATCATCAGCCCCAGAACCACGTTGTCAACTGTTAGCCTTCTAAACCATGATTTCCTGCAGATGGGAAGACAAAATACCCTTGAAAATTATGCTTTAGCTACATGAATGTACAATCAAGTAAACTTCAATCATAACCTAGTGTTTCCACCAGATGTTCGACACCACAAAACCAAGGAAAGTCAAGGAACGCTAATTTGTACTACTTTAGAAAGCAGCTTATGCAGTAACCCTCAACTTCAGTTAAAGTAATCATGAGGGCTAATAGAAACACTTAGTGAAGCATTCTCCAAACGTGGCCAAGAACTTAAATGTCTCATTGATAAGTGGCAGCAGATTACATGATCACCCTACCCCTGCGTGAATCAAACCCTGCAACCACTGAGAGCACTCTTGCAGCCTCCTCTTGAACTTCCATCTCCAGAGAATCGAGAAAGCTGACCAAGGGGTGAATGACCTCACCACCACTAATTTCTGATCATCATTCGCCACTTTGTGCAAACTAGCCAGACCTTGCCTCTTCATTTCTGGGTCTTGCTCAATCTTCGTCCTTGTCAACAAATTCTTAACATAAAACCTCATGTCCTCCTTACAATCCCATAACCTTGGCTTTGAGACAACAATGGCATATCCGTGAGGAAAAAAACTAATTTTGCACATCACAGAGAGATTCTTGACATGGCAATGGAGCTTTCTCAAGATCATGTCCAATTGCTCTGCATAAATAGCTTCCCACCATAGGAATGCACCATGCATTTCTCAGCAAGGCCATGACACTCCCCTGACTGTGAACATCATATCTTGAACCGTGCCTGGAAGCTTAGTGCTCTGATCAGAGATGGCCAATGCAGAAGATTTCTCCACGAACTCGTTCCAAATGAGTTGCCATCTCTCACTGTGACGACTTTGATTGAGTGAGAGAGGGAGGCATACGAAGAAATTAACTTGATGGCTTGTCTGCTGGTGGGGTTTGGGTTGGCTGATTCTTGGAAACTCTGTTCTTGGAGAATTTGCATTTGAATTTCTTCAGCTTCTTCTCTTTCCCCCATTTCTGCATCTACTACTTGTGGAAGAAGCCGAATCAGCTTGTGTGTTCATTCATGCTAGCACAAGAATTTGAGTATTTGGACTAGGGTGTCATGTAAAAGGGACAGTTCATAGAACTGTAAGACACAGTCAAATTGAATGGCAAATGGTAAATTCATATTCCGAACCTATTTAAGGTTGCTAATTCCCTTTTTTTTTTTTTGGTAAGGTTTGCTAATTCCCTTTTCATACTTTGCAAATTGAATATTTCCTTGGACAGATACAACTCTCTTCTCTGCATTGGCTTATTCTCGAACATTAATATGACATTTCAATGTCAAGAAGCAGAACTAAGACAGAGACATCTCGCTTCATTGGTCCACTCTCGGAAGAAACCCAAAAATCATGATCAAAAAGAAATAGCAGAGGATACATTACCAATGTACCATCAAACAAATCCGAACATGTATTGGATATGATCTGAACTGAGAAAACGAGCAACCAGCGTAGAAACCCATTATCTAATCTCTCCTTCACTATACAGTTTAACAAGAAAGAACACATAATCCATACATACATCAAAGAGAAACACCCAAATCTTCAAGTGTAAGAACGTCATCGGGATTATACCCATTGCCCTCAAGATCGGAGCGCATGAACTCTGCTCCCGAGCTTCGCTCGCCAGCGGTCGAGTTCTCCGGCCAAGTCAAGAAACCGTCGCGGTCACCATCGCCGAACTAGCACTCGAAGAGACAAAGAAAGTCGTCGCATAGCCGTCAAGATCGGAGCGCGTGGGGATGGACTCCACTCCACTCTACTCCACTCCCGAACATCGACCGCCGGCGGCCGAGTCAGACTGTCAGAAATGGTAAGTTTGTCAGCTCCCGTGGGACGTCCGTGTGGTTATCCCATCACTGGTGTTCATAGCAGCAGAAAAGCCAACTCGGTGGCAGACTGGTCAACGAATTATGGGCTCTTATCTCATCAAAGCGCTTTTTATGGGAGTGGAATACTCCACGTCAGCAATACACAACTCCATTGGCTGCGTGACACGTGACAAGCGAACCCACAAATCAGATTTATTAAAAAATCTTACTCATTCCCTTCTGTCTTCCATCCTCCGTTAACCCTCCGTCGTCTCGCCTCCTCTACTGCTCAAATATACGCTTTCCCCCCGGCTTCTCTCTCCCTCGCTCGTCCCCCTCAAAATTCCTCCCGCTCGCGACCTCCTCTTCCTTCCTCCGCGACTTCGCCTCCTTTGATCGTGAACCCGCCGCGCACATCGATTGCCTCCGCCTTCCCTTCCAGAAAACCCATCTACTCTCTCTCCTCCGTGAAGCGCCGCTCTTTTTGTGAACCGCCACTCTGCCTCTGCCGCTTGCCTTCGCCGTCGCCTCCCAGAGCCCGTCGGTGGCTCAGATCCCGACCACGCGGCCGCCTCCGCCTACGTCGTCGCCTCCGAAGCCCCCGTTGGCGATTCGTCCTCTGCCCCTCTCTCTCTGTCCCAAGAAACGGCACCGCTTGGCTCTCTGTGACGGACCGCGCCTCCGCCGTTGCCTCCCGAAGCCCCTTTGGCGATCTCGGGCTCCGACTCGCCCTCTGCGTTGCCTCCGAAGCCCCATTCTCAGGTTAGGGTTTTATATGACTTGAACTTATTCTCGTCGTTTTTGCCCTAATGTGAAGATCGTCCTCTGCCTCTCTCTCTGTCCAGAGAAATGGCTCTGCTCGGCTCTCGAAGCTGGCGCTGGTGGTGTTGATGGTGGGGTTGAGGTGTGCAAGTGCGACAATCGCAGCGCGGGCCGAAGCTCCATGCCCGCCAGCAAGTCGAAGTACACATGAGTCCGATCGACGCATACCGTGAGCTTTCTAGTTCGTTTGAGTGTGTGCTGCTTCGTGGAGTTTCTTGAATCGTGAGGTATTCACAGGAGAATGGTTGCCAGTTGGTGCAAAGCTGAAATGCTGCTTCAGCTTTCCTTGGACTAATCGTGCACATTGGATGGCTTTCTTAGTCTTTTAGTTTGATGAAAATTTGGTGTTGTTCCAAAAACATTTTAATGAAAATTGACTTTGACTTTCGATGTGATTTCTGGAGTAGGACAAAGATTATGGCGAAAGATGTGATTGCTGTACTCAGTCACCTGGGATGGGAAAGAGCCCATGTCGTTGACCATTCAATAGGTGAGTTTTGAATGACCCAAATTTCATGGATGCTTATTTGGCTCTGTGGCTCATATGAGAAATTGAAATAACCATTCTGATTGCAATTTCTAGATGCCTGGATTTATCGGGCCATTTTTTAAACTTAATAATGAACTAAAAATCACATCCATGACATGTCTGCCTGTGAGTCCAGATCGGGTTCCTGTTTGTTTCAGGGTGACTAACTGCCCTCTTTGGCTGTCAAAACAGGAGCTATGATCGCTTGCAAGTTGGCTGCCATGGTGCCCAACAGAGTTTTATCTTTAGGATTGCCTAATGTGACAAGTGGAGGCTATGAATGTTTCCCAAAGCTATTGCATCCATTTCAGTATGCGATGGTCCTTCCTTTGAATAGAGATTGACATTTTTCTCCATGCAAACTAAAAGGGTAAAGAATGTTCTTCCCAGTTTCTTTTATCATTAAAAGAACTATTCGTTTGTATAGGTGTTCGTTGTTCAGTACTTTACAGACAGGTCGTTCATTTATTGCATGTTGAGCCTGTTTTATGCCCCTATCCTTTGCTTTAAACACATGAACAAGAGGAAATGGATTTTTTTTACTAATATATTGCTTAGAAAGGAGCTGTTATGAACTGTTACTGGTTGGTTACTTACGGATTTTAATCCATGTCAAGAATGTTCCTTATTAATGTTTGCGCGTAGTAGCAGAAGTTGCTTTCACAGTTTGCATCTCTCGAATGTCCAAGTCATAGCTACCATACAAAATCATTCAATTGGAAAAATCTTCAAAAGATGTCATTGCATCACTTCAATATCCCAGCCATATCCACCGCACAAAATCATAGAGATGGTTATTTTTCAAAAGATCTCTCGTTGATTAGCTAAAAGAATCCTTTTCCTTGTGAAAATGAGAAGCAATGCAGAGACATAGGACTTAACCTTGGATATTGTGCGCGAACAATGATTTTTTGAAATAGAGATTCTAAGAAAGATCAATATCTAGCGAGAGCCTTTCTGCATCACAGTTGCAGTCTTCCTGAGATGATTTCTTGTTTTCATCTAGGCAAAAAAGGGTCCTCTCACAGTTTACCTTTCAATGGTGAAACTGCTTATTGTTCGCTTGAATCCATTCATATTCTGTATCTTGACCTCACCATATGATGGAACATTGTTATCGGGGGAGTCGAAAGCTGTTTTGACTTTCCTCAAGAAAATTGGTTTCATTTTTACTTTCCCAAAGAAATTCCCATACTTGTTTTAAGTAGCTACTTGTGCTATTTACCATGTGAATTAAATTAGTTTTGATGATGCAATTGCATCGTCACTTAAAACCAAAAAAAGTTGAATCCAGTCCTCATATTGCACTTGAGCCACTATTTGAGTGGTCTAACAATGATCTTTTGATTCGCGTATACAAGACCGACAAACCATCTCAATTGCAATCCGCTTTTTTAGGGCTAAAACTCTGGAACAAAGGGCTGCTGTTGATTTGGATACCCACTACTCAAAGGTAGGCAATACTTATGTACTTAAACCATCATTGTAAAATACACTGCCTCCCCCTTTCATCTCTGTCAAAGGATAAATACTTAATCTTTCTCCATCCCAAAAGAAATAAGGATTTCAGGAGAACAATCAGTGGTTCTGTGATAGTATGAATTAAGGACTCCAAGTAAATTCATTTGTGTTCTTATGATTGGAGTCTTTCTTGTGGGACATGGAAGTGTGTCGATGTATTAGGCTTCCACAGAGAGAGGTTTCAGATAATCTGTGTGAGTGTGTGTGTGTGTGTGTGTGTGTGTGTGAGAGAGAGAGAGAGAGAGAGAGAGAGAGAGAGAGAGAGAGAGAGAGAGCAATCCACAGGGTAAAGCCGTCGGTCTATATTTCTTTTTCTTATGGAAGCGTAATGTATTATGTGAAGGAATATCTTGAGGAATATGTTGGATCTAGCACCCGGAGGGGCAGTACGCCACAAAGTAAGAAATCTTGAAAAATCTCAAGTTTCTTTGGTCTAGCATTAACATAATGGAGCAAACTCTACATGGCCTTAGTAACTCTTGTGTTATTTAGAGACTTCCTGAGGGCTTTTTAAGGTTTAGTAAATGTTTATGTCTACGAGTGTTTTTTAGGTTTAAATGCACAACAATGCCATATAAACAAGTGCCAAACTATCATTGAGTTTTCCCATCCTTAGGATATCCAGAGATGCATTTTACTTTGGTGTTCACAGTTAAATGGACCTACCTTTGAATAACCATGGTGCAATATGGTATTTTACCTTGACAACTTTTTTTCACTTATGACTATACACCTTTGCTGTCAACCAGTTGCTTTCATCACATTTTCACGAGGACCAACCAAGATATATAGGTAATTTGAAAGAAGCAGTTATCACTGTAAAGAAGTATTAGTTCCTGATTTAGTGGAATGGTTTGAGTGGCGTTCTTTCAACTCTAAATATGCCATTTGGCAGAATGTTGGCGATTTTGCTGTATGTTTACCTTGTTGTATGCAGGCGTGACGTTGTTGCTCAAATATGCCATGCAAGGAGTCTGGCAGAGAAATTAAAGCCTGTTGCTAGAATGATGAAGCTTGATGGAGGGCACCTAGTGAGTCATGAGAGGACTAATGAGGTACTTTATTTGAACAATAATTGGAAAGCTAGATACTGTTTTTTTAGAGGGCAGTTTTTCTGGCACTACTACATACTTGCTCCATGATAATTTATAGAGGGCAATTAGGTTTTCAGAGTGCACTGGACAAACATGTGAATAAGTTGGATGAAATCATTCTAGACGGTTAGGTTAGTGCTAATTACAATGAAATGGATGTACTTTAATTCTTTCAATTGACTTCTTGTGTGTATGAATTGAGATCAAACGGAATGTGTAAAGTTTATTCAGACTTGAGAGGTTTTTAAATGTTGCTTTTGAACATATTATTGCAGTCCAGAGTTTCTCAAAAATCAGGGAATCACATCAAACTGTTTCGGTATTTTGGCCATACAAGTTGATTTAATTGTTTGGGCTTGATTGTTGAACTGCAAAAGATGGATTGAAGCTATGCTCATGTTCAGGTTAATCAAGCTTCTCGAGCTGATCAAGGTATCAGAAATGAAGGTATCAAGCTGATTGTACAGCCACAAGATATTTCTCAAATATTTACCAGATTTATTCATCCTCGAAGTGGATGTAATCGAGGTAGTGGCAGTGTAGGACTTGGACTTGCCATTTGCAAAAGGTAGATTGCACACTGCCTAATGCTTTTGCTCAAATTGCAATTTTCTTTTCTTGTGTAATCCTATGGTCCTTTGGACGCTTTACTGATTGCCAGTTCCTCAAGCATATGAAGCCCCACTGTCTCATGCACACTGAACCGTGAGTCAGAATGTCCAACCTTGGGAGGGCTTCAAATGAGTTCAGTTCAGTCAGGAAAGATCTATGGATCTTTGAACCTTAAATTTTATGCTTCTTGAAGCATAACATCAAATAGCAGCCCTTGAGGTTGTGGATTGATTTATTTGCAGTGGTTACTATTTTAGTTTTCTGACCCTTTTGGACACTCATGATATCTCAGAGATAATTTTCTCGACCCATTCGTCTACTAAAGTTTGCAAGCCACCGGATGAAATTGCATTATCTTGGTTTTTTGATTTGACATCTCGCCTACTCTCCTTTTAATGATTTTAGATTTATAAATCTCATGGGAGGTCACATATCCATCGAGAGTGAAGGCCGGCAAACTACAGAAATGCAGCAATGCAAATGACTCAGCAGCACACAAGATTACACCTAGAGCTCAGTCTAGTCATGGTTTGTGCCAATTTTGCTCGGCACAAACCTCACAGAGATACTGACAGAACGGTGCCCTCCAACTCCCAGTATCAAAGAAGTTTTTGAAGTCTCGAATGCAAGTTGGCGTATCCCAACGAGGTCTTCCCAAGATATCTTTCAGATGAAAAATGGGTACTAACTGCATAATCCCTCTTCATCTTGGAGGCCTACACATATGATACTTGAGTGATACTTCAAAGCATAAACTTTATGTCTTGATTAGAAAGGTCTCGAGGTTGTGAGTAAGAAGTCATGCAGGGAGGCCCTTCTATTTTTTTGTAAGTAAAAGAGTTTTTGTATGATCCAGTAAATGTCATGTACTACCGTAGGCGGATTGGGATGAATTCGCTAGAATGCGAGGGACCCGACTCAAGTGTCCAAGCAGTCTTGTGAGTATAACTTTTGATTGTTCCAGTAGAATAACTGTTGATCTCTGCACTCAGTTTTCTTGCGTCTGCACTTGCCCTACATAGTCCTAGGAACCAGGTCCATGATGCAGTCTTGTATAGTTTGGGATGATTCTCAATGATGGAAATTCACATTCTCTATGTGCATAGCACCGACTAACATGTGCTTTAAGAGTTATTAGCAAAATGTATTACCAAATCACTCTCCTTATGCAAATTTGTTAGTATTATAAGAGCAATAACTATTATTATCGTTGTTCTTTGCCTTTTTCTTTTCGAGCGGTGACACGAGCAACTATTGGAATTAATCGCCTTTTTCTTTCAAAACATGAGATTATAAACTCAAAGAAGAGATAGCATTACTCATTTGGAATTCCCAAAATCAAATAACGAATTTCAATCGAACCGACAATCTCGTAATCTTAATAATTAAACGAGAATTGACGTCAAAATCAAGTAAAATACTATGAAAATTATAAGGGCTAAATTATGCTTAAATGCTAACAAGATAACTCAAAGGTAGCGGAGCTTTGTCAAGACCATAGGAATGAACCCATGCATTTCAAGTAAAAAACTGATTTTGCACATCCCAGAGTGGCAACGCAGCTTTGTCAAGACCATGCCCAAATTGCTCTGAATCAATAGCTTCCCGCCATAGGAATGAACCCATGCATTTCTCAGGAAGGCCACAACACTCCCTGACTACGAACGTCATTTCTTGAACCATGCCTTGGAAGCTCAGTGCACTCGTCAGATATGGCCAATGCAGAAGATATCTCCATGAGCTTGTTCCCAATGAGTTGCCATCTCACTATGACGACTTTGATTGAGTGAGAGGGGGAGGCCTACTCGAAGGCTTGTTTGCAGGTGTGGTTTGGGTTGGCTGATCCTTGGAAACTCTGTTCTAGGAGTGATTGGATTTGAATTCCTCCTGCTCCTTCTTCTTCCCTCATTTCTGCATCTACTAGCTGTTGTGGAAGAAGAACGATTTGTGAAGTCAGTGTCTGCAATTTGAGAGGCATCAAAGGGGATGAGACTTTAACCTCAATTTCAGGAAGAAGTTGAATTGGAGCTTGTGTGTTCATTCATGCTAGCCCGAGAATTTGAGTATTTGGACAGGGGAGTCATGTAAAAGCTGCAGTTCATAAAACCGCAAGACAGTGTGACAAGCACGGTCAAATTGAATGGCAAATGGTAAATCTATATTCCGAACCTATTCAAGGTTGCAAATTTCTTTTTCATGCTTTGCAAATTGAACATTTCCTTGGACAGATACTACTCTTTTCTCTGCATTGGCTTATTTTGGAATATAAATATGGCATCCCAATGTCAAGAAGCAGGACCAACACAGTCATCTCTCTTTGTTGGTCCACTCTCGGTAGAAACCCAGAAATAGCGAGAACAGGGAAAAGGCCGAGGAACCATTACCAATTTACAATCAAACAAATCCGAACATGAATTGGATATGATCTGAACTGGAAAATTTGAACGACCAGCGTAGAAACCCATTATCTACTCTCTTTAGTACAACTTATTTTAACAAGAAAAAACACGTCTCCATATTTACATCACAGAGAGACACCCAAATCTTCAAGCGTAAGAAAGCCATCGGTATTGTTATGCACACCGCCCCTCAAGATCGGAGCGCGTGGGGGGTGGACTCCCACTCCCGAACATCCACCGCTGGCGGCCGAGTCAGACTATCAGAACTGGCAAGTTTATCAGGGTGCTTATCACTGAGTGTATGGATCTGTTGGCCCATTTCTCCGATATATTCAAGTTGTTCGTTGCAGCAGAAGAGCCAACTCGGCTCCAGACTTTTCAACAAAGGCCCAAACAAAAAGTAAGGCGAGTACGATTCTGTTTCTCTATTTTTCCTGCCGCCGGTGGTCGCCTCCTGCCACCGTCCGCCGCTTGCTGTCTGACACCAGTCGCCTTCAGCTGTCCTTTGCCCGCCACCGCCCACTAGCCACTAGGATGGAGAAATTTTGTATCGTTATCACACGTATATTTTGATTAAGAAACTCATTCAGAAAATAAAAATAGAAAATTCTATTTATGATTAGAAATTGATTTCTAAAACATAACGATTGTCATTTTCGCCCAAATCTCCCTCGAATCAAGTTCTACTTTCCCCCTCAAGCTCTCAGGGGCTATTTATCTCATTGAAGCCGGCTCTTCGGATTTTCCTTAGATCACCGAATTAGCTAAATCAACTCCTTTTTATTTGTGTTGATGATTAAATACTCTATCTTTCACAGTTTGTGAATTCCGTGATTCGTCCGACCTATTCCTTTTCCTATTAACACCCGACGTGGCACCGTTAAAATTGAAAAAAGCGGAGAAATCGTGCTAAATTATGACATTCGACTTAACGTAAGGGGAAATAGACTAGGAAAAAAAGAAGTTACATCAGGATGGGAGTATTAAAAGGTATCTTACTCCATACTACTCTGCATGAGGAGAAACAAAACACACATACATACACACGTATATCCTCATATTTATATCACAAGAGGGACGTACAAGTCTTCAAGTGCTACAAAGATGTCCTCCACATTTCCAGAGCCCTCAAGATCGGAACGTGCGGATTCCTTTCCTGAGCTTCCATCGCCGATGGCCAAGTCCTACGGCAAAATCAAGAAACCGTTGCGGTCCTTGGGGAGATTAAGAAAGTTGTCGGGATCGAACCCACAACCCTCATGATCGGAGCACATCGGGGTGGACTCCACTCCCAAACTCCCACTGCTTATGGCCGAGTCGACCGACGAAATCAAGAAATTGTCGCAGTCAACATCACGGGCATAGTCCTTATCGAAAGCAAAAAGTGAAGGAAGAGAACCTTCAAAATTCTTTTTAAGTGAATCGATCTTGTCATCATTCGAAACTTTAGAAGAACGACCAACTCCAACTCCGGAATCATCATCGGCGCCGGCCTTAACCGATGGGTTGTCCTCCAAATCCTTCAATTGCTTGCACACCCAATCGAGAACGGTCGCGATAAGGGACCTGAAGTCCTCCTTTGTCGCACAAGAATCACGCTTTTTCTCGACCCAGTCCAGCCACTCTCTCGGACCCTCCAGTGGCATCACGTCTCCCTTGCGACGGAGGTATTCAGAGATTATCTCTTCGACCGAGGGGTCGCCGAAAGAGTGCACCCCACTCTTGGTGGAGAAGACAATGACTGCGGCGCGAGCGCCGGTGAGTTCGCAGAGGTTGGAGGCCTTTTTGAAGAGGCCATTGCACCTCCTCCAGAACATCATGCGGCACTTGTTCGGGTCGTCGATCTTGCCGATTTCTGTTCGCCGGCGCTGAACCATTGACGGTGGAGTTTGCAAATGCTTTTTACTTGGAGAGAGAGAGAGTGGGTGGGCAGGGGCTTTTCTTGGTTCTCTTGGAGGGAGAGAAGGTGATGAATCTGTCTGCATGGTCCTCGAGTTTCTTCGGGAAAGAGTGAAGGGGTTGGAGGAAAGAAGATGGTGCTGTTTTGTGATGATGAAACAAGCACGAGGAGAGTGCCCGTATTTATAGCAGTGACTGCAGTTTAGGATTGTTGTGGGGGCTTTGATTTTCATGTCATGAAGCAGAAGGAGAAAATGAGACAAACTATATAATCAAAATATGATGCATTTCAAAATGTAAAATATCATCCCATTTGGAGGAAAATCTGTCGAGCTAAAGAATTAATCTACACCGGTCCAGTTTGGTGCTGGTGATGCTAATTCTGGAGTTGGACGTGGAAAATTTCAGGACAATTCTGGTTTTTCGTCCTTTCAACTTGACCTATGTAGATCATCGAATTAGGCGCTCAAACTTTTCACCCGTGTTATTTAAATACTCTTGCCTTTCACAATGTGTGGAACCGGTGATTTGTCCAATTAATTCTTTTTGCCATTAGCACTCGATGTGGCAATTAAGAGTAAAGAAATCTCTTTGAATTATAAAATTCAATCTAATATAAGATAAGAAGAAGGGAAAAAAATGTAGTAACATGTTAGGAGGGAAGAGAGAGACAGCACGCACGCGGCTGTTGACCGTCATATTCCAACTCATACCGACACCACCTTGCCACCATCATAGAAACTGAGCATGTAATTCAAGCCGATACGATGAAGAATCAATGCGGCTCAATCGAAACATGCTACAACATCGATTACTAACATGTACGATGGAAAATAAAAGACAAGCAATGGCCAATAGGAGACTAAAATGCTCATTGAAAGAGTCGGCCTTGTTGCGTCTCCTAAATTGGAAGATGTCAACTTATTCCTTTCCACAGACAGGTCCTCTTACCTGCTTTTTCCCTCAAGCACAACCATATCTCTTGAGTGCTGTTAGAAATCCTCCTAATTTGGAAGATGTCACCTAATCCTCTATTTTGTACTCTAATCATGGTGATTCTTTTAACGCTTTCTTTTTCTTGGACTCGTGCACTGTCATGACAAATCTTGCATTCTTATAACGCTTTTTTCTCAATTATTATTTGGTGCGCAAAGATCCCATGCCTCGCCTCGCGCCTTTGATCATCACAAATCATCAAATTCATAGCCAGATTTATCAAAACACATTAACACAAATACGATGCATCTCAAGAGTAAAATGTCATCCAATTTGGAGGAAAACTTGTCGAGCTAGAGAATCAATATGCATCGGTCAAGGTCGGTGCTGGTGGTAGTTCTGGAGTTGGTGGTCGAAGATTACGCAATTCTAGTATTTCGTATTCTCAACTTGACTAATGTAAACGGTCGAATTGGGTGCTCAAACTTTTAATTTGTGGTAATTAAAAACATTGCCTTTCGTGATCTGTATAATCATTAATTCGCCCAATCGATTCCTTTTTCATTAACACCTGATGCGGGTGGCTAAAAGTAAAGAAATCTCTTTATCTTATAAAATTTAATCTAATATAAGATAAGAAGAAGAAAAAATACAGTAACATGTTAGGAGGATAGAGGGAGAGCGTGCACTATCAACCGTCATAATCCCATTGAAATTGTCGACTCATCCCAGGACCACCTTACAACAGCATCGATGACGAACTTGAACGATTGCAAAAAGTAAAATAATGCAAAGGTATCCTGTTTTGGAAGATCCGCCATCAATCGGTTTTTCTCCGGAAATGATTACCACATCAAATGCTTTTAAGCATTTCGGGATTACTTTTTTGTATTTTGCTAGTCTTCCGGTGTTACTAATTATTATCATCCGATTAGGAAGAAAATTTATTGAGTTAGAAAAATAATCTGAAACGAATAGTAAACTTCTTAAAATATCACTTGTTGTTAGCGGATAGCCAAAGGGCAAATTCCCCAGCGAGATCTAATCATCTCATTGGCCAAAGAAAAATGAGGTTTATTAAGTTCTCCATCAATAAATCTCGAAACAAAGGCCCAAGGGTCCATCTTCCGTCACAACGGAGGAGGATGTTGAGTCCTTGATTGTGAGGTTCGAGGCCATCCGCGATTGCATGCCCAAGAAATTAGAGAATATTCCATCGATCATGGTCGGTGTTGGTTGTGGTTCCAGAGTTGGACGCCGAAAACTTTGGGGCAATTTCAATTTTTCGTCCTTTCAACTTGACTCATGTACATCGTCAAATTAGGTGCTCAAACATTTTGTTTTGTGTTAATTAAATGCTCCGTCTTTCATGATTTGTTTTACCATTAACACCCGATATGGCAGCTAAAAGTATAAAGATCGACTTCACCCGCTCTCCTTCCCTCTTTGAACCTTTCTTCGCCTCTTACAATTCGGGAGGGGAGGGATTTGACCGAGATATCTCCCTCCCCTCCTAGTTGCTTTCCCTTTAATTTTTTTTTTGTTTCTTTCCTTATTCTCCCGATCTAGTTTTATGCCTGGGAGCTTTGCTCTCCCGATCTTATATTTGGGAGCTTTTTTCTCTAATCTAATTCTAGATTTTGGAGTTTTAATGAATAAGCACTCCATCTCCAATTTCAATAGTGTTTACAGCAGCTTCGGTGTCAAATCTGTGCTTGTTCAACATGTTGTAGTTAAAATCTTTGGCGTCTCGCACTGGCTAAAGGGCTTGCTCTGACAAGTTTCATATATGAGTTCATTCAACATGTTTATGTTGTCTCCGTACAATGATGGTGTTAGAGACGTCGAACCTAGACGCATACTGCTAAAAGGCAAAGCTATAACTACATATATATGGAGATCCCAGAGATACCAACATGTGCTTATCACTAACAATGCTATGTGATTCGGTGATCGACCACCGATTTTTTCACTTAGATGCAGTCACATATCTATTCTCGAAGGAAAAGCGTGTGATTATCTCTGCCAACCATACACTGAGGATATGCCTTGATTTCTAGTTTTCGATTTGTTTTGGAGCTCCGTGAACTTGTCTTGTTATTGTGACTTTTGAGATTTCCTAGAATTCCTTTCATGTACCATTTTGGTAATGAAAGGAAATTTCTTTTGACAAAAATAAAAGTATAGAGATCGCTTTAAAGTATTAAATTCAATTTAACACAAGATTAGAGAAAAAAAATAGCAAGGAAAAAATATAGTGACATGTCAGGAGGAGAGAGAGAGAGAGAGCAGCTATCGATTGTTGTATTCCATTGATATCCCAAAACCACCTTTCCACAATGACGTCTACCGTTGAGCTCAGTGAATTCACAAAAATTTTCATTTGAGATTTTTTAAAAGAACGTTGATCCTTTTGTCTACATTTATTTTATGAATTTTTTTCTTTTTACTCTCTTCAAAATTTTGAAAATGGAAAAACCTTTGAACAAACTATATGATGGTTGCAATCATCCCAAGGTGAAATCTCGAGGGAGTTTGACAAATTGCCAAGTGGGCGCAAATGGCTCCTATGCCTAACATAGGCCCTCCCAAGCCCGACACAGGCCCTTCTAAATCTTATCGATTGCAAATTTATTTCTCAATTAATTGATCATTTTTTTCTTTGCTTCAGGGCTCACCATTAATCAATTATGGACCGATTAGGGAAGCAGCCCATGTTCAGCCCATCTTTTTCGTTATTGCATTTTCTTAGTAATCGGGTGATACCATCCTTTTCTTTTCTGAGAATGGTTATATGTTTCTAGTAAACAGACCTATAAATAACTTGCTATGCTTTGGGAAGAATTACCAAGAAATGACAGTTGCAGGAGAGCTCACTACTAATTAACTCATACAACCTGTATTTTTGGCCGTTTTGATAGATACTTTCACATCAAAGGGCAACAATGACTATTAGGCCGATATTTCCTAGTGCTGAATCAAGAGAAGATCTCGACAAGTATTTCGGGCCGTGCATCATGCAGCAAACATATACCAGCGACGACTAACAGCTCTTGTGAACTTCAAATTGTGCAAAGATTGTCTAATTGTGTACGCGCCCACAGTGACGCCCAACGCACAGTAGTCATGGTGCACGAGCCTTTTCGCACCAGTTATAAAGCTTGTCCTCCAGTGTTATGTCATCTCCTTCCAGCGTTTTACAATCTCCAGAGCTGTTCCACCAGTTGCTATGTAAGTTTTCAGCAACACCTTGGACGCAATCACCTTGACACCCACTTCATGAAAATGAAGAAGCAGAACAGGAAAAAGAAAATCACTTATCCGTGCCAAAATCAACATGAGCAGCGGAAGATTTAAAAGCGCCCCTTTCCAGAGTCGGGCCCATCTGATAGCTGCAACTGCAGCTCCTCCCAAGTGAGCTGATCCCGATATCTCACTGTCTCCCTGAACCAACCAAAAATATATGATTACAACACCAGACTTGTCCGTCCAAACAAAATTTTCAACTTTACAGGCAGTTTGCACACAGCAGATTCAAAAAATTTCCTCGGATTGCAGAGGACAGAATGCCAGTTGCATTACATAAAAGTTGCAGGTTTCGAGCTATTCCCTAAATCGAGCCAAGGATCTTCCGAAAAATACTATCACACACTTGCAGCACCAAGAAGCATGCTTTACTCCTGATCATGTCAACAAGCATTGTTGCGGATTATAGATAAGGCACCTCGACATAATCTATGAAAGATAGGAAGCGCTATCTCATGTTTTGAGATTGGAAACTGCAATCACCTATCTCAGAGTAAAGCACAATTTTTCTAGACCACTTCAGATCGTCGACAAATTGACATTCAAAGACTTGGAATAAACTTAAAGTGGATGGGACGTGACAAGTGGATTTACATAAATTACTGTTCATCTCAATAGTAGTTGCTCTATTTGCACATACCAATCCTGGCATACTCAAAGGGTCTATGCTGAACATTCCTTGCCCTGGAATCTTGAGATAATAAAAATGTGCATTAGCTACAAGTTCACAAAATAATTTTGCACATATTTCCAATAATTCAGTTTACCTTCGATTGCGAACGCATGAAAGCATGGTGCACCATATAAAATATTGAACCACCAAGAGCCAAGCCATATAAAACTTTAACAAGAATTCTGGTCCGAATTTTCTCACAATCTAACCGTACAACCGATTGAAAGGTACATAATTAATTAGAAAAAAATAGAACAACGGATATTATCCATCAAATAGAAAAATCAAACCAACAAAGTAAGCTGTCTACTTATGCCGAGGCACAAGACCACAAATGGTACGATTCTAACTAACATATGTCAGAAAAAGGTCCCCATCATAAACATAAACAAAAGAGAAAGAAATCTCTCTCTCACTCTCTCCCCCACCTGAAAACTGGCCATCCTTCCATGAGAAATGCATAAAAGTTACAGTCAGTTCTCCAAATTTAAATACACAGAAGCATTAAATGGTCAGGAAAACTAAAACATTTAAGGAAAAAACGCATCTTATCTCAAAGGAAATAAGAAGATGAAAAGGTGTTAGGTCATACATTGTACCCCAAAAGGTAAAGACCACTCATGTTGTAGATTGTATGCTCCATGGTCATATGGCTGAAAGAAGTTATCAGTGTGTGCAGACAACCGCTCTTTAAGTTGTCGAAGGAAATCTGCATGGGAGAATCATAGACTCACTTGAATTGAGAAATGAAAATTTATAATTAGACCAGCACCGTTAGGTCTGGTTTTGTTGGAGACCTTTAGTTCGAGGACAGAGTATTTTACTGTAAAGTTTTTCATCATAAATCTACGATCAGCAATCTGCCATAGCATAACAACAGCAACATTTGCAATTATCAGCCCCAGAACCATGTTGTCAACTGTTAGCCTTCTCATCCATGATTTCCTGCAGATGGGAAGACAAAATACCGTTGAAAAATTATGTTTTAGCCACATGATGCTACAATCAAGTAAACTTCAATCATAACCTAGTGTTTCCACCAGATGGTCGAAACCACGAAACCAAGGAAAGTCAAGGAATGCTAATTTGTACGAACTCTAGAAAGCAGCTTATGCATTAACCCTCACCTTCAGTTAAAGTAATCATGAGGGCTAATAGAAACACTTAGTGAAGCATTCTGCAAACGTGGCCGAGAACTTAAATGTCTCATTGATAAGTGGCAGCAGATTACATGATCACCCTACCCCTGCATGAATCAAACCCTGCAACCACTGAGAGCACTCTTGCAGCCTCCTCTTGAACTTCCATCTCCAGAGAATCAAGAAAGCTGACCAAGGGGTGAATGACCTCACCACCACAAATTTCTGATCATCATTCGCCACTTTGTGCAAACTAGCCAGAGCTTGCCTCTTCATTTCTGGGTCTTGCTCAATCTTCGTCCTTGTCAACAGATTCTTGACATAAAACCTCACGTCCTCCTTACAATCCCATAACCTGGGCTTTGAGACAACAATGGCATATCCATGAGGAAAAAAACTAATTTTGCACATCACAGAGAGATTCTTGACATGGCAATGGAGCTTTGTCAAGATCATGTCCAAATTGCTCTGCATAAATAGCTTCCCACCATAGGAATGCACCATGCATTTCTCAGCAAGGCCATGACACTCCCCTGACTGTGAACATCATATCTTGAACCATGCCTGGAAGCTTAGTGCTCTGATCAGAGATGGCCAATGCAGAAGATTTCTCCACGAACTCGTTCCAAATGAGTTGCCATCTCTCACTGTGACGACTTTGATTGAGTGAGAGAGGGAGGCATACAAAGAAATTAACTTGATGGCTTGTTTCCTGGTGGGGTTTGGGTTGGCTGATTCTTCGAAACTCTGTTCTTGGAGAATTTGCATTTGAATTTCTTCAGCTTCTTCTTCTTCCCCCATTTCTGCATCTACTATTTGTGGAAGAAGCTGAATCAGCTTGTGTGTTCATTCATGCTAGCACAAGAATTTGAGTATTTGGACTAGGGTGTCATGTAAAAGGGACAGTTCATAGAACTGTAAGACAGTCAAATTGAATGGCAAATGGTAAATTCATATTCCGAACCTATTCAAGGTTGCAAATTCCCTTTTCATACTATGCAAATTGAACATTTCCTTGGACAGAGACAACTCTCTTCTCTGCATCGGCTTATTCTCGAACATTAATATGACATTTCAATGTCAAGAAGCAGAACTAAGACAGAGACATCTCGCTTTATTGGTCCACTCTCGGAAGAAACTGTGACATCTTGAAATTGCCCAATTGGGATTTATGAAATGAACGGTTTTATGAACATACTTGTAATTAGTTCTCGCTCGGAACTGATCATTCCTAGGATACTAACCATTAAGGAAAGGCTAATTAGGGATTTAAAATTCGTGCGACCAAAGAAATTTGATTGTGAACCAACTTTCGACCATAGAATTGTCGAGATAACATTTTGAGCTAATGTAGGCCAATCTTAGGATAGTTATGGGTCGGGTCGTCACTGTCATATGAGTGGATCACGGGTGATTCCGTTTGACCATGAAGTGAGATGACGAACGATCTCGAACCTATACCGAACGATCGTGCCCGTCGAAATTAGTGATCGATCCTCACGATTACATGGACAACCCAGGCCGCCACGATCCGAACGAACTTGCACGTGACTTGATTTATTATCAGTCACGGGTTGAATATGCGAATTTCCCCAAAAAGCCGCCCGTTAGTCAGAGACTCGCTCAAGTTACGTTATTTAAAATTCAGTCATTAATTAGAGGCTAATTTGGACATCGAAAATTTAGGAAGTCACGACAGGACGTTTGGACAACGTTGTTATTGGAATATTAAGCTTTGGATTTTCCCAGATCCTTCAGAAAAATTCAATTTCCGCGAGAAAATGGAAAGTGACCATTTCACCCTTGGGAGTTTGTTAAGGTCATGTGTTAAAGAGGAATAGCATTTTGGTCATTTTGCCCTAATTTTAAGAAATGACATTTTTACCCTTGGAATTTTATGAAATTCTCAAATTACCCTTGGATATTTTGGAAAAGATTCGATCCGGACTGTTGATTTCGAGATAAGATCGAATTTGGGTCGTTGATTTGGATTGTGAGGGAGGGGCATGATGGTCTTTTTGGCATTTCAATTGTTGGCCTTTGACTATTTATAGACCAAAACCCTCTCTCTCTCTCCTCATTTCTCTCTCCCCCTCAATCGGCCACTCCCCTCCCCCTCACCACCGATCGCTCCCTTGGCCCTCGTCCGTCGTCGCCGCTCCGGCTGCCGTTCGCGAGCCAACGCCGCCCACGTCCTCATGCCGCCACCGCCGTTCCCCTCTCCCTCTCGGTTCACTCTCTCTCCCCTCCCCCATGGCCGTGAGTGACTGCCAAGCCAAGCCACCGCCATCGCCGCCGTCGTGAGGCCACCGGCCAGCCGCCCCCTTTTCACTCTAGCTGAGCTAGCCTGGAGTTCGTGTAAGTCGCCCCTAAACCCTATTTAGGATGTCGGGTATCGATAAACGCGATTAGGGGTTAAATCGGGTTAATTAGTGTCGGTTTAGGGGTTATTTAGGACCGTTTATGGATTATGTTGGTGGACTGATTTGGCAATTTGTTGTGACCGATTTTTGGATGAAAATATGATGTTTTGGGACTGAATTGAGACTGAGTTGATTGCTGGAAAATTGGGGATTGAAATGACGATCCTACGGTCCGATTTGGAGATGTTCGGTGTCGGATTGGTGTGCCGAGATGTGGCTGTGTTGTGTAGTTGATAGTATGGTGTGCATGTATAGGGGATCGTTTGTATATGTTGGATGCTGTATAAAGTTGGTTAAGTAATGGATAAGTCCGTTCTTCCTTTTTCCCCAGTTGTTTCTTGTCCGGGTATTGATTGTGGCTTTCGCTGATTGTTTAAATCTCTGAAAAGTTTGAATTGGGTCGGCGATACCCTGGGACATCGCACTAACTCAACCCATGAGAGGGATGTCGCGGGCTCGATGGGTGCGGGGCGTGATAGAAAACCAGAAATCACGAGCAAAACGAAATAGCAGAGGATACAATACCAATTTACCATCAAACAAATCCGAATATGTATTGGATATGATCTGACCTGATAAATTGAGCAACCAGCGTAGAAACCCATTATCTAATCTCTCCTTCGCAAGACAGTTTAACAAGAAAGAAGACGTATCCATACATACATCAAAGAGAAACACCCAAATCTTCAAGTGTCAGAACGTTATCGTGATTATACACATCGCCCTCAAGATGGGAGCGCATGAACTCCACTCCCGAGCTTCCCTCGCCGGCGACCGAGTTCTCCGGCTAAGTCAAGAAACCGTCGCGGTCACCGTAGCCGAACTAGTACTCGAAGAGACAAAAAAAAGTCGTCGGGAAATATAGGCATAACCGTCAAGATCGGAGCTCGTGGGATGGGACTCCACTCCACTTCCGAACTTCCGCCACCGCCGGCCGAGTCAGACTGTCAGAACTGGTAAGTTTGTCAGGTCCCGCGTGGGACGTCCGTGTGCTTATCACTGTTGTTCAGTTGCGGCGGAAGAGCCAGCTCGGTTGCAGGCTGGTCAACAAAGGCCCAAAGAAAAAGAAGTCTCCCTCTGGGCTCTTATCTCATCGAAGCCTTTTCTTTAGGCTCTTCGGATTTTCCTTAAATCACCGAATATGGGATTTTCAACTTTTTTTTAATTTGTGCAAAAATAAATACTATACCTTTGGCGCGATTTGTGAAATCGGTGATTTGTCGAATTGATATTTTTTTTATGCTATTAACACCCAATTTGACACAGTTAAAATTATGAAAGTGGAGAAATCATCTTGAATTATAAAATTCGACTTAATATAAGGGAAAACGGAGTAGGAAAAAAGCAGTTACATCGGGTTGGGATGACTAAAAACTGTCATATTCTATGCTATTCTACGTGATAAGAAACCACCCCCCCCCTCTGACACACACACATATGTGTGTGTATGCATATGTTTATGTTATTTATATCACAAAGAGACATTCAAATCTTCAAGTGCAGCAAAGATGTGGTCGTCATTATTTTCACAGCTCTTAAGATGGGAGTGCACGAACTTCTCTCCTGACCTTCCAAGAAGGTCGTCAGGATCTAACCCATGACCCTCAAGATCGGAGCACGCGGGCTTGGAATCCACTTCCGAACTTTCACTGCCTGCGGCTGAGTCGACCGGAGAAGTCAAGAGATTGTGGTAATCAACATCGTGGGCGTAGTTCTTGAAGAAGGCAAAAAGTAGAGGATGAGAAGCTGCGAAATTCGTTTTAAGTGAATGGATCTCGTCATCGTTCAAAACTTTAGAATCACGACCAACTCCAACTCCAGAATCATCACCGGCAACGACCTTGACCGATGGGTTGTTCCCCAAATCCATCAACTTCTTGCGCAGACAGTTGAGAACAACCTGGTACTTCATGATCAAGGAGGCGCAGTCCTCCATTGTCGTGCAAGAATTGCACTCTTTCTCCGCCCAGTCCAGCCACTCTCCCATACCCTCCGTCGGCATCATGTCGCCGTCGCGACAGAGGTAGGCAGAGATTATCTCCGTAATCGAGGGTTTGCAGACACAGCGGAGCTCGCCCTTGGCGGAGATAATGGCGAGGGCGACGTGAGCGCCGGTGAGTTCGTGGAGATCGGAGGCCTTTTTCAAGAGGCCCTTGCGCCTCTTACAGAGTGTTTTGGAGCGATCCTTCGGGTCTTCGATCTTTGCTATTTTTGTCCGCCGGCGCTGGACCGTTGACAATGGAGGAGTTAGCAAATGTTTTTTACTTGGAGAGGGAGAGAGTGCTGGGGCTGTGGCGGGGGCGTCTCGTGGTTTTCTTGGAGTGAGGGAGGGTGATGAATGTCCATGCATGGTCCTCGAGTTTCTGAGAGAGAGAGAGAGAGAGAGAGAGAGAGAGTAGAGGGTTTGGAAACAATGGAAACAAAGATAGTGCAGCTTTTTGCTATGCTCATGTAGCATGAGGCAGGTGCCGCTATTTATAGCAAGTCAGCAACACATGAGTGCTGCTTGTACCACTAGAATGATAATTGAAAAAGAATTGAAAGAATGTAGTTTTAAGTTTTGTCCTAGAATCTTGCAACGCATCGGGATTTTGTTTTGTATTTTTTTCTTGTTCAGGTGTTACACATCCTTTTCCTTTCGTTTATGCCACTGCAGCCGTACATTCACCGGTTGTTAAACACTGAGGCGGAAAGGAGATACTAAGACAAACTATTCAATCGAAATGTGACGCGTTCCGAACGTAAAAATATCATTCGATTTGGAGGAAAATCTATCGAGCTAGAGCATTGATCTACATCGGTCAAGGTCGGTGCCAGTGGTAGTTTTGGATTACGCAACCCTAATTTTTCGTCCTTTCGATTTGACTTATGTATATGGTCGAATTAGGCACTCAAGGTCGGTGTTGATGGTAGTTCTGGATTACGCCGTTCTGATTTTTCGTCCTTTCAACTTGACTTGCGTAGATGGTCGAATTAGGCGCTCGAACTTTTTACTCATATTGATTAGATACTCCACCTTTCCTATATTGTAGAATCACTAATTCGCCCAATCGATTCCTTTTTTCATATACACCCGATGCGCGCAATCAAAAGCAAAGGAATCATTTTAGTTCAACCTAATGTAAGATAAGAAGACAAAAATAAGAGAGAGAGAATATTGTCAAACTCATCCCAAGGCCACTTTGCAACAACATCATTCCGATTGCAAAAAGGAAATAAAGCAAAGCTGTCCTGCTTAGGAAGATCTAGCGGTGATCGGTTCCCGGTCCGATCCGGTCCCATCCAAGAATCGAGAACCAGACCAAGAGGACCAGTTCCCAATTTTTGGGACCGTCGACTGGACCAACTAGTCTTGGAACCGGAAACCGGACCGGACCGACCGGTCCGGTCCGGTCCGGTTCAAATGAATCAAATACTTGTAAAAAAAATATATATGTCCCATGTGGGCTTCCAAAAATATATATCCCCTAATTTAAACACTTGTTATTAGAGAGGCAAAAAATAAAAAAGTCAACCCATTCGCAGCAGCTTGATGGCTCACAAAATTGGCAAGTCAGTAATAACAAATAAATTCCTTGAAAAGATAAAAAAATAACTAGCTAATTTTTAAAAAATATGCATAAATGATCGGTCCAGTTCTTACCATGGAATCGGGAACCGGACCGACTGTCCACCGGTTCCAAAAATGGGAACCGGGGACCGGACCAACACCCCCTAGGCCCGCCCAGAATCGACCGGTCCAGTCCGGTCCGGTCCGGGTGGTTCCCATTGCACAACCCTAGGAAGATCTTCCATGATTCACTTTTTCTCCGGAAGCAATTACAACATCAAATGCTTTTATGCATTTCGGGGATTTTTTTTTTGTATTTTCTACTATTCAGGTGTTACTAATTGCTATCAATTTTGGAGGAAAATTTGTAAGTGAATGCATTCCTTCTTTCTAAATGCTGGTTAAGAGGTGCTGGAGTTGGAGTTAAAAGAATGACTAGCTAACAGGTGCTGGTAATGGAATCTCGGAAGGGAAAAAAGGGTAATGGAAATTTTATTTTTTATCGTCGAAGGGTAATGGAAATTTCAAACGCTACAAATTCGACATGGAAGCCGCTTTTACGCATTTCGGGATTTTTTTTTTATCATCCAATTTGGAGGAAATTTCATTGAGTAAGAAAATTGATTTGAAACGAATAGTAAAACCTCTTAAAATATCACGCGTTGTCACGGAAAAGCCAAAGGGCAAATTCGCAAGCGAATGAGGGTTATTAAGTTCTCCATCAATAAATCTCGAAACAAAGGCCCAAGGGTCCATCTTCTGCAGCGACCGGAGGAGGACGTCGAGTCGTTGATTGTGAAGTACAAGGCCATTCGCAATTGCGTGCACAAGAAATCAGAGAATGTTCCATCAATCATGATCGGTGTTGGTCGTGGTTTCGGAGCTGGACGTCGAAAATTTTGGAGCAATTTTTATTTTTTGATTCTTTCAACTTGGCTCATGTAGATCGCCAAATTAGGTGCTCGAGACAAAGCGAAGGGGCATGGAGTACGAACTGATTTGGTGTGGGGTTTATAGCACCATGATTGCAACTTAGACAACTAGAATAACAATTAAAAATAATTGAAAAAGTTGTGGTGTGGCTTTTGACTTTTATGTTTTAGATTCAGTTGTTCACATGCGAGACACCTGCCCTCCTTGTCTGCAGTTGTCCCACATTCGGGTATCGTGTCCTTTCTTTTCTTGAATACCACTGTAGTCATAAATTCACTACAAAATTCAATCTAATATAAGATAAGAAGAAAGAAGAAAAAACGGTAACATGTTAGGAAGAGAGAGAGAGAGCATGCACAACTATCGGCCATCATATTTCGACTCATCCCAATACCACCTTGCCACCATCATAGAAACTGAGCATGTCATTCGAGCCGATACGATGAAGAATTAATGTGGATTAATCGAAACATGCTACAACATCGATTGCTAACATGACATGTATGATTGAAAAATAGAATACAAGCAATGGCCAATGAGAAAACGCTCAATGAAAGAGTCGGGGCTGTGGCTATGTTTCCTATATTGGAAGATGTCAACTTCATCCTTTCCTCCCAAAGTTCCAACGGACAGGCCGTCTCACCCCCTTTCTTTCGCAAGTCATAATTATATTATCTTCAGTGCTTTCAGTGCGCTCTAATCGTGGTGATCCTGGAGTTGGAGCTAAAAGAAAGATTCTTGCACTCCTTTTAACTTTTTCTAAGACTTGTACTCGTGCCCACTGTTTAACTCTTTTCTTAGTGTTGGACTCATGCGCTCTCATGACAAATTTTGCTTTCTTTTAACTCTTTTCTTAATTATTAATTTGGCGCCCAAGGACAGTCACTTGCCTCGTGCTCTTTGATCGTCACCAAATCATCAAATTCATAGCCAGATTCATCAGAACACAATCTTTCCACACACCGATGGAAATGGCATTGGCCAAATTGACAAGACCTGTTTAGAGTAAAATACCAAATGCTGCCAGAACAACGAATTTTGCAACCCATTTCGGAGTTTTTTCTTTCTTTTCTTTTGTATTTTCTAGTAGTCAAGTGTTACTATCCTTTGGTTGTCTTTTCTTTTCATTTATGCCACTTTAGTTATGAATTTCCGTTGTTTTAAATTCACTCGGTATTAAACGTAAAGCTAAAGAAGATATTGAGACAACCTAATATATTACAAATACAATACATTTCAAGAGTAAAATATCAACCAATCCGGAGGAAAATCCGTCGAGCTAGAAAATTAATCTACATCGGTCAAGGTCGATGCCGGTGGTAGTTTTGGAGTTGTACGTCGAAAATTACTCAATTCTAGTTTTCGTCTTTTCAACTTGACTTATGTAGACGATCGAATTGGGTGCTAGAACTGTTTACTTGTGTTAATTAAATTCTCTGCCTTTCATGATACTTGGAATTTATAATTCGCCCCATCAATTCCTTTTTCCAGTAACACCCGATGCTGGTAGCTAAAAGTAAAGAAATCACTTTAAGATATAAAATTCAATCTAATATAAGATATGAAGAAAAAGAAAATGTAGTAACAAGTTAGGAGGAGAGGAGAGGCTGAAGTGGCTAGCAAGGATCACCTAGAGGGGGGTGAATAGGTGATCTTAAATAATTTTAATAAATTTAAGCGAAAATAATAAAACGCAGTTTGAGTCTGAATAATATTCAGATTCTATAAGGACCGTGCTCTTGAATGTGCAGTGAGTAAAGTAGAGATTAAGGGATAGAAAAACTGCACACAGAGTTTATAGTGGTTTAGCTTATAGTAAGCCTACGTCCACTCTCCCACGCTGACAGCCTATCGGCTAGATTTCACTATGTAATCAAGAGGTTTTACAGATCTAGAGTGATAACACTCTTATGTATGATAGAACTCTCTATCTCACACAAATACCCTTACAAAGTATCTCTCGAGATTCTAAAGTTTGGCTTAAGGAAAAAAGAATTGGAATAAACTCAGGCTTTGAACTTGATGGTTCTTGAATCTATTTTCTTCTGCTGCTCGTTGAACTCCTTAAATACTCCTCCACTTCCAAACTAGCCGTTGGATAGTCTTTAGAGGATCATCTTTCAATCTTCACTTTGGACAGATTTGTAAAGAAGGAATTGAGTAGCCGTTGAGTGACAGATTCTGAATCCCGCTGATTCTGATCAGAATCTTGGTTTCCATAAGTAGAGATTAGTCCGTTGAGATAATATTTTGATTGACAATCAAATTGATTTAGATTGAGTCAATCAAAACTTTCCTTGTGAAATCTAAGCCAGATCACTAGTTGTTGTGTTGAGTTCTGCGTTTGTAAAATTCAGCATCTGAAAAGCTTCAGCTTCTGAGTCTGGAGAATTTTCTGCGTCTAGAAACTTTCTGCGTCTAGAAAATTTTCATTGTCCGAAAAACTTTATCGACTGAGTCTGGAAAAATTTCTGCTTCTAAAAAATTTCTGCGTCTGAAAGACTTCATCGTATGAGTTTGGAAAATTTTCTGCTTCTGAAAAACTTCAGAATCTAAGTCTGCAAGTTCTCTACATCTGGAAAATTTTAGAGTCTGGAAAATTTCTCTATGTCTGAACTTCCAGATTATAATAACCTGGAAAATATTTTCATGTTAGAATTAAAAGTTATTTATGGAAAGTTTTGTCAACTTCAAAATTTATTAGGGTTTTCCTCAACAATCTCCTCGTTTTTCATGGTGACAAAATTTTCATGCAGATTCAAATAATATTGACTGAAATTGAAAAGCATGAAATACAGCATTGACAAGACTTTATGATATCTATATTTCTCTTATGCCTGCATAACCTACAAATCAAGGGGTATTAGTATAACACTATCTGCATAATTTCTCCTCATTTTTGTCATCAGCAAAAAGAATAACAAGCAGACTAAGCAGTAGATAAAAATCATTCAAACAAAGTGTCAAAAATAAGAGTTATGAGTACAAATTGTTGAATGTTTGAAGAAGGAAGGAATAAAAGATAGGTCATTTTTTAAAAGGAGTACGAATGAACTGAAAATTGTCTAGAATCGAAACAGTTTCATCAATCTTGTTGGCGCATTGACCCATGGCTTGCTCCATATTCGACGAACACTGAGCAATTGCCTCCTGCAATTCTGCCTTGTCTTTTTCTGCCTGAAGTTGGTGAGCTTGATTGTTTTCCTCAACAATCCGGTGAAGATTCTTCATATTTTCCTCCAGTGCAGCTTATTTGTCCTTGATTTCCAGCAGAAGGGTCAAAATTGACAGATTATCAGAAGTCTTATTCTGGACATTTTTCTGAGCAGGCTGTTCAAATCCTTCCCCTGTCTCTGGTGGAATCTCCCCCTGAAATTTTTTATGTACTTCAGAAGGTTCTGCATTAACTGGTTTTTCATGATGGACTTGAAAGGGATTAGCATCAAATTCATGTTGATCATCATCCTGATCAGGCAGATTAGATTCTCCAGAAACTGGGTCTGGAACCCTTGTAGTAACATCTGGATCAGCTGTTCTTCCAGATTCAAGGTCCTCTTCTTCTTCATCCTAAAAAAGGATTCTTCTTTTCTTTCTATAAACCTTGAGCGGAGTGAAAGAAGCTGGCTATTTCTTAGATGGGTCATTTCTTTTCTTGACCTCTATTTCCTTTTCAACCTTCTTTCTACTTTCTGAGGGCAAAGCTTCCTTGCCTCTGGATTTTCTTGTTTTCTCCCGTACATCATCAAAATTCTTCATCTTGTGAAGCATTCTCTCTCCAACACACATAGTAAGAATCACAGTTTCACACAATTCATTTGGAATAGGGATATTCAAATATGAAAATATAGCAGAGATGAAAGAGCCATATGGGAGTAGTCCCTTGCCCTTATGAAGTGTACGATACATATGGAAGATGATAATGTGAGGAAGAGAGAAATCTTTCCTTTTAGAATTGCCCAGATAAGCTTGACTTCAGAATTGGATAGATCTGTTTTGGAAGTAGCTTCGGGCCTCAAGTAGTTGATGATGATTTTGTGCAGGATCATTGAGGTTCTGGTTAAATCAGAATAGGTGATATTCTTCTTTGATCCTGAAGCAAATTTCTAATCTCCATAAACTATCATCCAAGTATCTTCAATGCTTACATCCACAGGAGTGAATTTAGAATGTTTAGCTCCCATTATCAAGGCTAGATCTTCAACTTTCAGATCATATCGTCTATCACCAACAGTGAATTGGATCCAGTTGGGTGATAAAATGGAGAGATTTGAATAAAAATATACAGTTAATTCAGCATATACTTTGGCAGACTGCATACAGTATTCAGCAATACCTAGCCTACTGAAGAGATGCAAAACAGGAATGCCAGCCCTATTAAGATAATCAAAATCAACGTTGTGATGGTTCATCACTTCTCGTGCGAGTACATCTTGTAGAACATATTATGCTCTGTGCTTCTGAAGAGACCACCAGAACCTATTAACCCATAAGCAATACCAACTCGCATAACAAAGTTCTCATGGAACTTCGCATCATCATGAGGAATAACAAATTTAGAAGCACTTAGTGGTTTAGGGTTAACAGGAGTTGTTTCCTCAACAGGGGGGTTAGACGATTCGCTGACTTTTTCTTTCCCTTTCCTAGAAGAAGTCCGTAGGGGAGTAGAACGAACTTGTTCCTCAGCAGGTTCAGAACGAGATTTAGTGTATTCTTGAACAAGACTAGTTTCATCATGAAAACCGTTTTCTTTTAAGCAGTCGAAAAGAAGAGAGGCGGAGGCATTACTCCGTTTTAGACGTTCATAGACCTTCCACACCTGATTTATATCTTTCTACCGAAAATCTGTTTTACCGGTGGTAGCTGGTGTAGACGTAGGATGATGCTCCTGTTGAGTGGATACTGTAGGGCTTGGCTGCTCGGACTCCGTATCTGATAACTCCATATACTCTAGGGGAGCGGTGGATTTAGAGTCACGGTTGAAAATCCGAGTTGACTTGATTTTATACGGCATGATGAACAGGTTTGAAGATGAAAGATTGGATTTTTGGAGAAGGAGAAGAGAAAGATGAGTTTTTTTTTTGTTCGAGACGGTCTGAGAGATGATCAAGAGAGAAAAAGAATGAGAGAGTTTCTACTGGTAGAGTTTTCACGGCGAGAGAGACGATATATATATAGAAAAGAGTTATGGACTAGAGTTATAAAAGGCAATCAAACAAAGAGTATATATATGTATATTAAGCATAAGCAACCAATCAAATAATATAGAATATTTACCTGGCTCGCTTTCCAGAATTAACAAACATGAAAATATCTTGCCAAAAATTTTCTGGCCAAGATATTCCTGCCATAACAATTTAGAAAGTACTTATCTCTTGAGTCTGAATTATTTAGACGGAGAGCCCCTGAGTATGAAAAATTCCTGTCTACAGAACACTTTAAGAAAAAGGATAAATAATGCATAGTTGGGTTCTAATGTGTTCAAATGAAGATTTATCAAGTGGTTTTGTGAATGTATCAGCTAATTGATTCTTAGAATCAATGAATTAAATATTCACATCACCATTATGCACATGATCTCAAATGAAGTGATGCCTAATTTCAATATGCTTTACACGAGAATGAATAATAGGGTTCTTAGTAACATTGATAGCACTTGTATTATCACATTTGATTGCAGTACTTGAATCTTCAATTGCAAAATCTCTTAATTGCTGCTTCATCCATAGAATCTGTGCACAGCAACTCCCCAAGGCAACATATTCTGCTTCAGCTGTTGAAAGTGCTATTGTGTTTTGCTTCTTTGAGTATCAAGATATCACCATACTTCCAAGTAGTTGACATGTACCTGTAGTACTTTTCCTATCCACTTTACAACCAACTAAGTCAGCATCAGAATAGCCAGTAAGAGTAAAATCTGAGTCTTTAGAATACCAAAGACCTAACATTGGATATGTTCCAATGTATTTGATTATTCTCTTTACTGCAGAAAAATGTGATTCTCTTGGGTAAGACTGAAATCTCGCACACATACATACACTAAAAAGTATGTCAGGTCTAGAAGCAATAAGATATAATAAAGATCCTATCATGCTTCTGTAAACCTTCTAATCAACCTTTTTACCATTTTCATTCTTGTCCAGTTTGGAAGATTGAGACATAGGAGTGTCTGTTTTCTTACAGTTTTGCAGTCCAAACTTTTTGACAATTTCCTTGGCATACTTCTCTTGGCAAATGAAAGTTCCATTCTTGGTTTGTTTCACTTGTAGACCAAGAAAGAATATCAGTTCGCCCATCATGCTCATTTCAAACTCTTTCTGCATATCTTTTGAGAATTCCTTACACGACAACTCATTAGACGATCCAAATATGATATCATCAATATATATCTGAACTAATAGAAAGTCCTTAGCTTTTCTTTTAATGAAAAGAGTTGTGTCAACTTTACCTTTTGTGAAACCATTTTTCATAAGGAAGTTACTTAATCTCACGTACCAAGCACGAGGTACTTATTTCAGACCATAAAGAGCTTTATTGAGTCTGTAAACCTGGTCAGTCTTCTTTGGTTCTTCAAAACCAGGAGGTTGTTCCACATAAACTTCTTCTTTGATGTAGCCATTTAGGAAGGCACTTTTCACATCTATCTGGCAATTGGTGCATAGGTTTCATCATAGTTAATGCTTTCTTATTGAGAGTAGCATTTTGCAATCAGTCTTGCTTTGTTTCTTATGACTTTCCCTTTGTCATTCAGTTTGTTTCTAAAAACCCATTTTGTTTCGATTACTGGATGATTTTTGGGTTTTGGCACAAGTTCCCAGACTTCATTAATTTTGAATTGTTGTAGCTCCTCCTGCATGGCTTCTATCCAGCTTTCATCTGATAAAGCTTCATCAACTTCCTTTGGTTCTATTTCTGAGATAAATGCAAGGTTTCTAATGTTCTCTTTGTATTTTGACCTTGTTCTGATCCCTTCTTCTATATCACCAATGATGAGATTCTTTGGATGACTGGATTTGTGTTTCTAGTTTCTATCGAATTTTTCCTTCTGGATCTCATTAGATTTTGAAATATCAGCTTGAGTTTGAATTATTTCTTTTCTGCTTCCTTCTTCAAACTCATCGATCTTTGGAAAGTTTTCAGATTCTTGAACAATAGGAGATGATTCAAATTCATCTTTTTGAGTCTGGATATTTTCAACAAACTTTACATTCATTGTTTCTTCCATAGTCTGAGAGCTTTTGTTGAAGACTCTGTATGCTTTACTTGTAGTTGAGTATCCAAGGAAGAAACCTTCATCTGCCTTTTCATCAAACTTACCAAAGTGGTCATTTGGATTTTTAAGAATAAAACACTTACAACCAAACACACGAAAATACGAGATGTTGGGCTTTCTACCTTTAAAAAGCTCATAGGGGTTTTCTCAAGAATTATTCTGAGAAAGACTCTGTTGATGATATAACATGCTGTAACAACTGCTTCTGCCCAAAAATGAGAAGGAATCTTGCTTTTAATCAACATGGTTCTTGCCATTTCTTGCAAAGAACGATTTTTCCTTTCCACAACACCATTTTGTTCTAGTGTATATGGAGTAGAGAAATTGCGTTGAAAGCCATTTTCCTCACAAAAATTCGAGAAGCTTTGATTATCAAATTCTCCCCCATGATCAGTTTTGATGCAGGAAATAGTATAGCCCTTTTCATTCTGAATTTTTCTTGCAAACTTTGAAAAATATGAGAAAGCTTCATTTTTATGAGTAAGAAAGAATACCCATGTAAACCTGGTGAAATCATCAACAATGAGTAGACAATATTTCTTACCACTAATGCTTTGTGTTCTGGTTGGTCTAAAAAAATCCATATGAAGAAGCTGCAAAGCACGATTAGTGGAACATGATGTATAGGCTTAAAAGAGCTTCTTACTTGTTTTCCTAGAGTGCAAGCATTGCATAGTTCTGTTTTTCTGTATCTCAAATCCGGTAGTCCTTATACCAGTTTCTTGTTTGATATTTTTGAAATCTGTTTTATACTGATATGTCCCAGTCTTCTGTGCCAAAGATCTTCATCCTCTTTGACAGAGATCAAACAATGAGTGGAGTTAGAGTTGATGTCTAGAAGATAAATGTTCCCATGTCTTCTCCCTGTGAAAATTTGAGAACTATCTCTGCTTGTTCCTGAACAGGTATCTTCTTAAAAATTGATTTTGAATCCTGAATCACATAGCTGGCTTATGCTTATCAGATTGTAGTTGAGACCTTTTACCAATGAAACATCATTGATTGTGAGTCCTCCAATCTCAATAGTTCCTTTTCCAACTATTCTTCCTTTATTATTTCCTCCAAAAGAAACTTTTCCACCCTTCAAACTTTGTAGTTCAGCAAAAATGCTAGGATCTCCAGTCATGTGTCTGAAATATCCACTGTCCAGGTACCACTTTCTTTTCCTCTTTGTGGTAACCTACAAAAGTTACAACTACTCATGTTTTCTTTGGTACCCAAACTTGTTTGGGTCCTTGAAAGTTAGTATAGGCTGTCTTAATAAAGTCTCTTCGAATAGGTCTCCAGACCTTAGGACATTCGTTCTCAAAATGTTGTGGATCTCCACATTTTGAGCACTTTAAAGCACTTCAACCAACATGTTTAACAAAATTCTTTTTGTAATGATTTTTGTAAGCTTGTCGAGGAGGTCATTGTCTTAATCTCTCCTTGACCTTTGGAAAATCAATTAAACTTTTATTCTTCTTTACAAATTCAAGACCAGATTTGTTGAAGTAAGGAATCTATATAGAAAGAATATTTTTCAAGGTTTCTGAGCCTTTTGAAAATTTGGAAACAAGTTCTGTAACTTCCTTTTTCAAAGCAATATTTTCTTTAGAAAGAAAATCTCGATTTTCCTTGAGTTGATAAAATTCTTTTTGAAGAAAATCAATTTTTTCTTTTTGAGAAGACTCATGTTGTTTAAGTGATGAATTTTCCTTTTTCAGAGAAGAGATTTGTCGCGACCCTAAAAAATTTATCATTTTTCGGGCTAATGGATTATTAAGACTAATCTTAACTCGGGCCCTTCCAAGCCCTACCAATTCGCAACTTAGGGTTTAAGTCTTTAACATGCAAATATTTTCATGCTTAGAGTCGCCACTAATCAATTTGTGGTAGGCTGATTAGAAACCTAAATAAAATATAGGGAGATATGTTTTATTTCTACGAATCAGAGATTCTAAGTCTGGGGACTTGATTACGCTAGATCTAGTCTAACGCCCTTTCGGTACCTTTTCTTTTCAAAAATATTTTGGCAGGCAGTTTTGATCCATTTTAACTTAATTACTAACATGTGAGGTGTTCATGCGGGTGCGCAAATCACCAATTTAACACTCAGGAAAGCATTAAATAAATTATAAGTTTAGGAGAATTACTTACCTCGAAGCCTCGCAAGCATCTGCATTGTTAGCTAGAAAATCACATCAACATCCTAATATGATTCCTAATTAACAAGCAATTCACTCATTTTCTTTTTTTTTTTTTGGATTTTTTGCTTATTTAAATGAAAGCTAGACTATATGCAATGACGTGCAAAAAATGGCATGCAATTAATGCAACCTAGCATGCAAACTATGTGTCATGCGACGACATGACATAATTCTAATGACATGCACATGGTTTATTTTTGGTATTTTCTGATAAAATTCGGAATAAAAATATACCTAAATTAACATGCAACCTATGATCACTTAACATATCCTAAAATGACTTATTTTTGGGATTTTTGTTAAAATTCGAAATAATAAATTGCTGAAATTAAGAACGCAATCTATCCTAATTTACCCTAAAGCAATTCATTCTCTTTTTGGGGTTTTCTTGAAAATTCGGAATTAAAAAATAACGTGAATAATCCGTTAGGATTAAAACAATCCTTAATTTAAACTAGGAAACATGCCACCTTAAGCCCCAATTTAAATTAAATACTTATCTCATCCTTTGGGATATATTCAAAACCTAAACATGCAAAATTTCTAATTAAATAACAAACAGCTTTTTTTGAATTTTCTTTATTTGAAAAGGAAAGAAAACAATTTAAACAAAGATAATGACCACATTCAAAAGAACCACGCGATCCACCAAATTTGTTTCAAACTCGAATTAGGCACAAAAATCGAACTATCGGTCATATCTATAGGGTTATAAATATTGACGGAAAGTCGATCATTCAAATTTGGAAAGCAGATAAAAATCATTATCGCATCCAAGTGGTTATGAATAGGATAATAATTTTCCGTATCGCCGCGTATCATACCTTAGGGATGAGGTCAGATAGTTATCCAGATACGTTGCTAAATTAGGAAATTTTCCTAATTTGAATATTTTCAAACATTGCGGATATCCTAAACATTATCCTAAGATATCTAGCAAATTGACACGATATTCATGCAATATTCAAACACCCAAATTAAGAAATTTAATATTCTGAAAATTATCGGATAATAATCTTACCTAATTTACGGATAACTTCCAAATTTGAATCGAGATCGGGATTGAGCTCAGGCTTGCGGATCGAGATCGGCGACGTCGGTGACGGGACGGCGACACCGGCGGTGAAGCACGGCGACACCAGTGGGGGCTCACGGACACCACCACGGGAACGTTGGTTCTGCGGGGAATAGCTTAGCTCGCGGTGGTGGTGGCATACGAGAGACGATGCACGAACAGTGGTGCACAAACGATGGCGCGGCGTCGAGAGCAACGACGATGGTGTCTCGCCGGTGCTGCTTGCAGGTGAAGATGCGGCTTCGGGTGGCTTCTTCTTGACTTCATCGTGTGGAACAGCAAGGACGGTGACGAATCAGAGAAGCAGCGAGAGTCTTCGTTGACTGGGGTTCAACGTCGCTGGAATAAATCAGCAACTCGGCAAAGGACGGCAAGCACGATGGACCAAAGCAGCAGAAGTATTCAAGACGTGGCTACTGGCGTCAGTCCAACAAGGACTTTTTCTCTTTTCTGTTTGATGGTCTTCTTTCTTTTAATCCCTCTCTGTGGCCTGCGTTCTCGTATGTCTCCTTGTTGACCGAATTCAACCCACGGTCTCCTCCCCGTCTCTGTATGTATCCTCACGTATTATGCATGGCTTTGCTTTTGTGGCCGTGTCTCCCAAAAAACAACCCCCCTCCTTTCACTTTTTTTCTCTTTCTTGGCATTTTCTCCTCTTGCTTCACCGCGAGTGCAGAATGTGGAAGTCTTTTGCTTTCTTCCTTGACACTCGTGAATTGAGCCTCGAACGGAAAGAATAGCAACAATCTCACACCTTGATGAAGATAGAAGCAGTAATTCGGTGAGGTTGTGGAGGCGGCGGCGCTCGATGGAACGTCCGCGGGAGGTGGTAGCGCTCGGTGGTGCGGTCCCGGTGCAGCTCTGGCGAGTGGTGACGGCACGTGCAACGCGCGAAGGAAGGCGCGGCGGCGGGTGGTGGCGTGGACGGTGGTGTTGCGCCGGCCTCTCTCTCTCTCTCTCCTTCTCACGTGTTTCTCTCACAATTTTCTAATCAGAAAATTGTGTGTGTCCTCAAATTGTGTTGTGTTCTCCCCAAAATTCTGACCTAAACATGTTTATATAATGCTAACATAGGTCAATTAGATGGGCACTTGTTGACACCTAAATTTTGGCGCGTCATTTAATGTAATTTGCGTAGAAAATTAGGGATTAATTTTTAACCCCTGAACAAAAAATATTTAAATTGCATAACATATAGTTTAGACTCATTTTAGTTTAATTGCATTATTGCATCGGATTGGCGACGGCGAGCGAGCTTAAAATTCATTGAACAAAAAATGGGACGCTCGGGAATGCAAGGGCCGGGAATTTCAAGTCGGACGGGCTGGGTTGTTTTAATTTGAGCTTAATTCAGCCCAAGTTAATTCAACCCATTTAATTTAATTAGAGCCCAAGTTTAAGTCCATTAGGACATTAAGCTCATCTATTTGACCTAGGTTAGAGTTATAAATACGTCTTTTAGGTCAGATTTTAGGGAGGGAGGTCAAAAAAATTCAGATCTGAAATTTGTGAGGAATACGTGAGAAATAGAGGGAGAGAGTGAGACAAGCTTCGTTGCCGTGCGCCGCCCCTTGCTGCGCCGGACCGTCACCGTCACTCACCCCTCACCGCACCGCCACGCCGACGTTGCTGCCTCGCCGCCGTTGCTGTGCTCTGGTTTCTTGCTTGCGTTGCTGCCGCACTTCACGCCCAGATCAGAAAAAAAGGGGTCAACATTCCAGCGAGAGTCTTGTCGGCCGCTGCTTCCCGAGCGACGACCTTCAACGCTGTTGCTTTTGCTCTCTCTCTCGCCACAGAAGCCCGAAGACGCCTTGCTGTGTTGAGTCCCCTTTGGCGTCAACGTGGACGGCTGCTGCTTCTCTGATTCTTCACCAACGCTGCTGCTCCTCGTCCACTTCCTCCCAAAATCGCTCACTCCACAGAGCTTATTTGTGGAAACTCAAAACACGAAAGTTGTAGATCTACGAGTCCTTGATCTGTGGCTTTTGGAATCGGGTCAATCCGACGTGTATTGAGGAAGTTACGCCCATTTTTCCGGAATCGTGCAGTCTTGAAATTTTCTGTTCGGAGTCACTCGCCCACGCACGCATCAAATCTACCGAACAGCCTTGCCGGTGTTGCTGTGCATCGTCGGTGTCGTCGTCGCCGTCCCGCCATCGCCGGTCGTCCCATTCTCGATCCGCAAGCCCGAGCTCGATCCCGATCCGAGTTCAAATTTGGCAGTATTTTCAAATTAGGTAAGTGGATATATTCCGAATATTCTTTTCAAATATTTAGTTTCCTAATTTTAGTGTTTAAATATTTCGTGAATATCGCATGGGTATCTAGATATATTTGGATAATGTTCGATATATCCGCAATGTTTGAAATATTCAAAATTAGGATACTTTCCTAATTTAGCAACGTATCGGGACGTCTATCCGACTTTAACCCTAAAGTCCGATACGCGGCGGTACGGAAAATCATTATCCTATTCATAACCACTTGAATACGATAATGATTTTGATTCGCTTTCCAAATTTGAATGATCGAATATCCGTTAATATCTATAACCCCATAGATATGACCGATAATTTGATTTTCGTGCCTAATCCGAGTTTGAAACAAATTTGGTGGATCGCGTGGATGATTTGAATTGTTTGCTATCCTTAGTTGTTTGATTGTTTTCTTTTTCAAATAAAACAGAAAATTCAAAAAATATTAGTTAGAGTTTGAATTAGAGTTTTGCATGTCTAGGAATTTTGAATATGTCTAGAGGATAGAGTAATTATTTAATTTAAATTAGGACTTGAGATGACATATTTCAATTCATTCATCCGTCGTTAGAATTAAGTCACGTCGTCGCATGACATATAGTATGCATGTTAGGTTGCATTATTTCGCATATCATCTTTGCACGTCATTGCATATAGTTAGGTTTCATTTAAATAAGTAAAAATCCAAAAAAAGAAATTGAGTGAATTGCGTGTTAATTAGAAATCATTTTAGGATTGTCTGTATGATTTTTTATTAACAACGCAGATGCTAGCATGGCACTGAGGTAAGTTGTTCTCCTAAGCTTGTAATTTATTTAATGCTTTGATTTCTGGGTGTTAAATTGGTGGTCTGCGCACCCGCATGAAAACCTCACATGTTAGTGACTAAGCTAAAATGGATCCAAACTGCCTGCCAAAACATTTTTGAAAGAAAAGGTACCGAAAGGGCGTTAGACTAGATCTAGCGTAATCAAGTCCCCGAGCTTAGAATCTCTGGTTCGTAGGAATAAAACATATCTCCCTATGTTTTATTTAGGTTTCTAATCAGCCTACCGTAAAATGATTAGTGGCGACTCCAAGCATGAAAACACTTGCATGTTAAGAACTTAAATCCTAAATTGCGATTTGGTAGGACTTGGGGGGGTCCGAATTAAGTTCAATCTTAATAATCCATTAGCCCGAGAAATCGACAAGATTTTTTAGGGTCGCGACAGCTCTATAGTCCTAATGGGCTTAGGCTTGGGCTTAGGCTTTAATTAACATTTAAATTGGTTGATTTAATCAAGGATAATGGGCTGAATTAAGCTCAAATAAAAATAGACCAAGCCTGTTTGACTTGAAATTCCCGGCCCTTGCGTTCCGAGCGAGCCGAGTCTCGTTCAATGAATTTTACGCTCGTTCGCCATCGCCAATTCGATGCAAAATGCAATTAAACTAAAATGAACCTAAACTATATGTTATGCAATTTAAATATTTTTGTTTAGGGGTTAAAATTTAATCCCTAATTTTCTATGCAAGTTATAATTAAATGGTCGGTAAGATTTAGGTGTCAACAAGATTCTTTTAAGAGCAGCCTTGAATTCGAAACATAATTCATCAATGTAGTTTGAAACTTCAATAGGCATTTCAGAATGATTTACCTCAATCTCAATTTTTGCATTTGATTCTGAATCTGAGTCTGTATCTGAGTTGGTCATTAGACAGAAGTTTGAGATGTCTTCATCACTGTCTTCGCACTTTGTATCGCTCCATGTTTCTACTTTCAAGGCCTTCTTTGCCTTCTCGAAATTTGGTCTTCTTTTTAAGAAGAGGACAATTTGGTTTGATGTGTCCTCGCTTTCTACAGTGAAAGCAGATTATTTCCTTTGATTTATCTGCTTCATCAAAAGTCTTTTTCTTTTCGAAAGGCCTCTTTTCTTTGAGGTTTCTCCCTTTGATCTTCATTCTCTTGTACTTCTTAATGAAGAGAGCTAGTTCTTCATCATCAACATCGACATCTTCATTTTCAGAATCTGCATCAGAATCAATGTTAGTCTTTAAAGCAATTGATTTATTACCTCTGGATTCATTTTCTTCAATCCGTTTTTCTGTCTCATATGATTGAAGAGTTCCAATCAACTCAGTCACGGAAAGAGGCATGATTCTTTGAGTTTCTCTAATGGAAGTTTTGATGTTCTCCCACTGTTTTGTCAATCCTCTCAGAAGTTTGTTGACTTTCATCACATCTGGAACGGGTTGTCCTTGATACGCAAGACCATTTACAATTTCTGTAAATCTGTGATACATATCAGCAACAGATTCTTCAGGCTTCATTTTGAAGGATTCATATTGGCCAAGCAATATGTTAATCTGAGTTTCCTTGACGCGATCTGTTCCTTCGTAGGTGATGTAGATAATGTCCCAGATATCCTTAGCTGATTCACAGGAAGCAATTTTTTTATACTCAGCAGGTGCTAAAGCACAATAGAAAGAATAAATTGCTTTGGAATCTAAAGATTCTCCTTTAGATATCTCAGTTTGAGATAATGGAAGATCTGTTGGCATATTTTCATCCATCTTCTCTTTTGAATCAGAAGGTTTTGATCTGACTCCTCTAATGATGACGTCCCATTGCATGTGATCAATTGACTTTATGAAAGCCTTCATTTTGTTTTTCCAGATGCTCTAATCCTTGCCATCGAAATAGGGAGATCTGTTGTTACTTTGACCTTCAATAAGACCTGGAGCACCAAAGCTAGCTATATAGATCGTAAGCTCAGAAGTAAAACACTTCAACAGATGATCAACCTGCTCTGATACCAATTGAAGTGGCTAGCAAGGATCACCTAGAGAATGGGTGAATAGGTGATCTTAAATAATTTTAACAAATTTAAGCGGAAATGATAAAACGCAGTTTGAGTCTAAATAATATTCAGATTCTATAAGGACCGTGCTCTTGAATGTGCAGTGAGTAAAGTAGAGATTAAGGGATAGAAAAACTGCACACAGAGTTTATAGTAGTTCGGTTTATAGTAAGCCTACATCCACTCTCCCACGCTGACAGCCTACCGGCTGTATTTCACTATGTAATCAAGAGGTTTTACAGATCTAAAGTGATAACACTCTTGTGTATGATAGGACTCTCTATCTCACACAAACACCCTTACAAAGTATCCCTCGAGATTCTAAAGTTTGGCTCAAGGAAAAAAGAATTGGAATAAACTCAGGTTTTGGACTCGAAGATTCTTGAATTTGTTTTCTTCTGCTGCTCGTTGAACTCCTTAAATACTCCTCCACTTCCAAACTAGCTGTTGGATAGTCTTCATAGGATCATCTTCCAATCTTCACCTTGGACAGATTTGTAAAGAAGGAATTGAGTAGCCGTTGAGTGACAGATTCTGAATCCCGCTGATTCTGATCGCCCATACAATCAGAATTTGGTTTTCATAAGTAAAGATTAGTCTGTTGAGATAATATTTTGATTGACAATCAAATTGATTTAGATTGAGTCAATCAAAATTTTCCTTGTGAAATCCAAGTCAGATCACTAGCTGTTGTGTTGAGTTCAGCGTCTGCAAAATTCGACGTCTGAAAAGCTTCAACTTCTGAGTCTGGAGAATTTTCTGCGTCTAGAAAATTTTCATTGTCTAAAAGACTTCATCGTCTGAGTCTAGAAAAATTTTTGCTTCTAAAAAATTTATGCGTCTGAAAGACTTCATCGTATGAGTCTGGAAAATTTTCTGCTTCTGAAAAACTTCAGAATCTAAGTCTGCAAGTTCTCTGCGTCTGGAAAATTTTAGAGTCTGGAAAATTTCTCTGCGTCTGAACTTCCAGATTATAATAACCTGGAAAATATTTTCATGTTAGAATTAAAAGTTATTTATGGAAAGTTTTGTCAACTTCAAAATTTATTGGGGTTTTCCTCAACAGAGGCGAGTGAGAGCGCAACTATCCACCATCATATTCCCATTGATATTGTCGACTCATCCCAAGACCAACCTTGCCACAACATAATGGACGATTGCAAAAAGCAAAAGAGCAAAGGTATCCTGTTTAGGAAGATCACAACATGAAATGCTTTTACGCATTTGGGAATTTTATTTTATTTTATTTTTGTGTATCTTATAGTATTCGGGTATTACTAATTACTATCGTTTTTGGAGGAAAATTTGTTGAGCTGGAAAATCAGTCTGAAACGAATAGTGAATTTCTTAAAATATCATGTGTCGTCAGTGGAACGAAAGGGCAAATTCCCAAGCGTGATTTAATTATTTCATTGGCCAAACAAAAATGAGGGTTACTAAGTTCTACATTGATAAATCTTGAAACAAAGGCCCAAGGGTCCATCTTCCACCGTGATGGAGGAGGACATCGAGTTTTTTTATCATAATGTACAAGGCCATCCGTGATTGTGTGTGCGAGAAATTAGAGAATATTCCATCAGTCATGGTCGGTGTTGGTCGTAATTCTGGAGCTGGACGCCAAAAATTTTGAGGCAATTTCGATTTTTCGTCCTTTCAACTTGACCCATGTAGATGGTGAATTAGGTGCTCAAACTTTTTTTTTTGTGTTAATTAAATGGTCCATCTTTCATAATTTGTTTTACCATTAACACCCAATGAAGCAATTAAAAGTAAAGAAATCATTTTAAATTATAAAATCCAATTTAAAATAAGATAAGAGAAATAAAAATGAAAAGGAAAAAATATAGTGACATGTTAGGAGGAGAGAGAAAGAGAGAGCATAGCTATCGACCGCCGCATTCCATCGATATCCCAAGGTCACCTTGCCACCACAACGTCCACCATGATCATCGAGCTTAGTGGATCCGATCGAGAGGTTTAATGAAGGAAGCTCGTCACGAGATTTTCAATCAAAATTATGCTGGTTTGTTTGTCTACATTAATTGTGTGATTTTTTTTTACTCTCTTCAATAAATTGAATATTGAACTTTGAATAAAATATCAAGTAAAATAGTTATGATAGTTGCAACATTTAAGTAAAGGGATAAAAATTTTGAAAATTTAAGACACTCCAAATAAAGTTATAATACCCGGTTAATATTTTTTCTAAAATTTATAGGTTATAACAATGCATAATTCTATACTTTTACCATTCTCATGGTTCCATGTGCTACACTAGGCATCACTATATGTATACAAAACCCACCTAGATTTCTACATATCATGTAAAACGCAATTGACATATATCTGGTTTATGAGCTATATTTTCCTCCAATTCCTCCAACCACAACTAATGGCAGTTGGAGGAAACTTCCTCCAACCACTCTTGTGATCAGTGGATTATAAGTTGTGAACATCATCCACGTGCAAAATTAACCAAATATAATCATAGGTGATGTCCATGGTTATACCTCATCAATGTTGGAGGGAACTTTGAAAAACATGGTCCGATAATTGTGGTGTAGACCACAATATGGTTCTTTGTAAACAGAAAGCATCCAAGTAAAGTACAAGGACTAGTAAGACCAATTACATAATCTGAATCCTGTGTTTCAAACCCAACAGGAGATGAATAATATAATCTCAGAAGCCCAAGAACTTCAATCATCCGTAGGCAGAGGAAAAGCTATTTTTCACCTTGAAAAAACTCAACGTGTGATTGACACTTTACGAGCTATAGTTATCGACTAAGCACAAGAACAAACCTACCAATTAGTCCCAACCACAATGCGTGCGTTTCAATCACCTATAAATGAGAAAATTTATGTTTTCCCTCCCATCAGAGGTCAGGCCTATAAACTCGAAGAATTTATTTGATGTTCTCGATACTTATAAACCTAGTAAATCTTAACCATTGAATCATTGGACCCCACATAGAACGGTCCAAATGATAATAAGATCATCGGGCTCATGTGCACCCAGAGGCAAATATAGCTTTTCTGAGAATGGTTATATGTTTCTAGTGAACAGACATATAAATAACTTGCTGTGCTTTGGGAAGAACTTACAAGAAATATGACAGTTCCAGGAGAAGCTGACTACTAAATTATTCAATTAACATTCTTTGCATGTCCTTATACAACGTGCATCATTGGCCATCTTGACAGATAAGTGCTCTGATAACAGAGTGAGCAACAATGACTATTAGGCTGATACTTACCAGTGCAGAATCAACAAAAGATCTCCGCAATTATTTCGGGCCTTGCATGCAGCAAACATACACCAGCGACGTCTAAGAGCTATTGTGAACTTTTAATTATACAAAGATTGTCTAATTGTGTACGTCAGTAATGCTCCCGCCATAGTAGTCATGATGCACATGCCTTTTTGCACAAATTAAAGAGCTCGTCATCCATTGTTATGTCATCTTTTTCGGTATTTTACAGAAATCCGGAGCCATTTCTGCCAGCTGCTATATAAGTTTTCAGCGACACCCTCGGTACAATCACCTTGACACCCACTTCATAAAAATGAAGAAGCAGAATGGAAAAAAGAAGAAGAAAAGAATCAGTTATCCAAGCTGAAAGCAACATGAGAAGCCGAAGATTTAAAACCGCGCTTTACAGGCAGTTTGTACATGACAGATTTAGAAAATTTCCTCGGATTGCATAGGACAGAATGTCACTTCCATTTCTGGCGCTCATGCACTAACACGGCCTCTCTATTTCTTTGACAAAAGGACCGGCACTTTGTTGATAACTTGATAACTTATAGAGCCATAATTTGTGATTTCTATTATTTAGAAGACGTTTCGCAAGTTGCAAGCTGTTCTAAATTCAGAATTTGTATGCTCATGCTGTTATATTAGCAAGACTGCTCATTCCCGACCATATCCAAGGGCCTTTCTCTACAAACTATTAAGAGTTCTAAATTGGAAGAAAGTATAACGGTGGTATCGCATCATTGACGATGTTGTGTCACATTGACTCACATATCTTGATGTTCATAATTGTTAATTAATACAAAGAAATCAGCACACTTAGAATTACCGTTGCAGCAGATACTAATGTATAATATTTGACGCAATCATGCTTTACACTAGTTATCCTATCTCTATATTTCAATCTTGCGACACTACAACATATCAATTGTTATCTAGATCCAATCGAGTAATTAACTGACCAAAATGTTCATCATCATAGAAAGAGAGAAGTAATTCAGCGAAAAGGCTAGCTATCTTACAGAAAGTTAAAAAAAAAAGGTCGATGCATACCTTGATTAACCTCAACACATCTTTGCCTACCAGAAAAATTCCCAAACAAGTAATTAAAATTTGATTCAGAGAGATATCCAAATTAACCCCCAAAAGAAACAACATTACTATCAAAACCATGGAAGTATTACCAGTAAGATGGCAGGAACTGGGATGATAAAGTCGACAAGAGTGTGGTTGTTGGAAAGAGATATATATCAAGCAGCATGATAGCATTGACAGCTCCACTAGCCCCCTAAAAGGATATCACCATTAAGATAAAACTCGAGCACATACCAGTTGCGTTACATAAAAGTTGCAGGTTTCATGGCTATTTCCTATATCGAGCCCAGGATCTTCCGGAATATAGTATCACACACTTGCAGCAACAAGAAGTATGCTTTTCTTCTGATCATGTCAACAAGCATTGTTTCGGATTATAGATAATGCACCTCGACATAATCTATGAAAGATAGGAAGCGCTATTTCATGTTTTGGGACTGGAAACTGCAATCGCCTGTCTCAATTTCTAGACCATTTCAGATTGTCAACAGACTGACATTCAAAGACTTGGAATAAACTTAAAGTGGACGGGACGTGACTAGTGGATTCACATAAATTATTGTTCATCTCAATAGTAGTTGCTCTATTTACACATGCCATTCCTGGCATTCTCGAAGGGTCTATGCGGAACATTCCTTGACCCTGCAAAGTTTGAGATAAGAAAAATTTGCATTAGCTACAAGTCCCCAAAATAATTCTGCGCACATTTCCATATATGCAGTTTACCTTCGACTGCGAATGCATGAAAAGCACGGTGCACCAAATAGAATTCTGAACCAGCAAAGCCACAGCCAGATACACCTTTAACAAGAATTCTGGTGCGAAATTTCTCCTAATCTAACCGTACAACGGAGTGAAAGGTACATAATTAATTAGAAACAAGTAGAACACAGGATATTATCCATCAAATAGAAAAATCAAACCACCTAAGTAAGGTATCTTCTTATGCCGAGGCACAAGACCACAAACGGTACAATTGTACCTAACATATTTCAGAAAAAGGTCCCCATCATAAACATAATCAAAAGAGAAAGAAATCTCACCCTCTCACTCTCTCCCCCACCAGAAAACTGGCCATTTTCAAATGCATAAAAGTTACAGTATTTCTATTGTAAAAGCTTCAAAATGAAGATAAGCAATTCTACAAATTCAAATACACAGGAGCATTAAATTGTCAGGAAAACTAAAACATTTAAGGGAAAAAGGAATCTTTTCTCAAAGGAAAAAAGAAGATGAAAAGGTGTTAGGTTATACATTGTACCTCAAAAAGTAAAGTCCAATCATGTTATAGATTGTATGCTCCATGGTCATATGGCTGAAAGAAGTTATCAGCATGTGCAGACGACTGCTCTTAAAGTTGTCTAAGGAAAGCTGCACTGAAGAATTATAGTCACTTGGATTGAGAAAAGATAATTTAGACCAGCACCATCTGGTCTGGTTTTATTGGAGACCTTTAGTTCTAGGACAGAGATCTTACTGTAAAGTTTTTCATCATAAAACTACGATCAGCAATCTGCCATAGCATAAAAACAGCAACATTTGTGATTATCAGCCCCAGAACACGTTGTCAACTATCAGCATTCTAAACCATGATTTCCTACTGATGGGAAGACAAAATACCCTTGACAATTATGCTTGAGCTACATGAATGTACAATCAAGTAAACTTCAATCACAACCTAGTGTTTCCACCAGATGTTCGAAACCATATAACCAAGAAAAGTCAAGGAACGCTCATTTGTATGACCCTAGAAAGCAGCTTATGCAGTAGCCCTCACCTTTAGTTAAGTTTATCATGAGGGCTAACAGAAACACTTATGAAAAGCATTCTACTAAAGTGGTCAAGAACTTAAGTTTCTCATCAGTAAGTTGCAGCAGACCAGGTGATCACAATACCCCCGCATGATTCAAACCCTGCAACCACTGAGAGCACTCTTGCAGCCTCTTCTTGAACTTCAATCTCCAGAGAATCAAGAGAGCTGACCAAGAGGTGAATGACCTCACCAACTTCCATGACCACCTTCACAAATTTCTCATCAACATTTGCAACTTTGTGCAAACTAGCCAGAGCTTGGCTCTTCATTTCTGGGACTTCCTCAATCTTCCTCCTTGTCCACAAATCCTTAACTTAAAACCTCATGTCCTCCTTACTAGCCCCAAAGCTGGGCTTTGAGACAACAACGGCATACCCATGAGGAAAAAACTGGTTTTGCACATCCCAGAGAGATTCTTGACATGGCAACGGAGCTTTGACAAGACCATGCCCAAATTGCTCTGCATCAATAGCTTCCAGCCATAGGAATGAACCCATGCATTTCTCAGCAAGGCCACGACACTCCCTGACTGTGAACGTCATTTCTTGAACCATGCCTTGGAAGCTCAGTGCACTCATCAGATATGGCCAATGCAGAAGATATCTCCATGAGCTTGTTCCGAATGAGTTGCCATCTCACTATGACGACTTTGATTGAGTGAGAGGGGGAGGCCTACTCGAAGGCTTGTTTGCAGGTGGGGTTTGGGTTGGCTGATCCTTGGAAACTCTGTTCTAGGAGTGATTGGATTTGAATTTCTCCTGCTCCTTCTTCTTCCCTCATTTCTGCATCTACTAGTTGTTGTGGAAGAAGAACGATTTGTGAAGTCAGTGTCTGCAATTTGAGAGGGATCAAAGGGGATGAGACTTTAACCTCAATTTCAGGAAGAAGCTGAATTGGAGCTTGTGTGTTCATTCATGCTAGCGCGAGAATTTGAGTATTTGGACAGGGGAGTCATGTAAAAGCGGCAGTTCATAAAACTGCAAGACAGTGTGACAAACACAGTCAAATTGAATGGCAAATGGTAAATCTATATTCCGAACCTATTCAAGGTTGCAAATTTCTTTTTCATGCTTTGCAAATTGAACATTAAATATGGCATCCCAATGTCAAGAAGCAGGACTAACAGTCATCTCTCTTCGTTGGTCCACTCTCGGTAGAAACCCAGAAATAGCGAGAACAAGGAAAAGGCGGAGGAACCATTACCAATTTACATTCAAACAAATCCGAACATGAATTGGATATGATCTGAACTGGAAAATTTGAACGACCAGCGTAGAAACCCATTATCTACTCTCTTTAGTACAACTTATTTTAACAAGAAAAAACACGTCTCCATATTTACATCACAGAGAGACACCCAAATCTTCAAGCGTAAGAAAGTCATCGGTATTGTTATGCACACCGCCCCTCAAGATCGGAGCGCGTGGGGGGTGGACTCCCACTCCCGAACATCCACCGCTGGCGGCCGAGTCAGACTTTCGGAACTGGCAAGTTTATCAGGGTGCTTATCACTGAGTGTATGGATCTGTTGGCCCATTTCTCCGATATATTCAAGTTGTTCGTTGCAGCAGAAGAGCCAACTCGGCTCCAGACTTTTCAACAAAGGCCCAAACAAAAAGCAAGGCGAGTACGATTCTGTTTCTCTATTTTTCCTGCCGCCGGTGGTCGCCTCCTGCCACCTTCCGCCGCTTGCTGTCTGACACCAGTCGCCTTCAGCTGTCCTTTGCCCGCCACCGCCCACTAGCCACTAGGATGGGGAAATTTTGTGTCGTTATCATATGTATATTTTGATTAAGAAACTCATTCAGAGAATAAAAATAGAAAATTCTATTTATGACTAGAAATTGATTTCTAAAACATAATGATTGTCATTTTCGCCCAAATATCCCTCGAATCAAGTTCTAGTTTCCCCCTCAAGCTCTCAGGGGCTATTTATCTCATCGAAGCCGGCTCTTCGGATTTTCCTTATATCACCGAATTAGCTAAATCAACTCCTTTTTATTTGTGTTGATGATTAAATACTCTATCTTTCACGATTTGTGAATTCCGTGAGTCGTCCAACCTATTCCTTTTCCTATTAACACCGGATGTGGCACCGTTAAAATTTAAAAATGTGGAGAAATCGTGCTAAATTATAACATTCGACTTAACGTAAGGGGAAATAGACTAGGAAAAAAAGAAGTTACATCAGGATGGGAGTATTAAAAGGTATCTTACTCCATACTACTCTACATGACGAGAAACAAAACGCACATACATACACACGTATATACTCATAGTTATATCACAAGAGGGACGTCCAAATCTTCAAGTGCAACAAAGATGTCGTCCTCATTATTTCCAGAGCCCTCAAGATCGGAACGCGCGGATTCCTTTCCTGAGCCTAGGGCAAAATCAAGAAACCGTTGCGGTCCTTGGGGAGATTAAGAAAGTTGTCGGGATCGAACCCACAACCCTCATGATCGGAGCACATCGGGGTGGACTCCACTCCCAAACTTCCACTGCTCATGGCCGAGTCGACCGACGAAATCAAGAAATTGTCGCAGTCAACATCACGGGCATAGTCCTTATCGAAAGCAAAAAGTGAAGGAAGAGAAGCTTCAAAATTCTTTTTAAGTGAATCGATCTTGTCATCATTCGAAACTTTAGAAGGACGACCAACTCCAACTCCAGAATCATCATCGGCGCCGGCCTTAACCGATGGGTTGTCCTCCAAATCCTTCAATTGCTTGCACACCCAATCGAGAACGGCCGCGATAAGGGACTTGAAGTCCTCCTTTGTCGCACAAGAATCACGCTTTTTCTCGACCCAGTCCAGCCACTCTCTCGGACCCTCCAGTGGCATCACGTCTCCCTTGCGACGGAGGTATTCAGAGATTATCTCTTCGACCGAGGGGTCGCCGAAAGAGTGCACCTCACTCTTGGTGGAGAAGACAATGACTGCGGCGCGAGCGCCGGTGAGTTCGCAGAGGTTGGAGGCCTTTTTGAAGAGGCCATTGCACCTCCTCCAGAACATCATGCGACACTTGTTCGGGTCGTCGATCTTGCCGATTTCTGTTCGCCGGCGCTGAACCATTGACGGTGGAGTTTGCAAATGCTTTTTACTTGGAGAGAGAGAGAGTGGGTGGGCAGGGGCTTTTCTTGGTTCTCTTGGAGGGAGAGAAGGTGATGAATCTGTCTGCATGGTCCTCGAGTTTCTTCGGGAAAGAGTGAAGGGGTTGGAGGAAAGAAGATGGTGCTGTTTTGTGATGATGAAACAAGCACGAGGAGAGTGCCCGTATTTATAGCAGTGACTGCAGTTTAGGATTGTTGTGGGGGCTTTGATTTTCATGTCATGAAGCAGAAGGAGAAAATGAGACAAACTATATAATCAAAATATGATGCATTTCAAAATGTAAAATATCATCCCATTTGGAGGAAAATCTGTCGAGCTAAAGAATTAATCTACACCGGTCCAGTTTGGTGCTGGTGATGCTAATTCTGGAGTTGGACGTGGAAAATTTCAGGACAATTCTGGTTTTTCGTCCTTTCAACTTGACCTATGTAGATCATCGAATTAGGCACTCAAACTTTACATCCGTGTTATTTAAATACTCTTGCCTTTCACAATGTGGTGAACCGGTGATTCGTCCAATCAATTCTTTTTGCCATTAGCACCCGAGGTGGCAGTTAAAAGTAAAGAAATTGCTTTGAATTATTATAAAATTCAATCTAATATACGATAAGACGAAGGGAAAAACATATAGTAACATGTTAGGAGGGAGAGAGAGAGAGCGCGCGCGCGGCTGTCGATTGTCATATTCCAACTCATACCGACACCACCTTGCCACCATCATAGAAACTGAGCATGTAATTCATGCCATTACGATGAAGAATTAATGTGGCTCAATCGAAACATGCTACAACATCGATTACTAACATGTACGATGGAAAATAAAAGACAAGCAAAGGCCAATAGGAGACTAAAACGCTCAATGAAAGAGTCGGCTCTCGTTGCGTCTCCTAAATTGGAAGATGTCAACTTATTCCTTTCCACAGACAGGTCCTCTCACCTGCTTTTTCTCTCAAGCACAACCATATCTCTTGAGTGCTGTTAGAAATCCTCCTAATTTGGAAGATGTCACCTTATCCTCTCCTTTGTACTCTAATCATGGTGATTCTTTTAACTCTTTCTTTTTCTTGGACTCGTGCACTGTCATGACAAATCTTGCATTCTTATAACTCTTTTTTCTCAATTATTATTTTGGTGCGCAAAGACCCCATGCCTCGCCTCATGATTTTTTATCATCACAAATCATAGCCAGATTCATCAAAACACATTAACACAAATACAATGCATCTCAAGAGTAAAATATCATCCAATTTGGAGGAAAACTTGTCGAGCTAGAGAATCAATATGCATCGGTCAAGGTTGGTGCTGGTGGTAGTTCTGGAGTTGGTGGTCCAAAATTACGCAATTCTGGTTTTTTGTATTTTCAACTTGACTAATGTAGATGGTTGAATTGGGTGCTCAAACTTTTAACGCGTGGTAATTAAAAACCTTGCCTTTCGTGATATGTACAATCAATAATTCGCCCAATCAATTCCTTTTTCCATTAACACCCGATGCGGGTAGCTTAAACTAAAGAAATCTCTTTATATTATAAAAATTTAATCTAATATAAGATAAGAAGAAGAAAAAAATACAGTAACATGTTAGGAGGATAGAGGGAGAGCGCGCGCTATCAACTGTCATAATCCCATTGATATTGTAGACTCATCCCAGGACCACCTTACAACAACATCGATGACGAACTTGAACGATTGCAAAAAGTAAAAAAATGCAAAGGTATCCTCTTTTGGAAGATCTTCCATCAATCAGTTTTTATCCGGAAATGATTACTACATCAAATGCTTTTAAGCATTTCGGGATTAATTTTTTGTATTTTGCTAGTCTTCTGGTGTTACTAATTATTATCATCCGATTAGGAAGAAAATTTATTGAGTTAGAAAAATAATCTGAAACGAATAGTAAACTTCTTAAAATATCACGTGTTGTTAGCAGATAGCCAAAGGGCAAATTCCCAAGCGAGATCTAATTATCTCATTGGCCAAAGAAAAATGAGGGTTATTAAGTTCTCCATCAATAAATCTTGAAACAAAGGCCCAAGGGTCCATCTTCTGTCACAATGGAGGAGGACGTCGAGTCCTCGATCGTGAGGTTCTAGGCCATCCGCAATGGCGTGCGTGAGAAATTAGAGAATATTCCATCAACCATGGTCGGTGTTGGTCGTGGTTCCGGAGTTGGACACCGAAAACTTTGGGGCAATTTCAATTTTTAGTCCTTTCAACTTGACTCATATAGATCGTCAAATTAGGTGCTCAAACATTTTGTTTTGTGTTAATTAAATGCTCCGTCTTTCATAATTTGTTTTACCATTAACACCCCGATGTCGCAGCTAAAAGTATAGAGGTCGACTTTTCCTCTCCCAACCCCCGCTCTCCTTCCCTCTTTGCACCTTTCTTTGCCTCTTACAATTCCGGAGGAGAGGGATTTGACCTAGACCTCTCCCTCAAAAATTTGTGCTCGTTCAACATGTTTTAGTTAAAATATTTGGCGTCTCGCACTAACTAAAGGGCTTGCTCTCATAGGTGTCATATGATTTTATTCAACATGTTTATATTGTCTCCGTACGATGATGGTGTTGGAGACATCAAATCTAGACGCATACTGTCAACAGGCAAAGCTGTAACTGTATATGAAGATCTCAGAGATACCGACGTGTGTTTATCACTGATGATGCTATGTGATTCGATGATCGGCCGCCGATCCTTTTACTTGGATGCAGTCACATATCTATTCTTGAAGGAAGAGTGTGTGATTATCTCTGCCAACCATGCTATGAGGATATGCCTTGATTTCTAGTTTTCGATTTGTTTTGGAGCTCCATGGCTGGCCTTGTTATTGTGAATTTTGAGATTTTCTAAAAATCCTTTCTTGTATCATTTTGATAAAGACTGGAAATTTCTTTTGACAAAAAAAAACAGTATAGAGACCGCTTTAAAGTATTAAATTCAATTTAACACAAGATTAGAGAAAAAAAATAACAAGGAAAAAATATAGTGACGTGTCAGGAGGAGAGAGGGAGCGCAGCTATCGACTGTTGTATTCCATTGATATCCCGACACTACCTTTCCACAATGATGTCTACCGTCATGCTCAGCGGATTCACAAAAATTTTCATTGAAGATTTTTTAAAAGAACGTTGATCCTTTTGTCTACATTTATTTTTTGAATTTTTTTTTGCTTTTTACTCTCTTCAAAATTTTGAAAATGGAAAAACCTTTGAATAAACTAGGACAAAGCTCTAGCCATGGGGACAATTCCTGATACACCTTCAAATCGGAGAATGCAAAGGAATTGGGGCCTCTCGGCCACTATCTTGGCCGCTAGTCCAGCTCCTCCCTAGGCTGTTTTCTTCTCTCTATTGTTGCTTTCCAAGTTGTTGGTTGGTTGTATAGTTCCTGCTGAGGCCTCTGACCTCATTTTGACAAGTTATCCTTGTTGGGTCGATGGGTGCCTTTAGCTTTAGTTTGTAATTGGTTTTATGAAAAGTTATAAAGTCTTTACCTTACCAAAAAAAAACTATATGATGGTTGCAATCATCCCAAGGTGAAATCTCGAGGAAGTTTGACAGATTGCCAAGTGGGCGCAAATGGCTCCTACGCTTAACATAGGCCCTCCTAAGCCCGACACAGGCCCTTCTAAATCCTATCGATTGCAACTTTATTTCTCAATTAATTGATCATTTTTTTTCTTTGCTTCAGGGCTCACCATTAATCAATTATGGACCGATTAGGGAAGTAGCCCATGTTCTTCCCGTAAACTAAAGATTCATGGGTACGATGACTTGTGTTTAACACCTACTTTTGGTACCTTTCTTCTCTCTCTATTACAAAAATGATTCATGCAATCTTTTTTGTTTTCTTTTTATTCTTAAAAGAAGTATCTCGCATTCTACATTAGAAGAACTAAACATGACCAATTTGTTTCTACCTTACCGAAATGTGGAATAAATGCTGAAAATGCCAATCGCATAACGGAGTCTGTGAGAACGTATCGAAAGACAAGAGAAAATGAACGACCATTTGTTTTTCCCTTTAATTTTTTCCATTCGAGGTGTGCTACGAAAGCTTTAGACAATCGCCAAGCGTTCTCTGTCCGACACGCGACCAAGCTGGACAGCGTACGTTGGTGCCATTCATGGACTTACAAAAGATGCTAAAAAATGCTTATCAATCCTCCATACGCATCCACAAGACATGAGGACCCATGAGGATCGATTGGACTCGGGATGCATCAGGCGGGCCAAACACGGCCGAATTCCTACTATCCATAGATCGAGTAGAGGCGTTCGACACGCAATCACAAAAAGGGGAATGCATTTCGAGCCAATAGGGTGAAGAATTGACGCGGCTTAATGAAAACACGTGACAACTTCAATTTTGATCGCGTACGACAGAAATAGAAAAAGAAACAAAAGGCCGATAGGAGACTAAAACGCTTCACGAAAGAAGGGGCAACAAGACGGAAACGATTGATGATGATGTTGAAGGTTTACTTCTCCTCGTTCATGCGTGTTTATTCCGTCGTGCAGCCAACAGGGAAAGTGTTGAATTCTCTCAACTGGGAAGAGTCGGGGTTCCCGCCGTGCTTGTCGTTTTTAGAAACCTTCTTGGCCGTCCACCCATCCTATCACCCGATCACAGCCATAGGATTGGCATGTATCCAACGGCTCAATTACGGCGATATACTCTCCCGTGAGGCCTGACCCTTCTGTTTAACTAGTTTGACTCAGGCCTGCGTGTGCTCTCTTGCTCTTCCAAATCGCAGGGGGGGGATTAAGATGGGGTTTTTGGCCATCCATTTCGCGAATAGGTCCTCCCTCACTCATCTCGCCGATCCTTAAGGCTTTTTGTCTTCTGCATTTCATTTCGATCTGTGTCTTGAAAGTGATCGTAGCAGAAACAAGTAATTGAACAGCAAAATAGGCAAAACAAAAAAATAAATCAAACATCATATGTACGTGGTTCGACATCCACGGGAAAAGCAGTAAAGAATTCTACTATAGATCAAGTGATACAATATGTATTATGATTATACTCTAGTCACTTAAACACTTTTGATGTTTCTCATATCCCAATTACATATAGTAACCCACAAATGCTTAGCCCACAATATCCCATGAAATAATATCTCAATCTCATAAAGGAATTACACAAATCTTATCACAAACACAAATTCCTCTTGAATGGTCTTCACAATGAAGACACTTCTTATATATAGACAAATTCGAGATCTAACTAGAAAACATCTTTTTGGGAAATCTACTCCCACTAGGAAAACTATTCAAATTATAAAAATTTCTGTTAGAGTAAATAAATATTAAATCACGCATTCATCTAACAGCTTAAGTATTTAAAACAATTGGAAGTGGTCCCACAAAATTCTCACATGTTATCAGAGCTAAAAGTCCTAAGTTCAAATCTTTTCACGCCTCATTTGCCTCTCTAATAAAACATATCAATTATTAGTACTAAGCAAAAAAACCAAACTAGTGCTAGAATAATTAAATATTAAACCACACCTTCATCTAACATTTTAAGGTTTGAGAAGAATTAATAGTAGTTCCATAAAATCTCACAATTTTGCATTGATGTATGAACTTCGCTACTAATCTCCTATAGCCCCCATGGGCTCAATTGCCACATACATCTTTCAATTCCAAATTGCATTTGAACTTTGCTATAATCATGAACCTATTTAGATTACCAACTTCTCCTGCACATTTAACTGCTCCACAAGGATTCACAGATGCAACCTCTTCAATCACAGATAAAGCAAAATCTCTATTACATCCATATTTTTCTGGAGATCGATCACTTACCTTATCACACTTAGCAGTTAGAATAATCGTTGGCTGCACAAGCTCCATCTCGCTACAAGCATCATCTGTGTCGATTACTCCACGCACCGTGGGAGATGGCTGAAAAAAGAATTTTACAATGCATTTCGGGGTTTTTTCTTCTTGTTCTTTAGGTATTTTCTAGCACTCAAGTGTTACTATCCTTTTCTTTTCTTTTCTTTTCGCTTATGCTCCTTTAGTCATGAATTTCCATTGCTTTAAATTCACTAGGTATTAAACATAAAGCTGAAGAAGATACTGAGACAACCTAATATATCACAAATATGATGCATTTGAAGAGGTAAATATCATCCAATTTGGAGGAAAATTTGTCGAGCTAGAGAATTTATCTACATCGGTCAAGATCGATGCCAATGGTAGTTCTAAAGTTGGACGTCGAAAATTAAGCAATTCTAATTTTTTGTCATTTCAACTTGACTTGTGTAGATGGTCAAATTAGGCGCTCAAACTATTTGTAGAATTAGTAATTCGCCTTATCAATTCCTTTTTCCATTAACACTTTATGCGAATAGCCAAAAGCAAAGAAATTGCTTTAAATTATAAAATTCAATCTAATATAAGATAAGAAGAAGGAAAAAAAATATAGTAACATGGTAGGAGATATATATATAGAGAGAGAGAGAGAGAGAGAAAGAGAGAGAGAGAGAGGGCATCGGCCGTCATTTTCCAGCTCATCCCATCACCTTGCCACCACCATAGAATTTGAGCATCCAATTCGAGCCGATACGATGAATAGTCAATGTGGATTAATTGAAACATGCTACCACATCGATTGCTAAACATGTAAGATGGAAAATAGAATACGAACAAAGGCCATTTGGGAAACGCTCGATGAAAGAGCCGGCTCTTGTTGCGTTTCCTATATTGGAAGATATCAAGTTAATCCTTTCACCCGACAGAGATTGTCATCTTTGTTTTTTCCTCAATCGCAAACTCTTTGGTGGGTCGTTCTTGTTTCGATTCCTAACGTCAATTACTAACTTCAATGATGAAAGAATCGTTCTTTGTTTCGATTCCGGTTTTGGAAGACCGTTCCATTCTCCAAGGGCAGATTGTTTTTTCCTCTTTTTCCTCAAGTCATCATTGTATGCTCTCTGGTGGGTCATAGCATTGACGCAACACCACCTTGCCACCATCACAAAAACGACAATGCAATTCGAGCCAATAAGATGAAAAATGAACATGGATTAATCGAAACATGCAACAACATCAGTTACTAACATGTATGATGGAAATAAAACAAGCAAAGGCCAGTAGGGGACTAGATAGCTCAGTGAAAAGGCAGGGCAACAACACGGAAAGGGTTGATGATCTAAATATTTCTCCTGCTTTATGAATGTATATTCCGTCAATTATATTAAATCAAGTGGGCATAAAAAGAACGCAGGCCAACGATATTCAATCAAAGGGTTCTGACAAACCATGAACTGGATATACAGGAACCTAGAATTCTAACTTGGATAAAACATGTGTCCTCGGTCTAGTAATTAGGTATATGCTTAGGGAAATATTGATCTCAACGGGGAATAGTCACTGTGCGGGGTTGACAGTCTTCCTTTTATTTTCCTTCGTGCCTTGACATAGTCCCACCTGATCTTTTGGTTTTATCTTTCTCCCAATCACTCTTGTTTCGTTTCCTTTTTCTTTCTCCTCTTTTTTCTCAAAGTCATCATATCCTCAAAACTCAGTTTCCCTCTTTTTTTATTTTTTTGGAAAATATCTAATTTCTGTTGAGGACTAACATAACATTCTATTGATGGAAAAATAGAATACAAGCACAGGCCAACGGGAAAACGCTCAATGAACGAGTAGGGCTCTCGTTACGTTTCTTATATTGGAAGACGTAAACTTCATCCTTTCCTCCCAAAGTTCCAACAGACAGCCAGACAGGTCTTCTCACCTCCTTTCTTTTCTCAAGTCATAATAATATTCTCTCCAGTGCTTTCTGTGCTCAATTCGTGGTGATTCTGGAGTTGGAGCTAAAAGAAAGATTGCACTCTTTTTAACTTTTTCTTAGCCTTGGACTCATACCACTCTTAACTCTTTTCTTAGTGTTGGACTCATGTGCTCTCGTGACAAATTTTGCTTTCTTTTAACTCTTTTCTTAATTATTATTTTGGTGCACAAGAACAGTCACTTGCCTCATGCTCTTCGATCATCACCAAATCATCAAATTCACTATCAGATTCATCAAAACACAATCTTTCCACACACTGAGGGAGATGGCATTGGCCAAATTTATAAGACCTGTGTAGGGTAAAATACTAAATGCTGGCTGAACAACGAATTTTGCAACACATTTCCGAGTTTTTTCTTCTTTTTCTTTTGTATTTTCTAGTATTCAGGTGTTACTATCCTTTTGTTTTCTTTTCTTTTCATTTATGCCACTTTAGTAATGAATTTCCATCATTTTAAATTCACCCAGTATTAAACATAAAGCTAAAGAAGATATTGAGACAACCTAATATATCACAAATACGATGCATTTCAAGAGTAAAATATCATTCAATCAAGAGGAAAGTCTGTCGAGCTAGAAAATTAATCTACATCGGTCAAGGTCGGTGCTAGTGGTAGTTACAGAGTTGGACATCGAAAATTATGCAATTCTAGTTTTTCGTCTTTTCAAATTGACTTATGTAGATGGTCGAATTGGGTGCTCAAACTTTTTACTCATGTTAATTAGGTACTCTGCCTTTCATGATACTTGGAATCTATAATTCGCCCAATCGATTTCTTTTTTCAGTAACACCCAATGCAGGTAGCTAAAAGTAAAGAAATTACTTTAAGATATAAAATTCAATCTAATATTAAATAAGAAGAAAAAGAAAATCTAGTAACAAGTTAGGAGGAGAGGAGAGGAGCGAGAGACCGCAACTTTCCACCATCATATTCCCATTGATATTTTCGACTCATCCCAAGACCAACCTTGCCACAACATCATGGACGATTGCAAAAAGCAAAAGAGTAAAGCTATCCTGTTTATCACTTTTTCTCCGGAAGTGATTACAACATCAAATGCTTTTACGCATTTGGGAATTTTATTTTATTTTATTTTTGTGTATTTTATAGTATTCGGGTATGACTAATTACTATCGTTTTTGGAGGAAAATTTGTTGAGCTAGAAAATCAGTCCGAAACGAATAGTGAATTTCTTAAAATGTCAAGTGCCGTTAGTGGAACCAAAGGGCAAATTCCCAAGCGCGGTTTAATTATTTCATTGGCCAAACAAAAATGAGGGTTACCAAGTTCTCCATCGATAAATCTCGAAACGAAGGCTGGAGGTCCATCTTCCTTCGTGACGAAGGACGTCGTTGAGTCCTTGATCATGATGTACAAGGCCATTCGCGATTGCGTACGCCAGAAATCAGAGAATATTCCATCAATCATGGTCGATGTTGGTCGTGGTTCCGGAGTTGGATGTGGAAATTTTGGAGCAATTCCGATTTTTCGTCCTTTCAACTTGACCCATGTAGATGGTCAATTAGGTGCTCGAACTTTTTGTTTTGTGTTAATTAAATGCTCCATCTTTCATAATTTGTTTTTACCATTAACACCCGATGTGGCAATTAAAAATAAAGAAATCGTTTTAAATTATAAAATTCAACTTAATATAAGATAAGAGAAATAAAAATGAGAAGGAAAAACAATATAATGACATGTTAGGAGGAGAGAGAGAGCATAGCTATCGACGGTCATATTACATCGATATCTCAACATCACCTTACCACCACGACGTCCACCATGATCATCTAGCTTAGTGGATCCCATCGAGAGGTTTAACGAAGGAAGCTCGTCACGAGATTTTCAATCGAAATTATGCCAGTTTGTTTGTCTACATTATTGTTTGATTTTTTTTTCTTTTTACTCTCCTCAATAAATTGAATATGGAACATTGATAAAAATATACAAGCAATCGCTCTTGTGATTAATGGATTATAAGTTGTGAACATTATCCAAGTGTAAAATGAACCAAATATAAGTATAGGTGATGTCCATGGTTATACCCCATCAATGTTGGAGGGAACTTTGAAAAACATGGTCCGATAATTGTGGTGTAGACCACAATATGGTTCTTCGTAAACAGAAAGCACCCTGGTAAAGTACAAGGACTATAGTAAGACCAATTACATAATCTGAATCCTGTGTTTCAAACCCAATAGGAGATGAATAATATATTCTCAGAAGCCCAAGAGATTTAATCATCCGTAAGCAAAGGAAAAGCTAGTTTTCACCTTGAAAAAACCCAAGTGTGATTGATACTTCACGAGCTATAGTTATCGACTAAGCACAAGAACAAACCTACCAATTAGCCCCAACCACAATGCGTGCGTTTTAATCACCTATAAATGAGAAAATTTGTCTTTCCCTCCCATTAGAGGTCAGGCCTATAAACTCAAAGAATTTATTAGATGCTCTGAATGCTTACGAACATAGTAAATCTTAACCATTGAATCATTGGACCCCACGTAGAACGGTCCAAATGATAAGATCATCGGGCTCATGTGCACCCGGAGGCAAATGTCGCTTTTCTGAGAATGGTTATATGTTTCTAGTGAACAGATCCATATAAATAACTTGCTATGCTTTGGGAAGAACTTACAAGAAATATGACAGTTGCAGGAGAAGCTCACTACTAGATTATTCAATTAATATTCTTTGCATATCCTTATACAACCTGCGCCGTTGGCCATCTTGACGGATACTTTCACATCAAAGTGCTCTGCTAACAGAGTGAGCAGCAATGACTATTAAGCTGATTCTTCCCAGTGCAGAATCAACAAAAGATCTCCGCAAATATTTCAGGCCTTGCATGCAGCAAGCATATACCAGCGACGTCTACAAGCTATTGTGAACTTTTAATTGTGTGAAGATGCTCCTGCCATCATAGTCATGGTGCGCATGCCTTTTTGCACAAATTAAAGAGCTCGTCATCCATTGTTATGTCATCTCTTTCAGTATTTTAAAGATCTCCGGTGCCGTTTCTGCCAGCTGCTATATAAGTTTTCAGCAACAACCTAGAGGCAATCACCTTGACACCCACTTCATAAAAATGAAGAAACAGAATGGAAAAAAAAGAGAATCAGTTATCCGTGCTGAAATCAACATGAGAAGCCGAAGATTTAAAACCGCTCTTCACAGGCAGTTTGTACATGACAGATTTAGAAAATTCCCTCGGATTGCATAGGACAGAATGTCACTTCCATTTCTGACGCTCATGCACTAACACGGCCTCCTCTGTTTCTTTGACAAAAGGACCAGCACTTTGTTGATAACTTGATAACTTATAGAGCCATAATTTGTGATTTCTATTATTTAGAAGACGTTTCACAAGTTGCAAGCTGTTCTAAATTCAGAATTAGTATGCTCATGCTGCTATATTAGCAAGACTGCTCATTCCCGACCATATCCAAGGGCCTTTCTCTACAAACTATTCAAAGTTCTAAATTGGGAGAAAGTATAATGGTGGTACCGCATCATTGACGATGCGGTGTCACATTGACTCACATATCTTGATGTTCATAATTGTTAAGTAATACAAAGAAATCAGCACACTTAGAATTACCGTTGCAGCAGATACTAATTTATAATATTTGATGCAATCATGCTTTACACTAGTTATCCTATCTCTATATTTCAATCTTTGTGACACTACAACATATCAATTGTTGTCTAGATCCAATCGAGTGATTAACTGATCAAAATGTTCATCATCATAGAAAGAGAGAAGTAATTCAGCGAAAAGACTATCTTACAGAAAGTATAAAAAAAAAGTCGATGCATACCTTGATTAACGTCAACACATCTTTGCCTACCAGAAAAATTCCCCTAACAAGTAATTAAAATTTGATTCAGAGAGATATCCAAATTAACCCCCAAAAGAAACAACATTACTATCAAAAACGTGGAAGTATTGCCAGTAAGATGGCAGGAACTGGAATGATAAAGTCGAAGTAGAGTGTGGCTTTTGGAAAGAGATATATATCAAGCAGCATGATAGCATTAACGGCTCCACTAGCCCCCTAAAAGGATATCACCATTAAGATAAAACTCGAGCACATGCCAGTTGCATCACATAAAAGTTGCAGGTTTCAAGGCTATTTCATAAATCGAGCCCAGGATCTTCCAGAATATGGCATCACACACTTGCAGCACCAAAAAAGCACGCTTTACTTCTGATTATGTCAACAAGCATTGTTTCGGATTATAGATAATGCACCTTGACATAATCTATGAAAGATAGGAAGCGCTATTTCATGTTTTGGGACTGGAAACTGCAATCGCCTATCTCAAAGTAAAGCACGATTTTTCTAGACCATTTCAGATTGTCAACAAACTGACATTCAAAGACATGGAATAAACTTAAAGTGGACAAAACATGACTAGTGGATTAACATCAATTATTGTTCATCTCGATAGTAGTTGCTCTATTTACACATACCAATCCTAGCATTCTCGAAGGGTCTATGCGGAACATTCCTTGACCCTGCAAAGTTTGAGATAAGAAAAATTTGCATTATCTAAAAGTCCACAAAATAATTCTACGCATATTTCCATATATTCAGTTTACCTTCGACTGCGAACGCATGATGCACCAAATAGAATTCTGGACCACCAAGAGCCACAGCCAGATACAACTTTAACAAGAATTCTGATCCAAAATTTCTCCCAATTTAACTGTACATAATTAATTAGAAACAAGCAGAGCACAGGATATTATCCATCAAATAGAAAAATCAAACCACCTAAGTAAGGTATCTACTTATGCCAAGGCACAAGACCACAAACGGTACAATTGTACCTAACATATTTCAGAAAAGGTCCCCATCATAAACATAAACAAAAGAGAAAGAAATCTCTCTCTCTCACTCTCTCCCCCACCAGAAAACTGGCCATTTTCAAATGCGTAAAAGTTACAGTCTTTCTACTGTTAAAGCTTCAAAATGAAGATGAGCAATGCTACAAATTCAAATACACAGGAGCATTAAATTGTCAGCAAAACTAAAACATTTAAGCGAAAAAGGCATCTTTTCGCAAAGGAAAAAAGAAGATGAAGAGGAGTTAAATCATACATTGTACCCCAAAAAGTAAAGTCCAATCATGTTATAGATTGTATGCTCCATGGTCAGATGGCTGAAAGAAGTTATCAGCATGTGCAGACGACTGCTCTTAAAGTTGTCTAAGGAAAGCTGCACTGAAGAATCATAGTCTCACTTGGATTGAGAAATGATAATTTAGACCAGTACCGTCTGGTATGGTTTTATTGGAGACCTTTAGTTCTAGGACACAGATCTTACTGTAAAGTTTTTCATCATAAAACTACAATCAGCAATCTGCCATAGCATAAAAACAGCAACATTTTTTATTATCAACCCCAGCACACGTTCTCAACTGTTAGCATTCTAAACCACGATTTCCTACGGATGGGAAGACAAAATACCCTTGAAAATTATGCTTGCGCTACATGAATGTACAATCAAGTAAGCTTCAATCAGAACCTAGTGCTTCCACCAGATGCTCGAAACCATAAAACCAAGAAAAGTCAAGGAACGCTCATTTGTACGACCCTAGAAAGCAGCTTATGCAGTAGCCCTCACCTTTAGTTAAGTTTATCATGAGAGCTAACAGAAACACTTATGAAAAGCATTATGCTAAGTGGCCAAGAACTTAAGTTTCTCATCAGTAAGTGGCAGCAGACCAGGTCATCACGATACCCCCGCATGAATCAAAACCTGCAACCGCTGAGAGCACTCTTGCAGCCTCTTCTTGAACTTCAATCTCCAGAGAATCAAGAGAGCTGACCCAGAGGTGAATGACCTCACCAACTTCCATGACCACCTTCACAAATTTCTCATCGTCATTCGCAACTTCGTGCAATCTAGCCAGAGCTTGGCTCTTCATTTCTGGGACTTCCTCAATCTTCCTCCTTGTCCACAAATCCTTAACTTAAAACCTCATGTCCACCTTACAAGACCCAAAGCTGGGCTTTGAGACAACAACGGCATACCCATGAGGGAAAAAACTGGTTTTGCACATCCCAGAGAGATTCTTGACATGGCAACAGAGCTTTGTCAAGACCATGTCCAAATTGCTCTGAATCGATAGCTTCCCGCCATAGGAATGCACCCATGCATTTCTCAGCAAGGCCACGACACTCCTTGACTGTGAACGTCATTTCTTGAACCATGCCTTGGAAGCTCAGTGCACTCATCAGATATGGCCAATGCAGAAGATATCTTCATGAGCTTGTTCCAAATGAGTTGCCATCTCACTATGACGACTTTGATTGAGTGAGAGGGGGAGGCCTACTCGAAGGCTTGTTTGCAGGTGGGGTTTGAGTTGGCTGATTCTTGGAAACTCTGTTCTAGGAGTGATTGGATTTGAATTTCTCCTGCTCCTTCCCTCATTTCTGCATCTACTAGTCGTTGTGGAAGAAGAACGATTTGTGAAGTCAGTGTCTGCAATTTGAGAGGGATCAAAGGGGATGAGACTTTAACCTCAATTTCAGGAAGAAGCTGAATTGGAGCTTGTGTGTTCATTCATGCTAGCCCGAGAATTTGAGTATTTGGACAGGGGAGTCATGTAAAAGCGGCAGTTCATAAAATTGTAAGACAGTGTGACAAACAGAGTCAAATTGAATGGCAAATGTAAATCTATATTCCGAACCTATTCAAGGTTGCAAATTTCTTTTTCATGCTTTGCAAATTGAACATTTCCTTGGACAAATACAACACTTTTCTCTGCGTTGGCTTATTTTGGAATATAAATAGGGCATCCCATTGTCAAGAAGCAGAACTAACACAGTCATCTCTCTTCGTTGGTCCACACACGGTAGAAACCCAGAAATAGCGAGAACAAGGAAAAGGCCGAGGAACCATTACCAATTTACAATCAAACAAATCCGAACATGTATTGGATATGATCTGAACTGGAAAATTTGAACAACCAGCGCTGAAACCCATTATCTACTCTCTTTAGTACAACGTATTTTAACAAGAAAAAACACATAGCCATATTTACACCACAGAGAGACACCCAAATCTTCAAGCGTAAGATAGTCATCGGGATTATTATACCCATCGCCCCCTCAAGATCGGAGCGCATGGACTCCACTCCCGAGCTTCCCTCGCCGGCGGTCACCGTCGCCGACGCAGCACTCGAAGAGAGTAAGAAAGTTGTCGGGAATACACCCATGGCCGTCAAGATCGGAGCGCGTGGGGGTGGACTCCACTCCCGAACATCCACCGCCGGCGGCCGAGTCAGACTATTAGAACTGGCAAGTTCATCAGGGTGCTTATCACTGAGTGTATGGATCTGTTGGCCCATTTCTCCGATATATTCAAGTTGTTCGTTGCAGCAGAAGAGCCAGCTCGGCTTCCAGACTTTTCAACAAAGGCCCAAACAAAAAGTAAGGCCAGTACTATTACGTTTCTCTATTTTTCCTGCCGCCGGTGGTCGCCTCCTGCCCTCCGTCCGCCGCTTGCTGTCTGCTGCCAGTCGCCTTCGGCTGTCCTTCACCCGCCGCCGGTCGCTAACCACCGGGAGGAAGAAATTTTGTGTCGTTATTTTACGTATATTTTGACTAAGAAACTCATTTAGGGAATAAGAATAGAAAATTCTATTTATGGCCAGAAATTGATTTATAAAACATAATGATTGTCATTCCCGCTCAAATCTCCCTCGAATCAGGTTCTAGTTTCTCCCTCAACCTCTCCGGGGCTCTTTATCTCATCGAAGCTGGCTCTTCGGATTTTCCTTAAATCACCGAATTAGGTAAATCGACTCCTTTTTATTTGTGTTGAGAATTAAATACTCTCATCTTTCGCGATTTGTGAATTCCGTGATTCGTCCTACCTATTCCTTTTCCTATTAACACCTGATGTGGCACCGTTAAAATTAAAAAAAGTGGAGAAATCGTTCTAAATTATAACATTCGACTTAACTTAAGGGGAAATAGACTAGGAAAAAAAGAAGTTACATCAGGATGGGACTATTAAAAGGATAATCGTACTCTCCATGCTACTCTGCATGACGAGAAACAAAACACACATGCATACACACGGATATACTCATATTTATATCACAAGAGGGACGTCCAAATCTTCAAGTGCAACGAAGATGTCGTCCTCATTATTTCTAGAGCCCTCGAGATTGGAGCGCGCGGACTCCTCTCATGCGCTTCCATCGCCGACGGCCGAGTCCCACAGACCAATCCAGTCAACGACTTCGATGTTAGCGAGGGGACTAAGAAGGGCGTAGACATCGTGCTCACTATCCTCAAGTGAATCATCACTGGCGCTGGCCTCAACCGATGGGTTGTCCTCCAAATCCTTCAACTTCTTGCGCTGACAGTCAAGATAGAACTCGAGATTCTTGATCGAGGCGGCTAAGGTCTCCCTTGTCTCGCAAGAATGATACTTTGTCTTCTCAACTTTGTGACTGATGTAATCGGAGATTACCTCGTCGACCGAGGGTTTGCCGAAACAGTGGAGATTGCCCTTGGTGGAGAACAAAATGACAGCGACATGAGCGCCGGTGAGGTCGTGGAGCTCTTCACCTTTGCCGAGGATGGTCTTTTTCCTCTTCGAGTACGCCGTGCTGCACTTTTTGGGGTCGTCGATCCTTTTGAGTTCTTTTGGCGGGGGCTGAACGCGTTTCGCTGGAGTTCGCGGATGTTTTATACTTGGAGGGAGGGGGTGGGGGGGACCAGCGGCGTTTCTTGGTTCGCTTGGTGGGAGGGAGGACGATGAAGCTGTCTGCATGGTTCTCGAGTTTCTTCGAGAGAGAGTGAAGGGCCTTGGAGGTCAGAAGAGGGTTCAGCTTTGTGATGCTCGTTCCAGCTGGAGGGGTGGCCGTTACTTATAGCGCGAAAGTTCAGCTGACGCAACTAGAATAATAATTTGAAAATAATCGAAAGATTGCTGTGGGGGCCATTGCACATTTCTTGTCACGGGCCGATGCATCCCAATAGTGAGACTTTTGCACAATCACGTTTTTCTTTGTATTTTTCCGCATTCCGGCGTTGCTCCCCTTTTCTTTTCGTTTATGGCAGTGTAGACAACTAGGTGTGTTAAACATGAAGCTGAAGGAGATATTTAGACAAACTATATAATCAAAATATGATGCATTTCGAAATGTAAAATATCATCCCATTTGGAGGAAAATTTGTTGAGCTAGAGAATTAATCTGCATCGGTCAAGGTTGGTGCTGGTGGTGGTAATTCTGGAGTTGGGCGTCAAAAATTTCAGGACGATTTTGGTTTTCCGCTCTTTCAACTTGAACTACGTAGATCGTCGAGTTAGGAGCTCGAACTTTTTAGTCGTGTTAATTAAATATTCTTGCCTCTCACGATGTGCGGAATTGGTAATTCGCCCCCATCGATTCTTTTTGCCATTAACACCCGACATGGCAGTTAAAAGTAAAGAAATCACTTTAAATTATAACATTCGATCGATTATAAGATAAGAAGAAGGTAAGAATATTTTAACATGTTAGGACAAGAAAGAGAGTGCACGCACAGCTATCGGCCATCATATTCTAACTCATACCGACACCACATTGCCACCATCATAGAAACTAAGCATGTAATTCAAGTTGATACGATGAAGAAACAATGTGGCTTAATCAAAACATGCTACAACATCAATTACTAACATGTATGATGGAAAATAAAATACAAGCAAAGGACAATAGAAGACTAAATGGCTCAATGAAAGAGTTGGCTCTCGTTGCGTCTCCTAATTTGGAAGATGGATTATTATTCTTTTCTACACAGACAGATCCTCTCTCTTGCTTTTTCTCTCAAGCACAACCATATCTCTTGAGTGCTTTAGAAATCCTCCTAATTTGGAAGATGACACCTGAATTATTATCCTTTTCTACACAGACAGATCCTCTCTCCTGCTTTTTCTCTCAAGCACAACCACATCTCGAGTGCTTTAGAAATCCTCCTATTCTGGAAGATGACACCGCAACCTATCCTTTGTACTCCAATCATGGTGATTTTTAACTCTTTCTTTTTCTTGGACTCCGTGCACTGTCATGACAAATCTTGAATTCTTATAACTCCTTTTTTTTAATTATTATTTTGGTGCGCAAAGATCCCATGCCTTGCCTCGCTCTTTTCATCATCACAAAATACTCGAGAAAATTATAAAAAAAAATCCTATATCTATTGTCCAATCAAAAAAGAATTATAAAAATTGTCTCCATTAACGTCGTCCATGCTACGTAGGATGGGCGATATCCATATTAATAATTTCCGATTAAAATTGACCGAAATGACTACATTGGTAACTTGCTAAATGATTTAAGACTAAATTGGCCAAATTGAAAATTTTAGAATTGAACTTGGCATACATACTATAGGTTTAGGATTTTTTTTATAATTATCTCCCAAATACTCAGTTTGGTTCAATTTCCTTGTTCTCTTACTTTAACTTAGAACATCATAGGGATCCTTGATTCTGCACGAGATGGACATAAACATAGTGAGAGAATCAAGTCGAGAGCAGCAAGTCTCCTCAATCCTAGATTTCTCATGAAATGCATGAGAAGACCTTTAGATGAAAATTTAGATGTTAACAATGACAAGCTATATTGCAATTTCTTAAGGGGTCCTGTTTCATGTTAAATAGCTATGATAGTTGCAACATTTGATCAAATGAATAAAAGTTCTGAAAATAAAAGACACTCCAAATATGAATAGGATAAGTGTACCATAAATTCTAAAACTTGGCAATTTCTGGCATGTGACTTGGATTGACCACGCTCGTCACCTAATAATCTTAACCCAACCGAAGGATCATCAATTGATTCCCTTATGCTGTGGTCCCGTCTGAGATCGTTGGAAGGGAACATAGGATAAAGGAATAGGGAACAAACTGAGATCATCGGAAGGGAAAACGGGGTAAGGGAATTAGTTGATCATACCTCGGTTGTGTTTGTTTTGGAAATTTGACGTTATATGATGCTCAAAGTGCCCTATATTTAGATCAAGCCATGGGATCTTTATTGAGAAACCCATGTCAGTTGGAATTTTCTTCCTTTTTTAAGACTTTATTTGTTTCACAAAAAATGTAACATTTCTATAAAGTATTTAACCATTGTAAAATTTTACTTTGGAGAATGTAATTATGATTTTATTCTGGAAAATATTTAAAGAGGATTTTTTTTTGTTTTATCCGATCATCCCATTATATGTACATGTATATAAGACAACTGATAAGAAAGGATTTGACGGTAATGTACACAACAAATTATGAAAGTTTATATAGAAGTGATTGTGTTAAAAAAAGTAATTATTCTAAAATACTAAAATTGAGCCTGCAATTTGAGCCGATACGATGGAGAGTCAATGTGGATTAATCGAAACATGCTACAACATCGATTACTAAAAATGTACGATGGGAAATAGAATACGAACAAAGGCCATTGGGGAAACGCTCAATGAAAGAGTCGGCTCTTGTTGCGTTTCCTATATCGGAAGATATCAAGTTAATCCTTTCCACCCGACAGAGATTGTCACCTTTTTTTCCTCAATCGCAAACTCTTTGGTGGGTCATCATAACCCAACACCACTTCCCCACCATCACATGCACAAGCATGCAATTTGAGCCCAATCAATGAAAAATCAACGTGGATTAATCAAAACAGACAACATCTCAATGATGAAAGAGTCGTACGTTCTTTTTTCGATTCCTGTTTTGGAAGACCGTTCCATTCTCCAAGGGCAGATTGTTTTTGCCTCTTTGTCCTCAAGTGATCACTGTATGCTCTTCGCTGGGTCATAGCATTGACCCAACACCACCTTCCCACCGTCACAAAAACGAGCATACAATTCGATCCAATACGATGAAAAATGAACGTGGATTAATCGAAACACGCAACATCAATTACTAACACGTACGATGGAAATAAAACAAGCAAAGGACAGTAGGAGATTTGACGCAGCGTTCAGCGAATAATTCAAGCAAAACCTTGCTTAGGAAAAGAAATATCGAAATTCAATATTAATGATAATGTTCTGTTCTTAAAAAAGAATCCTAAAATAAGCTTATATATCTCTAAATCAAATCCTTCTAGGACTATAAATCATAAAATATCAAAATTACAAAACTGCCCTTAAAATTAAAACCCATAAAAATAATTAAATAATAGAAAAACCCATTTAAACCATCCTAAATCGTTAAAATCTATCGTTAGTCAATGTGGATTTTTTTTTTGTTTTATCCGATCATCCCATTATATGTACATGTATATAAGACAACTAATAAGAAAGGATTTGACGGTAATGTACACAACAAATTATGAAAGTTTATATAAAAGTGATTGTGTTAAAAAAGTATTTATTTTAAAATACTAAAATTGAGCATGCAATTCGAGCCGATACGATGAAGAGTCTATGTGGATTACTCGAAACATGCTACAACATCGATTACTAAACATGTACGATGGAAAATAGAATATGAAATAAGGTCACTGGGGAAACGCTCAATGAAAGAGTCAGCTCTTCTTGCATTTCCCATATTGGAAGATATCAAGTTAATCCTTTCCACCCGACAGAGATTTGTGACCTCTGTTTTTACCTCAATCGCATACTCTTTGGTGGGTCATAATCCAACGCCACTTGCCCACCATCACAAACACGACCATGCAATTCAAGCCCATAGGAGGAAGAATCGACGTGGATTAATCAAAACAGACACATCAATTGCTAACGTCAATGATGAAAGAGTCGTTCTTGTTCCGATTCCTGATTTGGAAGACCGTTCCATTCTCCAAGGGCAGATTGTTTTTTCCTCTTTTTTCTCAAGTCATCATTGTATGCTCTTTTCGTGGGTCATAGCATTGAGCCAACACCACCTTGTAGGGGTGAGTATGGTCCAGGTAGGCGGCTTTCACCCCAAAACCGTGGACCACCCGCTAAAGACCGGTTCCAAAAAATTGGAATCGAGAACCATCCATCGGTTCCATGGACCCACCGAAGAACCGGACCGGCGGTCCGGTCCGGTTTCTAGGTGGATCCATGGAACCGGTCCCATTAAGTTTTTCTGGACAAATCAAAAAATGGACTAGTCTAATTCTTGCCCATTGGTGGATTGTGTTCACCACATGCTACTTTGACTTACCTTAATGCACATGTGTGATGTATCTTTAGTATACACAGAACACCCCTACCTTGACATTTGATTTCACTAGTATGATGCAGAAGTCATGTACTTCCATCTAAAGTAGTTCGATGCAGAAGTGCCCTCTACAACTTCCAAACTTCTACACAACTTGCTCAAGCCTCAAGAGTCAAGAAGCTCTCATTTAAACTAACAAATTGAATGAGCCTAAAACCCCCCGAAACAATGACAACAAGATTTCCCATAAAGTTTAATTACACATCATAACAAGATTCGTCACAAATTTCATAACTTTACAAGCTTCACATCAAATATATCCATAGCCTATATTATACATCACCTGTGAGAGTTTGCCACAAGTTCATAATAGTCAGCAAGCAAACAAAACAACAATTCTCCTATTTTCTTTTTTCTTTTTTATTTTTTTGTCAGCTTTTTCTAATTAAAATATATATTATTATTATATTACCAATCCGATCCGAATAGGCAGGTAGGCGGTTCCATATCAAGAACTACGAATCGAACCGATACCCACCGGTTCCAAAAAATTAGAACTGGAAACCGAACTGGTTCCTTTAGGAACCACCGATTCTGGTCCGGTTCCAGGCGGTCCCGGGCGGTCCGGGTGGGTCTCGATTCTTTTGCACACCTTTACCACCTTGTCACCATCACAAAAACGAGCATACAATTCAAGTCAATACGATGAAAAATGAACATGAATTAATTGAAACACGCGACAACATCAATTACTAACACATACGATAGAAATAAAACAAGCAGGAGACTAGATAGCTCATCCTCTGGCGAGCCACATCGGCTTCAGAAATTAATAAAAAAATGCCACATTGGATTTCCGATCAAAATGATACTTAAGTAATCATTTTTCAAAATGAGCCTATGTCCTTCCCGTAAACTAAAGATTCATGGGTACGATGACTTGTGTTTAACACCTACTTTTGTTACCTTTTTTCTCTCTCTTTTGCAAAAATGATTCATGCAATCTTTTTTGTTTTCTTTTTATTCTTAAAAGAAGTATCTAATGTTCTGCATTAGAAGAACTAAACATGACCAATTTGTTGCTACCTTATCGAAATGTGGAATAAACGCTGAAAATCCCAATGGCATAACGGAGTCTGTGAGAACGTATCGAAAGACGAGAAAACGAACGACCATTTGTTTTTCCCTTTAATTTTTTTCCATTCGAGGTGTGCTACGAAAGCTTTAGACAATCGCCAAGCGTTCTCTGTCCGACACGTGACCAAGCTGGACAGCATACGTTGGTGCCATTCATGGACTTACAAAAGATGCTAAAAAACACTTATCAATCCTCCATACGCATCCACGAGACATGAGGACCCATGAGGATCGATTGGACTCGGGATGCATCAGGTGGGCCAAACACGGCAAATTCCTACTATCCATAGATCGAGCAGAGGCGTTCGACACGCAATCACAAAAAGGGGAATGCATTTCGAGCCAATAGAGTGAAGAATCGACGAGGCTTAATGAAAACACGTGACAACTTCAATTTCGATCGCGTACGACAGAAATAGAAAAAGAAACAAAAGGCCGATAGGAGACTAAAACGCTTCACAAAAGAAGGGGCAACAAGACGGAAATGATTGATGATGATGTTGAAGGTTTACTTCCCCTCGTTCATGTGTGTTTATTCCGTCGAGCAGCCAACAGGGAAAGTGTTGAATTCTCTCAACTGGGAAGAGTCGGGGTTCCCGCCGTGCTTGTCGTTTTTAGAAACCTTCTCGGTCGGCCGTCCATCCATCCTATCACCCGATCACAGCCACTGGATTGGCATGTATCCAACGGCTCAGTTACGGCCATACACTCCTGTGAGGCCCGACCCTTCTATTTATCTTCCCATTCCACTCATTTCACTTAGACTTGCGTGTGCCCTCTTGCTCTTCCAAATCGCAAGGGGTATTAAGATCGGGTTTTTGGCCACCAATTTCGCGAGTACATCCCCACTCACTCATCTCACCGATCCTTAAGGCTTTTTATCTTCTGCATTTCATTTCGATCTGCATCTTGAAAGTGATTGTAGCGGAAACAAACAATTGAACAGTAAAATAGGCAGAATAAGAAAATAAATTAAACATAAGATGCACATGGTTCGACGTACACGGGAAAAGCAGTAAAGAATTTCACTATAGATCAAGCGATACAACATACGGTACAATCATACTCAAGTCACTCAAATACTCTCGATGTTTCCCAAACCGCAATTACTCTCGATGATTCGTCCAATCAATGCTTTTTGCCATTAGCACCCGAGGTGGCAGTTAAAAGTAAAGAAATTGCTTTGAATTATAAAATTCAATCTAATATAAGATACGAAGAAGGGAAAAAATATAGTAACATGTTAGGAGGGGAGAGAGGGAGAGCGCGCACATGGCTATCGACCATCATATTCCAACTCATACCAACACCACCCTGCCACCATCATAAAAACTGAGCATGTAATTCAAGCCATTACGATGAAGAATTAATGTGACTCAATCGAAACATGCTACAACGTCGATTACTAACATGTACGATGGAAAATAAAAGACAAGCAAAGGCCAATAGGAGACTAAAATGCTCAATGAAAGAGTCGGCCTTGTTGCGTCTCCTAAATTGGAAGATGTCAACTTATTCCTTTCCACAGACAGGTCCTCTAACCTGATTTTTCTCTCAAGCACAACCATATCTCTTGAGTGCTGTTAGAAATTGTCGCGACCCTAAAAAATTTTACCATTTTCTCGGGCTAATGGATTATTAAGACTAATCTTAACTCGGGCCCTCCCAAGCCCTACCAATTCGCAACTTAGGGTTTAAGTTCTTAACATGCAAATGTTTTCATGCTTGGAGTCGCCACTAATCATTTTACGATAGGCTGATTAGAAACCTAAATAAAACATAGGGAGATATGTTTTATTCCTACGAACCAGAGATTCTAAACTCGGGGACTTGATTACGCTAGATCTAGTCTAATGCCCTTTCGGTACCTTTTCATTTCAAAAATATTTTGGCAGGCAGTTTGGATCCATTTTAACTTAGCCACTAACATGTGATATGTTCATGCGGGTGCGCAAACCACCAATTTAACACCCAGAAATCAAAGCATTAAATAAATTGCAAGTTTAGGAGAACAACTTACCTCGAATCCAGCAAGCATCTGCATTGTTAGCTAGAAAATCACATCAAACACCCTAATATGATTTCTAGTTAACAAGCAATTCAAATCAATTTCTTTTTTTTTGGATTTTCACTTTATTTAAATGAAAACTAGTCTACATGCAATGACGTGCAAAAATATGACATGCGATTAATGCAACCTAACATGCATACTATATGACACGCGACAACGTGACCTAATTCTAATGACGTGCAATGATATATTTTTGGTATTTTTCTTTATGAAATTCGGAATAATGAAAAATGCCTAAAATAACATGCAACCTAATGACTTCTATTTTTGATATTTTCTATTTAAAATTCGAAATTCAAAAATACCTAAGTTAACATGCAATCTATGATGACTTAATCTACCCTAGAATGATTTCTTTTTGGGATTTTTTATTAAAAATTCGAAATTATAAATTATTTAAATTAAAATGCAATCTATCCTAGTAAAACATGAAACAATTCACCATTTTTTGGGATTTTTTTATGAAAATTCGGAATAATAAAATAACGTGAATAATCCGTTAGGATTAAAACAATACCTAATTTAAATTAGGAAACATGCCACGTTAAGTCCTAATTTAAATTAAATACTTATCTCATCCTTCGGGATATATTCAAAAATCCTAGACATGCAAAAATTCTAATTCAAACTCTAACTAATATTTTTTTTGAATTTTCTGTTTTATTTGAAAAGGAAAGCAATTTAAAACAAATAAGGATAGCAACCAATTCAAATCAACCACGCGATCCGCCAAATTTGTTTCAAACTCTGATTAGACACAAAAATCAAATTATCGGTCATATCTATAGGGTTATAGATATTAACGGATAATTGATCATTCGAATTTGGAAAGCTAAAGAAATTTATCATCGTATCTAAGTGATTATAGATAAGATGACAATTTCCCGTATCGCCGCGTATCGGACCTTAGGGTTAAGGTCGGATAGTCGTCCCGATACATTGCTAAATTAGGAAATGATTCCTAATTTAAATATTTCTAAATATCACAGGCATCAAACATTATCCTAAAGATATCTAATTACCGATGTGATATTCATGCAATATTCCAAACGGTTCAAACTAGAAAATTAAATATTCAGAAAATTTACTGGATATATTCAATTACCTAATTTGGATAACTTCCAAATTTCGAATTCGGTTCGGGATCGGGATTGGGATTGGGATCGGCGACGGCGGCGGCGGCGCAACTTTACGGCGACGGAAGGAGCGGGTAGCTCACGGTGCTTGGCGGGGCTCCGGCACGGCTTGTTCGGACAGCAACTTGGCGAGGGCTTCGTCGGCGTTGGCGCGGCTGTTGGACTTGGTACGATGGTGAGACCGGAACAAAATCGATCGCGGCGGGAACGTTGCTCCGAATTCCCCGCGGGAGGCTACTGCGTTTGGGGATCAAAGCTTGCTGGACCTCCTGGACGTTCGTTCCCTGCAGCTTCTATTGGTGATAAACGAAGCTGTTCTTGATCAACGGGGCACGTTCGTGCCTTTTGGTCTCTTGTGATTGACGCCGGAAGAGTCCACCTTCTGCAGCAACTTGTTGGCGTCTCGGTGGAATGGAGGAAGCGTTGACAATGCAGGAGTTTGGCGTCAGTGTTGGTGGTGTGTCGCTGTAGTCATGGAGGGGAGGTCAGAACGTGGACTTGCATGGATTTTTCAAGTCTGTGGGAGCATCAACGTGCATGGGCAGCAGGAGGAAGTGACGTAGGCATGCAGAAATGTCTGGACAAGAAGGAACAAACAGCAACCTAATTCTTCAAGGTCTTCATCGCTGGACAGAGGAGGGTCAATAAGTCCTTGGTTGACTGGAAAGATGGCGTGGGCAGCGAATCAAAGCAGAAGGAGCGGTCGTCGTTCGGGAGCCCTTCTGGATCGACGTGGACGTGAGGGATGGGCTGACCGGCGCGGCGTGTGACGGCACGAAGGAAGACAGCGACATTGACAGAAGGTAGCGACGTCGGAGGGCAGTTGAGGCTCTCTTTCTCTCACGCACTTGTTCTCTCTCAAAAATTTTCAAATATGGAATTATGACCTCTTCCTCAAATTTCTAACCTAATATTATGCTTATATAGCACTAATCTAGGTCAACTTAGATGGGCTCTAGTCCTAATGGGCTTAGGCTTGGGCTTAGGTCCTAATTAATATAAGTGAGCTGAACTAACTTGGGCTTTAATTAATTAAATTCAAATGACTAAATCAAGCCCAAATTAAAAACACCCGAGCTCGTTCGTCTTGAAATTCAGGGCCCTTGCATTCCCGAGCGTCCCGTTTTTTGTTCGATGAAAATCAAGCTTATTTGCCATCACCGGTCCGATACAAAATACAATAAACCTAAACTATATGTTATGCAATTTAAATATTTTTGTTTAGGGGTTAAAAATTTAATCCCTAATTTTTATGCAAATTACGCTAAATGTTCGGTAAAATTTAGGTGTCAACAGAAATCCTCCTAATTTGGAAGATGTCACCTTATCCTCTCCTTTGTACTCTAATCATGGTGATTCTTTTAACTCTTGCTTTTTCTTGGACTCGTGCACTGTCATGACAAATCTTGCATTCTTATAACGCTTTTTTCTCAATTATTATTTAGTGCGCAAAGATCCCATGCCTCGCCTCGCGCTTTTGATCATCACAAATCATCAAATTCATAGCCAGATTTATCAAAACACATTAACACAAATACGATGCATCTCAAGAGTAAACTATCATCCAATTTGGAGGAAAACTTGTCGAGCTAGAGAATCAATATGCATCGGTCAAGGTCGGTGCTGGTGGTAGTTCTGGAGTTGGTGGTCGAAGATTACACAATTCTCGTATTTCGTATTCTCAACTTGACTAATGTAAACGGTCGAATTGGGTGCTCAAACTTTTAACTCGTGGTAATTAAAAACCTTGCCTTTCGTGATCTGTACAATCAATAATTCGCCCAATCGATTCCTTTTTTCATTAACACCTAATGCGGGTGGCTAAAAGTAAAGAAATCTCTTTATATTATAAAATTTAATCTAATATAAGATAGAAGAAGAAAAAATACAGTAACATGTTAGGAGGATAGAGGGAGAGCGTGCACTATCAACCGTCATAATCCCATTGAAATTGTCGACTCATCCCAGGACCACCTTACAACAACATCAATGACGAACAAGAACGATTGCAAAAAGTAAAATAATGCAAAGGTATCCTGTTTTGGAAGATCTGCCATCAATCGGTTTTTCTCCGGAAATGATTACTACATCAAATGCTTTTAAGCATTTCGGGATTTCTTTTTTGTATTTTGGTAGTCTTCCGGTGTTACTAATTATTATCATCCGATTAGGAAGAAAATTTATTGAGTTAAAAAATTAATCTGAAATGAATAGTAAACTTCTTAAAATATCACGTGTTGTTAGCGGATAGCCAAAGGGCAAATTCCCCAGCGAGATCTAATTATCTCATTGGCCAAAGAAAAATGAGGATTATTAAGTTCTCCATCAATAAATCTCGAAACAAAGGCCCAAGGGTCCATCTTCCGTCACAACGGAGGAGGATGTTGAGTCCTTGATTGTGATGTTTGAGGCCATCCACAATTGCATGCGCAAGAAATTAGAGAATATTCCATCGATCATGGTCGGTGTTAGTTGTGGTTCCAGAGTTGGACGCCGAAAACTTTGGGACAATTTCAATTTTTCGTCCTTTCAACTTGCCTCATGTACATCGTCAAATTAGGTGCTCAAACATTTTGTTTTGTGTTAATTAAATGCTTCTGTCTTTCATGATTTGTTTTACCATTAACACCCGATATGGCAGCTAAAAGTATAAAGATCGACTTCACCCGCTCTCCTTCCCTCTTTGAACCTTTCTTCGCCTCTTACAATTCGGGAGGGGAGGGATTTGACCGAGATATCTCCCTCCCCTCCTAGTTGCTTTCCCTTTAATTTTTTTTTTGTTTCTTTCCTTATTCTCCCGATCTAGTTTTATGCCTGGGAGCTTTGCTCTCCCGATCTTATATTTGGGAGCTTTTTTCTCTAATCTAATTCTAGATTTTGGAGTTTTAATGAATAAGCACTCCATCTCCAATTTCAATAGTGTTTACAGCAGCTTCGGTGTCAAATCTGTGTTTGTTCAACATGTTGTAGTTAAAATCTTTGGCGTCTTGCACAGGCTAAAGGGCTTGCTCTGACAGGTTTCATATATGAGTTCATTCAACATGTTTATGTTGTCTCCGTACAATGATGGTGTTAGAGAGGTCGAACCTAGACGCATACTGCTAAAAGGCAAAGCTATAACTACATATATATGGAGATCCCAGAGATACCAACATGTGCTTATCACTAACAATGCTATGTGATTCGGTGATCGACCACCGATTTTTTCACTTAGATGCAGTCACATATCTATTCTCGAAGGAAAAGTGTGTGATTATCTCTGCCAACCATACACTGAGGATATGCCTTGATTTCTAGTTTTCGATTTGTTTTGGAGCTCCGTGAACTTGTCTTGTTATTGTGACTTTTGAGATTTCCTAGAATTCCTTTCATGTACCATTTTGGTAATGAAAGGAAATTTCTTTTGACAAAAATAAAAGTATAGAGATCGCTTTAAAGTATTAAATTCAATTTAACACAAGATTAGAGAAAAAAAATAGCAAGGAAAAAATATAGTGACATGTCAGGAGGAGAGAGAGAGAGAGAGCAGCTATCGATTGTTGTATTCCATTGATATCCCAAAACCACCTTTCCACAATGACGTCTACCGTTGAGCTCAGTGAATTCACAAAAATTTTCATTTGAGATTTTTTAAAAGAACGTTGATCCTTTTGTCTACATTTATTTTATGAATTTTTTTCTTTTTACTCTCTTCAAAATTTTGAAAATGGAAAAACCTTTGAACAAACTATATGATGGTTGCAATCATCCCAAGGTGAAATCTCGAGGGAGTTTGACAAATTGCCAAGTGGGCGCAAATGGCTCCTATGCCTAACATAGGCCCTCCCAAGCCCGACACAGGCCCTTCTAAATCTTATCGATTGCAAATTTATTTCTCAATTAATTGATCATTTTTTTCTTTGCTTCAGGGCTCACCATTAATCAATTATGGACCGATTAGGGAAGCAGCCCATGTTCAGCCCATCTTTTTCGTTATTGCATTTTCTTAGTAATCGGGTGATACCATCCTTTTCTTTTCTGAGAATGGTTATATGTTTCTAGTAAACAGACCTATAAATAACTTGCTATGCTTTGGGAAGAATTACCAAGAAATGACAGTTGCAGGAGAGCTCACTACTAATTAACTCATACAACCTGTATTTTTGGCCGTTTTGATAGATACTTTCACATCAAAGGGCAACAATGACTATTAGGCCGATATTTCCTAGTGCTGAATCAAGAGAAGATCTCGACAAGTATTTCGGGCCGTGCATCATGCAGCAAACATATACCAGCGACGACTAACAGCTCTTGTGAACTTCAAATTGTGCAAAGATTGTCTAATTGTGTACGCGCCCACAGTGACGCCCAACGCGCAGTAGTCATGGTGCACGAGCCTTTTCGCACCAGTTATAAAGCTTGTCCTCCAGTGTTATGTCATCTCCTTCCAGCGTTTTACAATCTCCAGAGCTGTTCCACCAGTTGCTATGTAAGTTTTCAGCAACACCTTGGACGCAATCACCTTGACACCCACTTCATGAAAATGAAGAAGCAGAACAGGAAAAAGAAAATCACTTATCCGTGCCAAAATCAACATGAGCAGCGGAAGATTTAAAAGCGCCCCTTTCCAGAGTCGGGCCCATGTGATAGCTGCAACTGCAGCTCCTCCCAAGTGAGCTGATCCCGATATCTCACTGTCTCCCTGAACCAACCAAAAATATATGATTACAACACCAGACTTGTCCGTCCAAACAAAATTTTCAACTTTACAGGCAGTTTGCACACAGCAGATTCAAAAAATTTCCTCGGATTGCAGAGGACAGAATGCCAGTTGCATTACATAAAAGTTGCAGGTTTCGAGCTATTCCCTAAATCGAGCCAAGGATCTTCCGAAAAATACTATCACACACTTGCAGCACCAAGAAGCATGCTTTACTCCTGATCATGTCAACAAGCATTGTTGCGGATTATAGATAAGGCACCTCGACATAATCTATGAAAGATAGGAAGCGCTATCTCATGTTTTGAGATTGGAAACTGCAATCACCTATCTCAGAGTAAAGCACAATTTTTCTAGACCACTTCAGATCGTCGACAAATTGACATTCAAAGACTTGGAATAAACTTAAAGTGGATGGGACGTGACAAGTGGATTTACATAAATTACTGTTCATCTCAATAGTAGTTGCTCTATTTGCACATACCAATCCTGGCATACTCAAAGGGTCTATGCTGAACATTCCTTGCCCTGGAATCTTGAGATAATAAAAATGTGCATTAGCTACAAGTTCACAAAATAATTTTGCACATATTTCCAATAATTCAGTTTACCTTCGATTGCGAACGCATGAAAGCATGGTGCACCATATAAAATATTGAACCACCAAGAGCCAAGCCATATAAAACTTTAACAAGAATTCTGGTCCGAATTTTCTCACAATCTAACCGTACAACCGATTGAAAGGTACATAATTAATTAGAAAAAAATAGAACAACGGATATTATCCATCAAATAGAAAAATCAAACCAACAAAGTAAGCTGTCTACTTATGCCGAGGCACAAGACCACAAATGGTACGATTCTAACTAACATATGTCAGAAAAAGGTCCCCATCATAAACATAAACAAAAGAGAAAGAAATCTCTCTCTCACTCTCTCCCCCACCTGAAAACTGGCCATCCTTCCATGAGAAATGCATAAAAGTTACAGTCAGTTCTCCAAATTTAAATACACAGAAGCATTAAATGGTCAGGAAAACTAAAACATTTAAGGAAAAAACGCATCTTATCTCAAAGGAAATAAGAAGATGAAAAGGTGTTAGGTCATACATTGTACCCCAAAAGGTAAAGACCACTCATGTTGTAGATTGTATGCTCCATGGTCATATGGCTGAAAGAAGTTATCAGTGTGTGCAGACAACCGCTCTTTAAGTTGTCGAAGGAAATCTGCATGGGAGAATCATAGACTCACTTGAATTGAGAAATGAAAATTTATAATTAGACCAGCACCGTTAGGTCTGGTTTTGTTGGAGACCTTTAGTTCGAGGACAGAGTATTTTACTGTAAAGTTTTTCATCATAAATCTACGATCAGCAATCTGCCATAGCATAACAACAGCAACATTTGCAATTATCAGCCCCAGAACCATGTTGTCAACTGTTAGCCTTCTCATCCGTGATTTCCTGCAGATGGGAAGACAAAATACCGTTGAAAAATTATGTTTTAGCCACATGATGCTACAATCAAGTAAACTTCAATCATAACCTAGTGTTTCCACCAGATGGTCGAAACCACGAAACCAAGGAAAGTCAAGGAATGCTAATTTGTACGAACTCTAGAAAGCAGCTTATGCATTAACCCTCACCTTCAGTTAAAGTAATCATGAGGGCTAATAGAAACACTTAGTGAAGCATTCTGCAAACGTGGCCGAGAACTTAAATGTCTCATTGATAAGTGGCAGCAGATTACATGATCACCCTACCCCTGCATGAATCAAACCCTGCAACCACTGAGAGCACTCTTGCAGCCTCCTCTTGAACTTCCATCTCCAGAGAATCAAGAAAGCTGACCAAGGGGTGAATGACCTCACCACCACAAATTTCTGATCATCATTCGCCACTTTGTGCAAACTAGCCAGAGCTTGCCTCTTCATTTCTGGGTCTTGCTCAATCTTCGTCCTTGTCAACAGATTCTTGACATAAAACCTCACGTCCTCCTTACAATCCCATAACCTGGGCTTTGAGACAACAATGGCATATCCATGAGGAAAAAAACTAATTTTGCACATCACAGAGAGATTCTTGACATGGCAATGGAGCTTTGTCAAGATCATGTCCAAATTGCTCTGCATAAATAGCTTCCCACCATAGGAATGCACCATGCATTTCTCAGCAAGGCCATGACACTCCCCTGACTGTGAACATCATATCTTGAACCATGCCTGGAAGCTTAGTGCTCTGATCAGAGATGGCCAATGCAGAAGATTTCTCCACGAACTCGTTCCAAATGAGTTGCCATCTCTCACTGTGACGACTTTGATTGAGTGAGAGAGGGAGGCATACGAAGAAATTAACTTGATGGCTTGTTTCCTGGTGGGGTTTGGGTTGGCTGATTCTTCGAAACTCTGTTCTTGGAGAATTTGCATTTGAATTTCTTCAGCTTCTTCTTCTTCCCCCATTTCTGCATCTACTATTTGTGGAAGAAGCTGAATCAGCTTGTGTGTTCATTCATGCTAGCACAAGAATTTGAGTATTTGGACTAGGGTGTCATGTAAAAGGGACAGTTCATAGAACTGTAAGACAGTCAAATTGAATGGCAAATGGTAAATTCATATTCCGAACCTATTCAAGGTTGCAAATTCCCTTTTCATACTATGCAAATTGAACATTTCCTTGGACAGAGACAACTCTCTTCTCTGCATCGGCTTATTCTCGAACATTAATATGACATTTCAATGTCAAGAAGCAGAACTAAGACAGAGACATCTCGCTTTATTGGTCCACTCTCGGAAGAAACTGTGACATCTTGAAATTGCCCAATTGGGATTTATGAAATGAACGGTTTTATGAACATACTTGTAATTAGTTCTCGCTCGGAACTGATCATTCCTAGGATACTAACCATTAAGGAAAGGCTAATTAGGGATTTAAAATTCGTGCGACCAAAGAAATTCGATCGTGAACCAACTTTCGACCATAGAATTGTCGAGATAACATTTTGAGCTAATGTAGGCCAATCTTAGGATAGTTATGGGTCGGGTCGTCACTGTCATATGAGTGGATCACGGGTGATTCCGTTTGACCATGAAGTGAGATGACGAACGATCTCGAACCTATACCGAACGATCGTGCCCGTCGAAACTAGTGATCGATCCTCACGATTACATGGACAACCCAGGTCGCCACGATCCGAACGAACTTGCACGTGACTTGATTTATTATCAGTCACGGGTTGAATATGCGAATTTCCCCAAAAAGCCGCCCGTTAGTCAGAGACTCGCTCAAGTTACGTTATTTAAAATTCAGTCATTAATTAGAGGCTAATTTGGACATCGAAAATTTAGGAAGTCACGACAGGACGTTTGGACAACGTTGTTATTGGAATGTTAAGCTTTGGATTTTCCCAGATCCTTCAGAAAAATTCAATTTCCGCGAGAAAATGGAAAGTGACCATTTTACCCTTGGGAGTTTGTTAAGGTCATGTGTTAAAGAGGGATAGCATTTTGGTCATTTTGCCCTAATTTTAAGAAATGACATTTTTACTCTTGGAATTTTATGAAATTCCCAAATTACCCTTGGATATTTTGGAAAAGATTCAATCCGGACGGTTGATTTCGAGATAAGATCGAATTTGGGCCGTTGATTTGGATTGTGAGGGAGGGGCATGATGGTCTTTTTGGCATTTCAATTGTTGGCCTTTGACTATTTATAGACCAAAACCCTCTCTCTCTCTCCTCATTTCTCTCTCCCCCTCAATCGGCCACTCCCCTCCCCCTCACCACCGATCGCTCCCTTGGCCCTCGTCCGTCGTCGCCGCTCCGGCTGCTGTTCGCGAGCCAACGCCGCCCACGTCCTCATGCCGCCACCGCCGTTCCCCTCTCCCTCTCGGTTCACTCTCTCTCCCCTCCCCCATGGCCGTGAGTGACCGCCAAGCCAAGCCACCGCCATCGCCGCCGTCGTGAGGCCACCGGCCAGCCGCCCCCTTTTCACTCTAGCTGAGCTAGCCTGGAGTTCGTGTAAGTCGCCCCTAAACCCTATTTAGGATGTCGAGTATCGATAAACGCGATTAGGGGTTAAATCGGGTTAATTAGTGTCGGTTTAGGGGTTATTTAGGACCGTTTATAGATTATGTTGGTGGACTGATTTGGCAATTTGTTGTGACCGATTTTTGGATGAAAATATGATGTTTTGGGACTGAATTGAGACTGAGTTGATTGCTGGAAAATTGGGGATTGAAATGACGATCCTACGGTCCGATTTGGAGATGTTCGGTGTCGGATTGGTGTGCCGAGATGTGGCTGTGTTGTGTAGTTGATAGTACGGTGTGCATGTATAGGGGATCGTTTGTATATGTTGGATGCTGTATAAAGTTGGTTAAGTAATGGATAAGTCCGTTCTTCCTTTTTCCCCAGTTGTTTCTTGTCCGGGTATTGATTGTGGCTTTCGCTGATTGTTTAAATCTCTGAAAAGTTTGAATTGGGTCGGCGATACCCTGGGACATCGCACTAACTCAACCCATGAGAGGGATGTCGCGGGCTCGATGGGTGCGGGGCGTGATAGAAACCCAGAAATCACGAGCAAAACGAAATAGCAGAGGATACAATACCAATTTACCATCAAACAAATCCGAATATGTATTGGATATGATCTGACCTGATAAATTGAGCAACCAGCGTAGAAACCCATTATCTAATCTCTCCTTCGCAAGACAGTTTAACAAGAAAGAAGACGTATCCATACATACATCAAAGAGAAACACCCAAATCTTCAAGTGTCAGAACGTTATCGTGATTATACCCATCGCCCTCAAGATGGGAGCGCATGAACTCCACTCCCGAGCTTCCCTCGCCGGCGACCGAGTTCTCCGGCTAAGTCAAGAAACCGTCGCGGTCACCGTAGCCGAACTAGTACTCGAAGAGACAAAAAAAAGTCGTCGGGAAATATAGGCATAACCGTCAAGATCGGAGCTCGTGGGATGGGACTCCACTCCACTTCCGAACTTCCGCCACCGCCGGCCGAGTCAGACTGTCAGAACTGGTAAGTATGTCAGGTTCCGCGTGGGACGTCCGTGTGCTTATCACTGTTGTTGAGTTGCGGCGGAAGAGCCAGCTCGGTTGCAGGCTGGTCAACAAAGGCCCAAAGAAAAAGAAGTCTCCCTCTGGGCTCTTATCTCATCGAAGCCTTTTCTTTAGGCTCTTCGGATTTTCCATAAATCACCGAATATGGGATTTTCAACTTTTTTTTAATTTGTGCAAAAATAAATACTATACCTTTGGCGCGATTTGTGAAATCGGTGATTTGTCGAACTGATATTTTTTTATGCTATTAACACCCAATTTGACACAGTTAAAATTATGAAAGTGGAGAAATCATCTTGAATTATAAAATTCGACTTAATATAAGGGAAAACGGAGTAGGAAAAAAGCAGTTACATCGGGTTGGGATGACTAAAAACTGTCATATTCTATGCTATTCTACGTGATAAGAAACCACCCCCCCCCCCCCCTGACACACACACATGTGTGTGTGTATGCATATGTTTATGTTATTTATATCACAAAGAGACATTCAAATCTTCAAGTGCAGCAAAGATGTGGTCGTCATTATTTTCACAGCTCTTAAGATGGGAGTGCACGAACTTCTCTCCTGACCTTCCAAGAAGGTCGTCAGGATCTAACCCATGACCCTCAAGATCGGAGCACGCGGGCTTGGAATCCACTTCCGAACTTTCACTGCCTGCGGCTGAGTCGACCGGAGAAGTCAAGAGATTGTGGTAATCAACATCGTGGGCGTAGTTCTTGAAGAAGGCAAAAAGTAGAGGATGAGAAGCTGCGAAATTCTTTTTAAGTGAATGGATCTCGTCATCGTTCAAAACTTTAGAATCACGACCAACTCCAACTCCAGAATCATCACCGGCAACGACCTTGACCGATGGGTTGTTCCCCAAATCCATCAACTTCTTGCGCAGACAGTTGAGAACAACCTGGTACTTCATGATCAAGGAGGCGCAGTCCTCCTTTGTCGTGCAAGAATTGCACTCTTTCTCCGCCCAGTCAAGCCACTCTCCCAGACCCTCCGTCGGCATCATGTCGCCCTCGCGACAGAGGTAGGCAGAGATTATCTCCGTGATGGAGGGTTTGCAGACCCAGCGGAGCTCGCCCTTGGTGGAGATAATGGCGAGGGCGACGTGAGCGCCGGTGAGTTCGTGGAGATCGGAGGCCTTTTTCAAGAGGCCCTTGCGCCTCTTACAGAGTGTTTTGGAGCGATCCTTCGGGTCTTCGATCTTTGCGATTTTTGTCCGCCGGCGCCGGACCGTTGACAGTGGAGGAGTTAGCAAATGTTTTTTACTTGGAGAGGGAGAGAGTGCTGGGGCTGTGGCGGGGGCGTCTCGTGGTTTTCTTGGAGTGAGGGAGGGTGATGAATGTCCATGCATGGTCCTCGAGTTTCTGAGAGAGAGAGAGAGAGAGAGAGAGAGAGAGTAAAGGGTTTGGAAACAATGGAAAGAAAGACAGTGCAGTTTTTTGCTATGCTCATGTAGCATGAGGCAGGTGCCGCTATTTGTAGCAAGTCAGCAACACATGAGTGCTGCTTGTACCACTAGAATGATAATTGAAAAAGAATTGAAAGAATGTAGTTGTAAGTTTTGTCTTAGAATCTTGCAACGCATCGGGATTTTGTTTTGTATTTTTTTCTTGTTCAGGTGTTACACATCCTTTTCCTTTCGTTTATGCCACTGCAGCCGTACATTCACCGGTTGTTAAACACTGAGGCGGAAAGGAGATACTAAGACAAACTATTCAATCGAAATGTGACGCGTTCCGAACGTAAAAATATCATTCGATTTGGAGGAAAATCTATCGAGCTAGAGCATTGATCTACATCGGTCAAGGTCGGTGCCAGTGGTAGTTTTGGATTACGCAACCCTAATTTTTCGTCCTTTCGATTTGACTTATGTATATGGTCGAATTAGGCACTCAAGGTCGGTGCTGATGGTAGTTCTGGATTACGCCGTTCTGATTTTTCATCCTTTCGACTTGACTTGCGTAGATGGTCGAATTAGGCGCTCGAACTTTTTACTCATATTGATTAGATACTCCACCTTTCCTATATTGTAGAATCACTAATTCGCCCAATCGATTCCTTTTTTCATATACACCCAATGCGCGCAATCAAAAGCAAAGGAATCATTTTAGTTCAACCTAATGTAAGATAAGAAGACAAAAATAAGAGAGAGAGAGAGAGAATATTGTCAAACTCATCCCAAGGCCACTTTGCAACAACATCAATCCGATTGCAAAAAGGAAATATAGCAAAGCTGTCCTGCTAAGGAAGATCTAAGGGTGATCGGTTCCCGGTCCGATCCGGTCCCATCCAAGAACCGGGAACCAGACCAAGAGGACCGGTTCCCAATTTTTGGGACCGTGGACTGGACCGACTAGTCTTGGAATCGGAGACCGGACCGGACCGACTGGTCCGGTCCGGTCCGGTTCAAATGAATCAAATACTTGTAAAAAAAATATATATGTCCCATGTGGGCTTCCAAAAATATACATCCCCTAATTTAAACACGTGTTATTAGAGAGGCAAAAAATAAAAAAGTCAACACATTCGCAGCAGCTTGATGGCTCACAAAATTGGCAAGTCAGTAATAACAAATAAATTCCTTGAAAAGATAAAAAAAAATAACTAGCTAATTTTTAAAAAATATGCATAAATGATCGGTCCGGTTGGTCCGGTTCTCACCATGGAATCGGGAACCGGACCGACTGTCCACCGGTTCCAAAAATGGGAACCGGGGACCGGACCAACACTCCCTAGGCCCGCCCAGAATCGACCGGTCCAGTCCGGTCCGGTCCAGGTGGTTCCCGTTGCACACCCCTAGGAAGATCTTCCATGATTCACTTTTTCTCCGGAAGCAATTACAACATCAAATGCTTTTATGCATTTCGGGGATTTTTTTTTTGTATTTTCTACTATTCAGGTGTTACTAATTGCTATCAATTTTGGAGGAAAATTTGTAAGTGAATGCATTCCTTCTTTCTAAATGCTGGTTAAGAGGTGCTGGAGTTGGAGTTAAAAGAATGACTAGCTAACAGGTGCTGGTAATGGAATCTCGGAAGGGAAAAAAGGGTAATGGAAATTTTATTTTTTATCGTAAAAGGGTAATGGAAATTTCAAACGCTACAAATTTGACATGGAAGCCGCTTTTACGCATTTCGGGATTTTTTTTTTTTTTGTATTTTCTAGTTTTCGGGTGTTACTAATTACTATCATCCAATTTGGAGGAAATTTCATTGAGTTAGAAAATTGATTTGAAACGAATAGTAAACCTCTTAAAATATCACGCGTTGTCACGGAAAAGCCAAAGGGCAAATTCGCAAGCGAATGAGGGTTATTAAGTTCTCCATCAATAAATCTCGAAACAAAGGCCCAAGGGTCCATCTTCTGCAGCGACCGGAGGAGGACGTCGAGTCGTTGATTGTGAAGTACAAGGCCATTCGCAATTGCGTGCACAAGAAATCAGAGAATGTTCCATCAATCATGATCGGTGTTGGTCGTGGTTTCGGAGCTGGACGTCGAAAATTTTGGAGCAATTTTTATTTTTTGATTCTTTCAACTTGGCTCATGTAGATCGCCAAATTAGGTGCTCGAGACAGAGCGAAGGGGCATGGAGTACGAACTGATTTGGTGTGGGGTTTATAGCACCATGATTGCAACTTAGACAACTAGAATAACAATTAAAAATAATTGAAAAAGTTGTGGTGTGGCTTTTGACTTTAATGTTTTAGATTCAGTTGTTCACATGCGAGACACCTTCCCTCCTTGTCTGCAGTTGTCCCACATTCGGGTATCGTGTCCTTTCTTTTCTTGAATACCACTGTAGTCATAAATTCACTACAAAATTCAATCTAATATAAGATAAGATAAGAAGAAAGAAGAAAAAACGGTAACATGTTAGGAAGAGAGAGAGAGAGAGCATGCACAACTATCGGCCGTCATATTTCGACTCATCCCAACACCACCTTGCCACCATCATAGAAACTAAGCATGCCATTCGAGCCAAAACGATGAAGAATTAATGTGGATTAATCGAAACATGCTACAACATCGATTGCTAACATGACATGTATGATGGAAACATAGAATACAAGCAATGGCCAATGAGAAAACGCTCAATGAAAGAGTCGGGGCTGTGGTTATGTTTCCTATATTGGAAGATGTCAACTTCATTCTTTCCTCCCAAAGTTCCAACGGACAGGCCGTCTCACCCCCTTTCTTTCGCAAGTCATAATAATATTATCTTCAGTGCTTTCAGTGCGCTCTAATCGTGGTGATCCTGGAGTTGGAGCTAAAAGAAAGATTCTTGCACTCTTTTTAACTTTTTCTAAGCCTTGTACTCGTGCCCACTGTTAACTCTTTTCTTAGTGTTGGACTCTTGCGCTCTCATGACAAATTTTGCTTTCTTTTAACTCTTTTCTTAATTATTAATTTGGCGCCCAAGGACAGTCACTTGCCTTGTGCTCTTTGATCGTCACCAAATCATCAAATTCATAGCCAGATTCATCAGAACACAATCTTTCCACACACCGATGGAAATGGCATTGGCCAAATTGACAAGACCTGTTTAGAGTAAAATACCAAATGCTGGCAGAACAACAAATTTTGCAACGCATTTGGGAGTTTTTTCTTTCTTTTCTTTTGTATTTTCTAGTAGTCAAGTGTTACTATCCTTCGGTTGTCTTTTCTTTTCATTTATGCCACTTTAGTTATGAATTTCCATTGTTTTAAATTCACTCGGTATTAAACGTAAAGCTAAAGAAGATATTGAGACAACCTAATATATTACAAATACGATACATTTCAAGAGTAAAATATCAACCAATCCGGAGGAAAATCCGTCGAGCCAGAAAATTAATCTACATCGGTCAAGGTCGATGCTGGTGGTAGTTTTGGAGTTGTACGTCGAAAATTACTCAATTCTAGTTTTCGTCTTTTCAACTTGACTTATGTAGATGATCGAATTGGGTGCTAGAACTTTTTACTTGTGTTAATTAAATTCTCTGCCTTTCATGATACTTGGAATTTATAATTTGCCCCATCGATTCCTTTTTCCAGTAACACCCGATGCTGGTAGCTAAAAGTAAAGAAATCACTTTAAGATATAAAATTCAATCTAATATAAGATAAGAAGAAAAAGAAAATGTAGTAACAAGTTAGGAGGAGAGGAGAGGCGAGAGAGGGCGCAACTATCCACCATCATATTCCCATTGATATTGTCGACTCATCCCAAGACCAACCTTGCCACAACATAATGGACAATTGCAAAAAGCAAAAGAGCAAAGGTATCCTGTTTAGGAAGATTACAACATCAAATGCTTTTACGCATTTGGGAATTTTATTTTATTTTATTTTTGTGTATCTTATAGTATTCGGGTATTACTAATTACTATCGTTTTTGGAGGAAAATTTGTTGAGCTGGAAAATCAGTCTGAAACGAATAGTGAATTTCTTAAAATATCATGTGTCGTCAGTGGAACCAAAGGGCAAATTCCCAAGCGAGATTTAATTATTTCATTGGCCAAACAAAAATGAGGGTTACTAAGTTCTACATTGATAAATCTCGAAACAAAGGCCCAAGAGTCCATCTTCCACCGTGACGGAGGAGGACATCGAGTTTTTTATCATAATGTACGAGGCCATCCGTGATTGTGTGCGCAAGAAATTAGAGAATATTCCATCGGTCATGGTCGGTGTTGGTCGTAATTCTGGAGTTGGACGCCAAAAATTTTGGGGTAATTTCGATTTTTCGTCCTTTCAACTTGACCCATGTAGATGGTCAATTAGGTGCTCAAACTTTTTGTTTTGTGTTAATTAAATGCTCCATCTTTCATAATTTGTTTTACCATTAACACCCAATGAAGCAATTAAAAGTAAAGAAATCATTTTAAATTATAAAATTCAATTTAACATAAGATCAGAGAAATAAAAATGAGAAGGAAAAAATATAGTGGCATGTTAGGAGAAGAGAGAAAGAGAGAGCAAAGCTATCGACCGTCGCATTCCATCGATATCCCAACGTCACCTTGCCACCACAACGTCCACCATGATAATCGAGCTTAGTGGATCCCATCGAGAGGTTTAATGAAGGAAGCTCGTCACGAGATTTTCAATCAAAATTATGCCGGTTTGTTTGTCTACATTAGTTGTGTAATTTTTTTACTCTCTTCAATAAATTGAATATTGAGCTTTGAATAAAATATCAAGTAAAATAGTTATGATAGTTGCAACATTTAATTAAAGGGATAAAAATTTTGAAAATTTAAGACACTCCAAATAAAGTTATAATACCCGGTTAATATTTTTTCTAAAATTTATAGGTTATGACAATGCATAATTCTATACTTTTACCATTCTCATGGTTCAATGTGCTACACTAGGCATCACTATATGTATACAAAACCCACCTAGATTTCTACATATCATGTAAAACGCAATTGACATATTCTGGTTTATGAGCAATATTTTCCTCCAATTCCTCCAACCACAACTAATGGCAGTTGGAGGAAACTTCCTCTGATCACTCTTGTGATCAGTGGATTATAAGTTGTGAACATCATCCACGTGCAAAATTAACCAAATATAATCATAGGTGATGTCCATGGTTATACCTCATCAATGTTGGAGGGAACTTTGAAAAACAGGGTCCGATAATTGTGGTGTAGACGACAATATGGTTCTTTGTAAACAGAAAGCACCCATGTAAAGTACAAGGACTAGTAAGACCAATTACATAATCTGAATCCTGTGTTTCAAACCCAATAGGAGATGAATAATATAACCTCAGAAGCCCAAGAACTTTAATCATCCGTAGGCAGAGGAAAAGCTATTTTTCACCTTGAAAAAACTCAAAGTGTGATTGACACTTTACGAGCTACAGTTATCGACTAAGCACAAGAACAAACCTACCAATTAGTCCCAGCCACAATGCGTGCGTTTCAATCACCTATAAATGAGAAAATTTATGTTTTCCCTCCCATCAAAGGTCAGGCCTATAAACTTGAAGAATTTATTTGATGCTCTCGATACTTATAAACCTAGTAAATCTTAACCATTGAATCATTGGAGCCCACATAGAACTGTCCAAATGATAATAAGATCATCGGGCTCATCTGCAACCAGAGGCAAATATAGCTTTTCTGAGAATGGTTATAAGTTTCTAGTGAACAGACCCATATAAATAACTTGCTGCGCTTTGGGAAGAACTTACAAGAAATATGACAGTTCCAGGAGAAGCTGACTACTAAATTATTCAATTAACATTCTTTGCATGTCCTTATACAACCTGCATCATTGGCCATCTTGATAGATAAGTGCTCTGATAACAGAGTGAGCAACAATGACTATTAGGCTGACACTTACCAGTGCAGAATCAACAAACGATCTCCGCAATTATTTCGGGCCTTGCATGCAGCAAACATACACCAGCGACGTCTAAGAGCTATTGTGAACTTTTAATTATACAAAGATTGTCTAATTGTGTACGTCAGTAATGCTCCCGCCATAGTAGTCATGATGCATATGCCTTTTTGCACAAAATTAAAGAGCTCGTCATCCATTGTTATGTCATCTTTTTCGGTATTTTACAGAACTCCGGAGCCATTTCTGCCAGCTGCTATATAAGTTTTCAGCGACACCCTCGGTACAATCACCTTGACACCCACTTCATAAAAATGAAGAAGCAGAAAGGAAAAAAGAAGAAGAAAAGAATCAGTTATCCAAGCTGAAAGCAACATGAGAAGCCGAAGATTTAAAACTGCGCTTTACAGGCAGTTTGTACATGACAGATTTAGAAAATTTCCTCGGATTGCATAGGACAGAATGTCACTTCCATTTCTGGCGCTCATGCACTAACACGGCCTCTCTTTTTCTTTGACAAAAGGACCGGCACTTTGTTGATAACTTGATAACTTATAGAGCCATAATTTGTGATTTCTATTATTTAGAAGACGTTTCACAAGTTGCAAGCTGTTCTAAATTCAGAATTAGTATGCTCATGCTGCTATATTAGCAAGACTGCTCATTCCCGACCATATCCAAGGGCCTTTCTCTACAAACTATTAAGAGTTCTAAATTGGAAGAAAGTATAACGGTGGTATCGCATCATTGACGATGTTGTGTCACATTGACTCACATATCTTGATGTTCATAATTGTTAATTAATACAAAGAAATCAGCACACTTAGAATTACCGTTGCAGCAGATACTAATGTATAATATTTGACGCAATCATGCTTTACACTAGTTATCCTATCTCTATATTTCAATCTTGCGACACTACAACATATCAATTGTTATCTAGATCCAATCGAGTAATTAACTGACCAAAATGTTCATCATCATAGAAAGAGAGAAGTAATTCAGCGAAAAGGCTAGCTATCTTACAGAAAGTTAAAAAAAAAAGGTCGATGCATACCTTGATTAACCTCAACACATCTTTGCCTACCAGAAAAATCCCCAAACAAGTAATTAAAATTTGATTCAGAGAGATATCCAAATTAACCCCCAAAAGAAACAACATTACTATCAAAACCATGGAAGTATTACCAGTAAGATGGCAGGAACTGGGATGATAAAGTCGACAAGAGTGTGGTTGTTGGAAAGAGATATATATCAAGCAGCATGATAGCATTGACAGCTCCACTAGCCCCCTAAAAGGATATCACCATTAAGATAAAACTCGAGCACATACCAGTTGCGTTACATAAAAGTTGCAGGTTTCATGGCTATTTCCTATATCGAGCCCAGGATCTTCCGGAATATAGTATCACGCACTTGCAGCAACAAGAAGTATGCTTTTCTTCTGATCATGTCAACAAGCATTGTTTCGGATTATAGATAATGCACCTCGACATAATCTATGAAAGATAGGAAGCGCAATTTCATGTTTTGGGACTGGAAACTGCAATCGCCTGTCTCAATTTCTAGACCATTTCAGATTGTCAACAGACTGACATTCAAAGACTTGGAATAAACTTAAAGTGGACGGGACGTGACTAGTGGATTCACATAAATTATTGTTCATCTCAATAGTAGTTGCTCTATTTACACATGCCATTCCTGGCATTCTCGAAGGGTCTATGCGGAACATTCCTTGACCCTGCAAAGTTTGAGATAAGAAAAATTTGCATTAGCTACAAGTCCACAAAATAATTCTGCGCACATTTCCATATATGCAGTTTACCTTCGACTGCGAATGCATGAAAAGCACGGTGCACCAAATAGAATTCTGAACCAGCAAAGCCACAGCCAGATAGACCTTTAACAAGAATTCTGGTGCGAAATTTCTCCTAATCTAACCGTACAACGGAGTGAAAGGTACATAATTAATTAGAAACAAGTAGAACACAGGATATTATCCATCAAATAGAAAAATCAAACCACCTAAGTAAGGTATCTTCTTATGCCGAGGCACAAGACCACAAACGGTACAATTGTACCTAACATATTTCAGAAAAAGGTCCCCATCATAAACATAATCAAAAGAGAAAGAAATCTCACCCTCTCACTCTCTCCCCCACCAGAAAACTGGCCATTTTCAAATGCATAAAAGTTACAGTATTTCTATTGTAAAAGCTTCAAAATGAAGATAAGCAATTCTACAAATTCAAATACACAGGAGCATTAAATTGTCAGGAAAACTAAAACATTTAAGGGAAAAAGGAATCTTTTCTCAAAGGAAAAAAGAAGATGAAAAGGTGTTAGGTTATACATTGTACCTCAAAAAGTAAAGTCCAATCATGTTATAGATTGTATGATCCATGGTCATATGGCTGAAAGAAGTTATCAGCATGTGCAGACGACTGCTCTTAAAGTTGTCTAAGGAAAGCTGCACTGAAGAATTATAGTCACTTAGATTGAGAAAAGATAATTTAGACCAGCACCATCTGGTCTGGTTTTATTGGAGACCTTTAGTTCTAGGACAGAGATCTTACTGTAAAGTTTTTCATCATAAAACTACGATCAGCAATCTGCCATAGCATAAAAACAGCAACATTTGTGATTATCAGCCCCAGAACACGTTGTCAACTATCAGCATTCTAAACCATGATTTCCTACTGATGGGAAGACAAAATACCCTTGACAATTATGCTTGAGCTACATGAATGTACAATCAAGTAAACTTCAATCACAACCTAGTGTTTCCACCAGATGTTCGAAACCATATAACCAAGAAAAGTCAAGGAACGCTCATTTGTATGACCCTAGAAAGCAGCTTATGCAGTAGCCCTCACCTTTAGTTAAGTTTATCATGAGGGCTAACAGAAACACTTATGAAAAGCATTCTACTAAAGTGGTCAAGAACTTAAGTTTCTCATCAGTAAGTTGCAGCAGACCAGGTGATCACAATACCCCCGCATGATTCAAACCCTGCAACCACTGAGAGCACTCTTGCAGCCTCTTCTTGAACTTCAATCTCCAGAGAATCAAGAGAGCTGACCAAGAGGTGAATGACCTCACCAACTTCCATGACCACCTTCACAAATTTCTCATCAACATTTGCAACTTTGTGCAAACTAGCCAGAGCTTGGCTCTTCATTTCTGGGACTTCCTCAATCTTCCTCCTTGTCCACAAATCCTTAACTTAAAACCTCATGTCCTCCTTACTAGCCCCAAAGCTGGGCTTTGAGACAACAACGGCATACCCATGAGGAAAAAACTGGTTTTGCACATCCCAGAGAGATTCTTGACATGGCAACGGAGCTTTGACAAGACCATGCCCAAATTGCTCTGAATCAATAGCTTCCAGCCATAGGAATGAACCCATGCATTTCTCAGCAAGGCCACGACACTCCCTGACTGTGAACGTCATTTCTTGAACCATGCCTTGGAAGCTCAGTGCACTCATCAGATATGGCCAATGCAGAAGATATCTCCATGAGCTTGTTCCGAATGAGTTGCCATCTCACTATGACGACTTTGATTGAGTGAGAGGGGGAGGCCTACTCGAAGGCTTGTTTGCAGGTGGGGTTTGGGTTGGCTGATCCTTGGAAACTCTGTTCTAGGAGTGATTGGATTTGAATTTCTCCTGCTCCTTCTTCTTCCCTCATTTCTGCATCTACTAGTTGTTGTGGAAGAAGAACGATTTGTGAAGTCAGTGTCTGCAATTTGAGAGGGATCAAAGGGGATGAGACTTTAACCTCAATTTCAGGAAGAAGCTGAATTGGAGCTTGTGTGTTCATTCATGCTAGCCCGAGAATTTGAGTATTTGGACAGGGGAGTCATGTAAAAGCGGCAGTTCATAAAACTGCAAGACAGTGTGACAAACACAGTCAAATTGAATGGCAAATGGTAAATCTATATTCCGAACCTATTCAAGGTTGCAAATTTCTTTTTCATGCTTTGCAAATTGAACATTAAATATGGCATCCCAATGTCAAGAAGCAGGACTAACAGTCATCTCTCTTCGTTGGTCCACTCTCGGTAGAAACCCAGAAATAGCGAGAACAAGGAAAAGGCGGAGGAACCATTACCAATTTACATTCAAACAAATCCGAACATGAATTGGATATGATCTGAACTGGAAAATTTGAACGACCAGCGTAGAAACCCATTATCTACTCTCTTTAGTACAACTTATTTTAACAAGAAAAAACACGTCTCCATATTTACATCACAGAGAGACACCCAAATCTTCAAGCGTAAGAAAGTCATCGGTATTGTTATGCACACCGCCCCTCAAGATCGGAGCGCGTGGTGGATGGACTCCCACTCCCGAACATCCACCGCTGGCGGCCGAGTCAGACTATCAAAACTGGCAAGTTTATCAGGGTGCTTATCACTGAGTGTATGGATCTGTTGGCCCATTTCTCCGATATATTCAAGTTGTTCGTTGCAGCAGAAGAGCCAACTCGGCTCCAGACTTTTCAACAAAGGCCCAAACAAAAAGCAAGGCGAGTACGATTCTGTTTCTCTATTTTTCCTGCCGCTGGTGGTCGCCTCCTGCCACTGTTCGCCGCTTGCTGTCTGACACCAGTCGCCTTCAGCTGTCCTTCGCTCGCCACCGCCCACTAGCCACTAGGAAGGGGAAATTTTGTATCGTTATCATACCTATATTTTGATTAAGAAACTCACTCAGGGAATAAAAATAGAAAATTCTATTTATGACTAGAAATTGATTTCTAAAACATAATGATTGTCATTCTCGCCCAAATCTCCCTCAAATCAAGTTCTAGTTTCCCCCTCAAGCTCTCATGGGCTATTTATCTCATCGAAGCCGACTCTTCAGATTTTCCTTAGATCACCGAATTAGCTAAATCAACTCCTTTTTATTTGTGTTGATGATTAAATACTCTATCTTTCACGATTTGTGAATTCCGTGATTCGACCCACAACCCTCATGATCGGAGCACATCGGGGTGCACTCCACTCCCAAACTTCCACTGCTCATGGCCGAGTCGACCGACGAAATCAAGAAATTGTCGCAGTCAACATCACAGGCATAGTCCTTATCGAAAGCAAAAAGTGAAGGAAGAGAAGCTTCAAAATTCTTTTTAAGTGAATCGATCTTGTCATCATTTGAAACTTTAGAAGAACGACCAACTCCAACTCCGGAATCATCATCGGCGCCGGCCTTAACCGATGGGTTGTCCTCCAAATCCTTCAATTGCTTGCACACCCAATCGAGAACGGTCGCGATAAGGGACTTGAAGTCCTCCTTTGTCGCACAAGAATCACGCTTTTTCTCGACCCAGTCCAGCCACTCTCTCGGACCCTTCAGTCGCATCACGTCTCCCTTGCGACGGAGGTATTCAGAGATTATCTCTTCGACCGAGGGGTCGCCGAAAGAGTGCACCTCACTCTTGGTGGAGAAGACAATGACTGCGGCGCGAGCGCCGGTGAGTTCGCAGAGGTTGGAGGCCTTTTTGAAGAGGCCATTGCACCTCCTCCAGAACATCATGCGGCACTTGTTCGGGTCGTCGATCCTGCCGATTTCTGTTCGCCGGCGCTGAACCATTGACGGTGGAGTTTGCAAATGCTTTTTACTTGGAGAGAGAGAGAGAGTGGGTGGGCAGGGGCTTTTCTTGGTTCTCTTGGAGGGAGAGAAGGTGATGAATCTGTCTGCATGGTCCTCGAGTTTCTTCGGGAAAGAGTGAAGGGGTTGGAGGAAAGAAGATGGTGCTGTTTTGTGATGATGAAACAAGCAGGAGGAGAGTGCCCGTATTTATAGCAGTGACTGCAGTTTAAGATTGTTGTGGGGGCTTCAACTTTCATGTCATGAAGCAGAAGGAGATAATGAGACAAACTATATAATCAAAATATGATGCATTTCAAAATGTAAAATATCATCGCATTTGGAGGAAAATCTGTCGAGTTAAAGAATTAATCTACACCGGTCCAGTTTGGTGCTGGTGATGCTAATTCTGGAGTTGGACGTGGAAAATTTCAGGACAATTCTGGTTTTTCGTCCTTTCAACTTGACCTATGTAGATCATCGAATTAGGCGCTCAAACTTTTCATCCGCGTTATTTAAATACTCTTGCCTTTTACAATGTGTAGAACCGGTGATTCGTCCAATCAATTCTTTTTGCCATTAGCACCCGAGGTGGCCATTAAAAGTAAAGAAATTGCTTTGAATTATAAAAGTCAATCTAATATAAGATAAGAAGAAGGGAAAAAATATAGAAAACGTTAGGAGGGAGAGAGAGACAGCGCGCACACGGCTGTCGATCGTCATATTCCAACTCATACCAACACCACCCTGCCACCATCATAGAAACTGAGCATGTAATTCATGCCGTTACGATGAAGAATTAATGTGGCTCAATCGAAACATGCTACAACATCGATTACTAACATGTACGATGGCAAATAAAATACAAGCAGAGGCCAATAGGAGACTAAAACGCTCAATGAAAGAGTCGGCTCTTGTTGCGTCTCCTAAATTGGAAGATGTCAACTTATTCCTTTCCACAGACAGGTCCTCTCACCTGCTTTTTCTCTCAAGCACAACCATATCTCTTGAGTGCTGTTAGAAATCCTCCTAATTTGGAAGATGTCACCTTATCCTCTCCTTTGTACTCTAATCATGGTGATTCTTTTAACTCTTTCTTTTTCTTGGACTCGTGCACTGTCATGACAAATCTTGCATTCTTATAACTCTTTTTTCTCAATTATTATTTTGGTGCGCAAAGATCCCATGCCTCGCCTCACGATTTTTTATCATCACAAATCATAGCCAGATTCATCAAAACACATTAACACAAATACAATGCATCTCAAGAGTAAAATATCATCCAATTTGGAGGAAAACTTGTCAAGCTAGAGAATCAATATGCATCGGTCAAGGTCGGTGCTGGTGGTAGTTCTGGAGTTGGTCCAAAATTACGCAATTCTGGTTTTTTGTATTTTCGACTTGACTAATGTAGATGGTTGAATTGGGTGCTCAAACTTTTAACGTGTGGTAATTAAAAACCTTGCCTTTCGTGATATGTACAATCAATAATTCGCCCAATCGATTCCTTTTTCCGTTAACACCCGATGCGGGTAGCTTAAAGTAAAGAAATCTCTTTATATTACAAAAATTTAATCTAATATAAGATAAGAAGAAGAAAAAATACAGTAACATGTTAGGAGGATAGAGGGAGAGCGTGCACTATCAACCGTCATAATCCCATTGAAATTGTCGACTCATCCCAGGACCACCTTACAACAGCATCGATGACGAACTTGAACGATTGCAAAAAGTAAAATAATGCAAAGGTATCCTGTTTTGGAAGATCCGCCATCAATCGGTTTTTCTCCGGAAATGATTACCACATCAAATGCTTTTAAGCATTTCGGGATTACTTTTTTGTATTTTGCTAGTCTTCCGGTGTTACTAATTATTATCATCCGATTAGGAAGAAAATTTATTGAGTTAGAAAAATAATCTGAAACGAATAGTAAACTTCTTAAAATATCACTTGTTGTTAGCGGATAGCCAAAGGGCAAATTCCCCAGCGAGATCTAATCATCTCATTGGCCAAAGAAAAATGAGGGTTATTAAGTTCTCCATCAATAAATCTCGAAACAAAGGCCCAAGGGTCCATCTTCCGTCACAACGGAGGAGGATGTTGAGTCCTTGATTGTGAGGTTCGAGGCCATCCGCGATTGCATGCGCAAGAAATTAGAGAATATTCCATCGATCATGGTCGGTGTTGGTTGTGGTTCCAGAGTTGGACGCCGAAAACTTTGGGGCAATTTCAATTTTTCGTCCTTTCAACTTGAATCATGTACATCGTCAAATTAGGTGCTCAAACATTTTGTTTTGTGTTAATTAAATGCTCCGTCTTTCATGATTTGTTTTACCATTAACACCCGATATGGCAGCTAAAAGTATAAAGATCGACTTCACCCGCTCTCCTTCCCTCTTTGAACCTTTCTTCGCCTCTTACAATTCGGGAGGGGAGGGATTTGACCGAGATATCTCCCTCCCCTCCTAGTTGCTTTCCCTTTAATTTTTTTTTTGTTTCTTTCCTTATTCTCCCGATCTAGTTTTATGCCTGGGAGCTTTGCTCTCCCGATCTTATATTTGGGAGCTTTTTTCTCTAATCTAATTCTAGATTTTGGAGTTTTAATGAATAAGCACTCCATCTCCAATTTCAATAGTGTTTACAGCAGCTTCGGTGTCAAATCTGTGCTTGTTCAACATGTTATAGTTAAAATCTTTGGCGTCTCGCACTGGCTAAAGGGCTTGCTCTGACAGGTTTCATATATGAGTTCATTCAACATGTTTATGTTGTCTCCGTACAATGATGGTGTTGGAGACGTCGAACCTAGACGCATACTGCTAAAAGGCAAAGCTATAACTACATATATATGGAGATCCCAGAGATACCAACATGTGCTTATCACTAACAATGCTATGTGATTCGGTGATCGACCACCGATTTTTTCACTTAGATGCAGTCACATATCTATTCTCGAAAGAAAAGCATGTGATTATCTCTGCCAACCATACACTGAGGATATGCCTTGATTTCTAGTTTTCGATTTGTTTTGGAGCTCCGTGAACTTGTCTTGTTATTGTGACTTTTGAGATTTCCTAGAATTCCTTTCATGTACCATTTTGGTAATGAAAGGAAATTTCTTTTGACAAAAATAAAAGTATAGAGATCGCTTTAAAGTATTAAATTCAATTTAACACAAGATTAGAGAAAAAAAATAGCAAGGAAAAAATATAGTGACATGTCAGGAGGAGAGAGAGAGAGAGAGAGCAGCTATCGACTGTTGTATTCCATCGATATCCCAAAACCACCTTTCCACAATGACGTCTACCGTTGAGCTCAGTGAATTCACAAAAATTTTCATTTAAGATTTTTTAAAAGAACGTTGATCCTTTTGTCTACATTTATTTTATGAATTTTTTTTCTTTTTACTCTCTTCAAAATTTTGAAAATGGAAAAACCTTTGAACAAACTATATGGTGGTTGCAATCATCCCAAGGTGAAATCTCGAGGAAGTTTGACAAATTGCCAAGTGGGCGCAAACGGCTCCTATGCCTAACATAGGCCCTCCTAAGCCCGACACAGGCCCTTCTAAATCCTATCGATTGCAAATTTATTTCTCAATTAATTGATCATTTTTTTCTTTGCTTCAGGGCTCACCATTAATCAATTATGGACCGATTAGGGAAGCAGCCCATGTTCAGCCCATTTTTTTCGTTACTGTATTTTCTTAGTAATCGGGTGTTACCATCCTTTTCTTTTCTGAGAATGGTTATATGTTTCTAGTAAACAGACCTATAAATAACTTGCTATGCTTTGGGAAGAATTACCAAGAAATGACAGTTGCAGGAGAGCTCACTACTAATTAACTCGTTAAACCTGTATTTTTGGCCGTTTTGATAGATACTTTCACATCAAAGGGCAACAATGACTATTAGGCCGATATTTCCTAGTGCCGAATCAAGAGAAGATCTCGACGAGTATTTCGGGCTGTGCATCATGCAGCAAACATATACCAGCGACGACTAACAGCTCTTGTGAACTTCAAATTGTGCAAAGATTGTCTAATAGTGTACGCGCCCACAGTGACAATCCACGCGCAGTAGTCATGGTGCACAAACCTTTTCGCACCAGTTATAAAGCCTGTCCTCCAGTGTTATGTCATCTCTTTCCAGACAATCTCCAGAGCCGTTCCACCAGCTGCTATGTAAGTTTTCAGCAACACCTTGGACGCAATCACCTTGACACCCACTTCATGAAAATGAAGAAGCAGAACAGGAAAAACAAACTCACTTATCCGTGCCAAAATCAACATCAGCAGCGGAAGATTTAAAAGCGCCCCTTTCCAGAGCCGGGCCCATGTGATAGCTGCAACTGCAGCTCCTCCCAAGTGAGCTGATCCCGATATCTCACTGTCTCCCTGAACCAACCAAAAATATATGATTACAACACCAGACTTGTCCGTCCAAACAAAATTTTCAACTTTACAGGCAGTTTGCACACAGCAGATTCAAAAAATTTCCTCGGATTGCAGAGGACAGAATGCCAGTTGCATTACATAAAAGTTGCAGGTTTCGAGGCTATTCCCTAAATCGAGCCAAGGTTCTTCTGAAAAATAGTATCACACACTTGCAGCACCAAGAAGCATGCTTTACTTCTGATCATGTCAACAAGCATTGTTGCGGATTATAGGTAAGGCACTTCGACATAATCTATGAAAGATAGGAAGCGCTATCTCATGTTTTGAGATTGGAAACTGCAATCACCTATCTCAGAGTAAAGCACAATTTTTCTAGACCACTTCAGATCGTCGACAAATTGACATTCAAAGACTTGGAATAAACTTAAAGTGGATGGGACGTGACAAGTGGATTTACATAAATTACTGTTCATATCAATAGTAGTTGCTCTATTTGCACATACCAATCCTGGCATACTCAAAGGGTCTATGCTGAACATTCCTTGCCCTGGAATCTTGAGATAATAAAAATTTGCATTAGCTACAAGTTCACAAAATAATTTTGCACATATTTCCAATAATTCAGTTTACCTTCAATTGCAAACGCATGAAAGCATGGTGCACCAAATAAAATATTGAACCACCAAGAGCCCAGCCAGATAAAACTTTAACAAGAATTCTGGTCCGAATTTTCTCACAATCTAACCATACAACCGATTGAAAGGTACATAATTAATTAGAAAAAAGTAGAACACCGGTTATCCATCAAATAGAAAAATCAAACCAACAAAGTAAGCTGTCTACTTATTTTTTTTTTGGTAAGGAATAAGCTGTCTACTTATGCCGAGGCACAAGACCACAAATGGTACGATTCCAACTAACATATTTCAGAAAAAGGTCCCCATCATAAACATAAACAAAAGAGAAAGAAATCTCTCTCTCTCTCTCTCTCTCTCTCTCTCTCCCCCACCAGAAAACTGGCCATCCTTCCATGAGAAATGCATAAAAGTTACAATCAGTTCTCCAAATTTAAATACACAGAAGCATTAAATGGTCAGGAAAACTAAAACATTTAAGGGAAAAACACTTCTTATCTCAAAGGAAATAAGAAGATGAAAAGGTGTTAGGTCATGCATTGTACCCCAAAAAGTAAAGTCCACTCATGTTGTAGATTGTATGCTCCATGGTCATATGGCCGAAAGAAGTTATCAGTGTGTGCAGACAACTGCTCTTTAAGTTGTCGAAGGAAATCTGCACGGAAGAATCATAGACTCACTTGAATTGAGAAATGAAAATTTATAATTAGACCAGCACCGTTAGGTCTGGTTTTGTTGGAGACCTTTAGTTCTAGGACAGAGTATTTTACTGTAAAGTTTTTCATCATAAAACTACGATCAGCAATCTGCCATAGCATAACAACAGCAACATTTGCAATTATCATCCCTGCATAAAAACAGCGACATTTGCAATTATCAGCCCCAGAACCATGTTGTCAACTGTTAGCCTTCTCATCCATGATTTCCTGCAGATGGGAAGACAAAATACCCTTGAAAAATTATGCTTTAGCCACATCAAGCTACAATCAAGTAAACTTCAATCATAACCTAGTGTTTCCACCAGATGGTCGAAACCACGAAACCAAGGAAAGTCAAGGAACGCTAATTTGAATGAACTCTCGAAAGCAGTTTATGCAGTAACCCTCACCTTCAGCTAAAGTAATCATGAGGGCTAATAGAAACACCTAGTGAATCATTCTGCAAACGTGGCCAAGAACTTAAATGTCTCATCAATAAGTGGCAGCAGATGAGGTGATCACCATACCCCTGCATGAATCAAACCCTGCAACCACTGAGAGCACTCTTGCAGCCTCCTCTTGAACTTCCATCTCCAGAGAATCAAGAAAGCTGACCAAGGGGTGAATGACCTCACCACCACAAATTTCTGATCATCATTCGCCACTTCATGCAAACTAGCCAGAGCTTGCCTCTTCATTTCTGGGTCTTGCTCAATCTTCGTCCTTGTCAACAAATTCTTAACATAAAACCTCATGTCCTCCTTACAATCCCATAACCTGGGCTTTGAGACAACAATGGCATATCCGTGAGGAAAAAAACTAATTTTGCACATCACAGAGAGATTCTTGACATGGCAATGGATCTTTGTCAAGATCATGTCCAAATTGCTCTGCATAAATAGCTTCCCACCATAGGAATGCACCATGCATTTCTCAGCAAGGCCATGACACTCCCCGACTGTGAACATCATATCTTGAACCATGCCTGGAAGCTTAGTGCTCTGATCAGAGATGGCCAATGCAGAAGATTTCTCCACGAACTCGTTCCAAATGAGTTGCCATCTCTCACTGTGACGACTTTGATTGAGTGAGAGAGGGAGGCATACGAAGAAATTAACTTGATGGCTTGTTTGCTGGTGGGGTTTGGGTTGGCTGATTCTTGGAAACTCCGTTCTTGGAGAATTTGCATTTGAATTTCTTCAGCTTCTTCTTCTTCCCCCATTTCTGCATCTACTACTTGTGGAAGAAGCTGAATCAGCTTGTGTGTTCATTCATGCTAGCACAAGAATTTGAGTATTTGGACTAGGGTGTCATGTAAAAGGGACAGTTCATAGAACTGTAAGACAGTCAAATTGAATGGCAAATGGTAAATTCATATTCCGAACCTATTCAAGGTTGCTAATTCCCTTTTCATACTTTGCAAATTGAACATTTCCTTGGACAGATACAACTCTCTTCTCTGCATTGGCTTATTCTGGAACATTAATATGACATTTCAATGTCAAGAAGCAGAACTAAGACAGAGACATCTCGCTTCATTGGTCCACTCGCGGAAGAAACTCAGAAATCACGAGCAAAAAGAAATAGCAGAGGATACATTACCAATTTACCATCAAACAAATCCGAACATGTATTGGATATGATCTGAACTGAGAAATTGAGCAACCAGCGTAGAAACCCATTATCTAATCTCTCCTTGACTATACAGTTTAAGAAGAAAGAACGCATAATCCATACATACATCAAAGAGAAACACCCAAATCACAAGTGTAAGAACATCATCGGGATTATACCCATTGCCCTCAAGATCGGAGCGCATGAACTCCGCTCCCGAGCTTCGCTCGCCGGCGGCCGAGTTCTCCGGCCAAGTCAAGAAACCGTCGCGGTCACCGTCGCCGAACTAGCACTCGAAGAGACCAAGAAAGTCGTCAGGAATATAGCCATAGCCATCAGGGTCGGAGGGCGTGGGGGATGGACTCCACTCCACTCCACTCCCGAACATCCACCCCCGGCGGCCGAGTCAGACTGTCAGAACTGGTAAGTTTGTCAGCTCTCGTGGGACGTCCGTGTGGTCATCACTCACTGGTGTTCATTGCAGCAGAAAAGCCAACTCGGTTGCAGACTGGTCAACGAAGGCCCTCATTATGGACTCTTATCTCATCAAAGCCCTTTTTATGGGCTCTTCGGGTTTCCCTTGGATCACCGAATCAAGGTACTTTTCAACTTTTTTATTTGTGTTGATATTTGTGAAATCTGTGATTCGTCCAATCTTTTTTATTTTCTTTTTGTTTGTTTGCTATTGACACCCAATGCGGCACTGTTTTTTTTTTTTTTTTATCCGGGAACCTCCCTTTCGCCCGACAGGCTAATCGGTACTAAACCCGGGAGAAGGCTAGCCCAGCAACACACCGTCAGGACCCCCCACTTAAATCGCTTTTGACAACGCAGAGTTTCGAACCGCTCACCTCCTGCGATGGCGGGAGGGCTCAAACCAACTGCTCAGCACTGTTAATATTAGGAAAGTGGAGAAGTCGTTTTTAAATTATAAAATTGAACTTAACATATGGGAAAAAAAAAACGTAGCAACATCAATATTAGGAAGATTAAAACGTCTCTTATTCTATGGTATTACGCACAACTAGAAACAACATACACACTTATGCAGGAGAAAGACATCCAAATCTTCAAGTGTAACAAAGATGTGGGGATTATATCCATATCTCTCAAGATCGGAGCACGTGGACTCCTCTCCAGAGCTTCCATCGCCGATGGTTGAGTTCTCCGGCAAAGTCAAGAAACCATCGTGAACGAAATCCTTAGAGAGATTAAGAAAGTCGTCGGGATCAAACGCGCAATTCTCAAGATCAGAGCGCATGGGGATGAACTCCACTCCCAAACTTCCACCGCTGACGGCCAAGTTGACCGGCGAAGTGAAGGAACTGTCGTGATCACCGTTGCGAGCGCAGTTCTTGGAGGGAGATGAAGTGGCTAGCAAGGATCACCTAGAGGGGGGTGAATAGGTGATCTTAAACAATTTTAAGAAATTTAAGCGGAAATGATAAAACACAGTTTGAGTCTGAATAATATTCAAAATCTATAAGAACGGTGCTCTTGAATGTGCAGTATATAAAGTAAGAGTTAAGGAATAGACAAACTGCACACAGAATTTATAGTGGTTCAGCTTATAGTAAGCCTACGTCCACTCTCCCACGCTGACAGCCTACCGGCTGGATTTCACTATATAATCAAATCAATGAGAAGTTACAGCAAGTTGTGCAACTTAAACCCAAGCACTTCTCCCCGAAGCTGGTGCTGCTTATACCAAGCCAATAGATCATACTATCTCACACCTAAGCACACACTTATAACACTGTCTACACCTCTCAAATGATTACACGTTTAAGCTCACGAAAGACAAGAGATTGAATCGGAGTATGCTCAGACTTTGGACTTGATGATTCTTGAATCTGTTATATCTTCTGCTGCTCGTTGATCTCCTTAAATACTCCCCTACTTCCAAACTAGCCGTTGGACAGTCTTCAGAGGATCATCTTCCAATCTTCATCTTGGACAGATTTGTAAAGAAGGAATTGAGTAGCTGTTGAGTAACAGATTCTGAATCCCGCTGATTCTGGTTGCTCATACAATCAGAATCTTGGTTTCCATAAGTAGAGATTAGTCCGTTGTGATAATATCTTGATTGACAATCAAATTTATTTTGATTGAGTCAATCAAAACCTTCCTTGTGAAATCCAAGCCAAATTGCTAGTTGTTGTGTTGAGTTCTGCTTCTACAAAAATTTAGTGTCTGAAAAATTTCAGCGTCTGAGTCTGAAAAATTTTCTGTGTCTGGACTTCTGCTTCTGAAAAACTTCAGAGTCTGGAAAATTTTCTGCGTCTGAAAAACTTCAGAGTCTGGAAAATTTTCTGCGTCTAAAAAACTTCAGAGTCTTGAAAATTTTCTGCGTCTGAAAAACTTCAGAGTCTGGAAAAGTTTCTGCGTCTGGACTTTTACTTCTGAAAAATTTCAGAGTCTGATCTTCCAGACTATAATAACCTGGAAAATAACTTCATGTTAGAATTGCAAGTTATTTGTGGAAAGTTTTGTTAACTTCAAAATCTATTGGAGTTTTCCTCAACAGGAGAGAGGGTGATGAACGAGTTCACATGGTTCTTGAGTTTCTTCGAGAAAGAGAGAGAGGGGCAGAGCGAAGAGGTATGAAGGGCAGAGCGAAGAGGTATGAAGTGAGAATAGTATAGGGAGTGATTTGGAAAGACCGTGTTTTGATGAATCTGGGTTTGAATTTTGATGTTTGGAGATGCTATAATGAACGAGGCAAGTGCCTGCCTGTATTTATGGGGCCCTGATGCAACGTACGTCAACATGGAGCACCGCTACCAAACACCCTTAACTTGAATTTGGCTCGCCCCTCGTCCATTTGAATTTCTTTTCTTTTCCTTTCGTCTATTCCACCGTAGTCATAAATTTCTGTTGTTTTAAATTCACTAACTTCTAAACATAAAGCTAATAGAGATATTGAGACAAACTAATATATCAGAAACGTGTCATATCTTGAGGGTAACATATCATCCAATTTGGTGGAAAATCTGTCGAGCCACAAAATTAATCTAAATTGGTCAAGATCGGTGCTAGTGGTAATTCTAGAGTCGGATGTCGAAAATCTTGCGACAATTCTAATTTTTCGTCCTTTCAACTTGACCAATGTAGATCGTCAAATGAGGCACCCGAACTTTTTATTTGTGTTGATTAAATACTCTGCCTATCATGATGTGTGAAATTGGTAATTTATCCAATCAGTTCCTTTTACGATGGACACCCGACGTGGCAAGTAAAAGTAAAGAAATCGCTTTAAACTATAAAATTCAATTCAACATAAGATACGAGAAACAAAAATGAGAAGGAAAAAATACAGTAACATGCTAGGAGGAAAAATAATGTGGCTATCGACGGAATACATCCGTCAATATCCCAACATCACCTTGCCACCGCGACGTCCGCCACCATTGTTGAGCTTGGTGGATCCCATCGTGAGTTTAAATGACGGCAACTCATCACAAAAAAATTTTATCAAAATTTCTTGAAAGAATGTTGGTCCCGTTTGTCTAAATTAATTTTATGAATTTTCATTTCACTCTCTTCTAAAAATTGAATATGGAAAAACCTTTGAATAAGATATATGACAAGCTAGTTATTGTAATATCTTAAGTGGTCAATATTTCGAGTAAAATAATTATGACAGTTGCAACATTTGATTAAAGGGATAAAAGTTTTAAAAATAAAAGACACTGCCAGGTTAGTATTTTTTTTCTCGAATTTGTAGAATATAACAATGGATAATTCTATATTTTTACCATCCTCATGGTTCAGTGTGCAACGCTGGGCATCACCTCGTAAATTTATATGTAGACAAAACCCATATGGACTTCTAAATATCATGTAAAATGCAATCGACACTAAATAGCCATACATCGAGCTTATGAGGTATATTTTCCTCCAATCACATCTGTTAAATATGTCTTGAATTTTATGTACTCAGTCCGGTTCATCACCCAACCCGACATATATTTTTGTGTGACAAAAAAGTGGAGAAAAATTGAGATTTAGTTTGTGACGCGGAGGGTTAGGCTGATAGGCTCAATTCGGAACAAGCAAACAAATTTCTATGGTGGTCCGCCCAAGCTAGAGCAAGCGAACCAATGTCTTGGGAAATTCAAGGGCTACTCCCCGAGGAAATTTTTTGGGGAGCCTTATTTATACTGCGACTAGGTTTTTTCATTGATTAAGTGAGATTTTCGTTTTGGGAGAGAACAGTAAGCTGTGAGGTTTTGTTAAGTCATTTTCTGACTTCTGAAAACTGTACTATTTTTTATTATAGTGAAATCTTGTTTTGCATCACCCGTGGACGTAGATCACCTTGTGATTAAACTATGTAAATCGTGTGTTCTGTATTTGTTTTTCCGCGTTTGCTTCAACAACATCTAATGGCAGTTGGAGAACACATCCTGTGATCACTTTTTTGATTGGTGGATTATAAGATGTGAAAATCATCCACAAGAAAAAATAATAAAAAATTTAAGGGTTAATATCACGAAAGACCCCACACTTGTACACATGTGATAAATTTACCTCAAACTAATTTTTTGACTACCAAAAACCCCAAGCTGGTATACATGCTACAAATTTACCTCAAACTAATTTTTTAACCACCAAAAACCTTAAATTGATACATTTATGACAAATTTACCCTCCATTAAATTGAATTAATACCACGAAAAATCACAAACCGGTATATCTATGATAAATGAAGGGTAGAACCCCAAACAGGTACCATCGTCAATTGCTACATGTCATCCAACTCAAATTTAACAATAAAATTTAACGAAAACTAACGAATGGTAAAATTGTCACGGGTGTACCTGTTTGGAGTTTTTGGCGGTCAAAAAATTAATTTGAGATAAATTTATCACAGATGTATCAGATTGGGATTTTTCGTGTATTAACCCAAAATTTAATGAGTTATGTCCACGTTATACCTCACCAATAAGACCAATTATTGGAGGAACTTTGAAAGACATGGTCCAATAATTACTATTATCAGCCATTTGCATTTGCCTTTAGCAAAACATTACCATAGATTATTGCATATACTGATATACATGATTCCTAGCATTTAATATTTTTAGCATAAATCGATTCAGCGTAGACATAATATGATACTGTGCAAACAAAAGGCACTACGGTAAAGTATAAGGAATCTGAACCTTGTGCTTCAAACCCAATAGGAGTTCGATGCCCAAAGGAATGATATAATCTCATAAGCCCAAGAGATTTAATCATCTGTAAGGACAGGAAATTTATGAACTCGGTAAATCTCAACCGTTGAATCATTGAACCCGGGTAGAACCCATACGGTCCAACTGACGAGATCCATCGGGCTTGTATACCCCCCCGGACGCAATATAGCTTTTCTAGTAAACAGACCCGGGTATAGAACTTGTGCTTTGGGAAGAACTTACAAGCAATATGACAGTTGAGGAGAAGCTCACTACTAACTAATTCAAATAAATATTCTTTGCATATCCTGATACAACCTTGCACCATTGGCCAACTTGACAAATACTTTCCCATCTAAGTGCTCTGCTAACAGAGTGAACAACAATGACTATTAGGTCGATACTTCCTAGTGCAGAATCAACGAAAGATCTCCGCAAATATTTCGGGCCATGCATGCAGCAAACATATACCAGTGACGACTTAGAGCTATTGTGAACTTTTAATTGTGCAAAGATTGTCTAATTGTGTACATCAGTAATGCTCCCACCATAATAGTCATGGTGCACACGCCACGCGCCTTTTCACACAAATTAAAGAGCTCATCATCCATCGTTATGTCATCTCTTTCAGCATTTGACAAATCTCCGGAGCTGTTTCTGCCAGCTGCTATATAAGTTTTCAGCAACACCTTGGAGGCAATCACCTTGACACCCCCTTCATAAAAATGAAGAAGCGGAACGGGAAAAAAAAATCAGTTATTCGTGCAGAAATCAACATGAGAAGCCAAAGATTTAAAACCGCCCTTTCCTGAGTCGGGCCCATGTGATAGCTGCAACTGCAGCTCCTCCCAAGTGAGCCGATCCCGATATCTCACTATCTCCCTGAACCAACCAAAAATATAGGATTACAATTCCAGATTTGTTGGTCCAAAACAATTATACAAGTTTACAGGCACTTTGGACATGACAGATTTAGAAATTTCCTCGGATGGCAGAGGACAGTTTCTGATGCTCGTGCACTAACACCAGACTTGTTGGTCCAAAACAATTATACAAGTTTAAAGGCACTTCGGACACAACAGATTTAGAAAATTTCCTCGGATGGCGGAGGACAGTTTCTGACGCTCGTGCACTAACACGGCCTCTCTTTTTCTTTGACAAAAAAGCCAGCACTTTGTTGATAACTTGATAACTTACAGAGCCATAATTTGTGATTTGTATTATTTAAAAGATGATTCACAAGTTGCAAGCTGTTCTAAATTCAGAATTAGTATGCTCATGCTGCTGTACTACTAGCAAGACTGCTCATTCCCAACCATCTCCGAGGGCATCTCCCTACAAACTATTGTAAGTTCTAATTTAGGAGAGTATATCGGTGATACCGTGTCATTGACGATGTGGTGTCACATTGACTCACATATCTTAATGCTCACATTTGTTAAGTAATGCAAAGAAATCAGCACACTTGATATCATTATTGCAGGAGATACTTCTTTATAATATTTGATGGAATCATGCTTAACACTAGTTATCTTATCATTATACATCAATCTTGGAGACACTACAACATATCAATCGTTTGTCTAGATCCAATCGAGGGATTAGCTAAGCAAAATGTAGATCATCATAGGAAGAGAAAAGTTATTCAGCCAAAAGACTAGCTGATCTTATAGAATGTAAAAGATAAAGAAAAGAGTCTGATGCATACCTTGATTATCCTCAACACATCTTTGCCAACCAGAAAAATTCCCTAACAAGTGAACAAAATTTGATTCAGAAAGATATTGAAACTAACCCCCAAATAAACAACATTCTTATCAAAATCGCGGAAGTTTTACCAGTAAGATGGCAGGAACTGGAATGATAAAGTCGAAGTAGAGTGTGGCTTTTGGAAAGAGAAATATATCAAGCAGCATGATAGCATTGACAGCTCCGCTAGCCCCCTAGAAGGATATATTGCAAGTTAGATAAAACTCGAGCATCCAACATGCCAGTTGAATTACAGAAAAGTTGCAGGTTTTGGGGCTATTCCATAAATTGAGCCCAGGATCTTCCGGAAAACAATATCACACACTTGCAGCACCAAGAAGCATGCTTTACTTCTGGTCATAGCATTGTTTCGGATTATAGATAATCCACATCGACATGATGTATGAAATATAAGAAGCGCTATTTCATGTTTTGGGACTGGAAACTGCAATCACCTATCTCAGAGTAAAGCACGACTTTTCTAGACCACTTCACATTATCGACAAACTGACATTCAAAGACTTGGAATAAACTTAAAAGTGGACAGGACATGATCAGTGGATTTACATAAATTATTGTTTATGTCGATAGTAGTTGCTCTATTTCCACATACCAATCCTGGCATTCTCGAAGGGTCTACGCTGAACATTCCTTGACCCTGCAAAGTTTGAGGTAATCAAAACATGCATTAACTACAAGTCCATAAAATAACTCTGCACGTATTTCCATAATTCAGTTTACCTTTGACTGTAAACGCATGAAAGTATGGTGCACCAAATAGAATATTGAACCACCGAGAGCCCCAGCCAGATACAACTTTAACAAGAACTCGGGTCCAAAATTTCTCCCAATCTAACCATACAACAGAACAAAAGGTACATAATTAATCAGAAAAAAGTAGACAACATATTATCCATCAAACAAAAAAATCGAACAACCAAAGTAAGGTATCTACTTATGCTGAGGCACAAGACCACAAATGGTACAATTATAACTAACATATTTCAACAAAAGGTCCCCATCGTAAACATCAACAGAAGAGAAAGAAATCTCTCTCGCTCCCTTCCCCCCCCCCCACCCCCTCTCTCTCTCCAGAAAACTTGCCATCCTTCCATGAGCAAAGGACAAAAGTTACGGTCTTTCTATTGTTAAAGCTTCAGAATGAATATAAGCAGTTTTCCAAATTCAAATATACGCGAGCATTAAATAGTCAGACAAAACAAAACATTCAAGTAGAAAAGGCATCTTATCTCAAAGGAAATAAGAAGATGAAAAGATGTTAAGCCATACATTGTACCCGAAAAAGTAAAGTCCAATCATGTTATAGACTATATGCTCCATGGTCATATGGCTGAAAGCAGAAGTTATCAGTGTATGCAGACGACCGCTCTTAAAGTTGTCTAACGAAATCTGCACAAAAGAATCACACATTCACTTGGATTGAGAAATGAAAATTAATAATATAGATCAGCGTCGTCAGGTCTGGTCTCATTGGAGACCTTTATTTCTGGGATAGAGAACTCACAGTGAAGTTTTTCATCATAAAACTACGATCAGCAATCTGCCATAGCATAAAAACAGCAACATTTGCAATTATCAGCCCCAGAACCACATTGTCATTTGTTAGCCTTCTAAACCATGATTTCCTGCAGATGGGGAGACAAAAATACCCAGGAAAATTATGCTTTAGCTACATGAACCTACAATCAAGTGAACTTGAATCATAACAAAATGTTTCCACCGGATGGTCGAAAGCATAAATCCTAACCCAGGAAAGTCAATGAATGCTCATTTGTACAGCCCTAGAAAGCAGCTTATGCAGTAGCCCTCACCTTCAGTTAGTTTGTTATGAGGGCTAATAGGAACACTTACAAAGCATTCTTCTAACGTGGCCATTTAATTTCTCATCATTAAGTGGCAGCAGACAAAGCAATCACCTAAAAGTACTGTATCCGACTAGCCTTCCCTTTCTCTGTCTGTCACCTAGGCTAAGAAACAATAGAATTCAGGAGTTTGCAACGATCTTCCTTTTCTTTTTCTTGCACTATACCATTCACTCACTGATTGTTAAGCATGACCCAAAGCTACCATATGCTGCACGCAAGATCACAAAGAGGACAGCTAAAAGCAATTGATTCATTGATATTTTCATTGCAAGGATTGAGAAATCCACTTGGCCTATCCTTACGCCTAATGTCGAAACTGATCCCCCTCTGACAACTATATTTGGTTTGAGTCCTAATAGTGCAACAGGCAAATCATAATCCAATTTGAATACAAGACTGAACTTGAATGGCAAATGGTAAATTTATATTTCCGAACCAATTCAGGGTTGCAAATTTCCTTTCCATACTTCACAAGTTGAATATTTCCTTGGACAGATATAACTCTCTTCTCTGCTTTGGTTTATTCTGGAACATAAAGATGGCATTCTAATGTCAAGAAGCAGAACTAAACAGAGATAAGGGAACCAATATTCAACCTTTTGGTTTATTTCCCCCTTACATAAGAATTAGTATACAGTGAATATAGTTAGTTTGAAAGTGAGTTTAGCTCATAACAATTTTCGGTAGCAAGACAGTGAAAAACACGGTCATCTCTCTTCATTGGTCCACTCTCGGCAGAATAAGAAAAAGGTCAGTTCAGTAATGGTAGCCCCTGAAATGGCAAGCAAAAAGAAAATGCAGAGGATCCATTACCAATTTACCATCAAACAAATCCCAACTTGAGTCAGCTATGATCTGAACTGAAAAATTGAACAACCAGAGCAGAAACCCATTACCTAATCTCTATGTTAATCATCATTAACTCGCCCCTAGAGATGCAAAACCTAACAAAGATCAAGAATCCCCCAAAACCAAGAATGACAAAACAGAGAACACTCGGGAACACTGACCAGCCGCGTCTATAGGAGTCGAAGCTGCCGCTGAATCCAGAACGCGAGTTGAAAGGCGAAGGCGCCCTGTAAAACCCAGCTCCGGAATTCACGAGCTTCTCGAGCGGCGACCTTAGAAGGGCACTCGAATGAGCCGACACTGGGGCGTTTCTCGCTTGGACCCGCCATGGTGCGTCGCCGGAGAAGAAGGAACGGCGCAAAGAGAAGCCGACCTCGGCGCGGCTCGGCCTGGCGACGGTGGAGGAGCCGCAGAGGCGGGAATGGCCAAGGAACGAAGACGTCGAGGCGGCGGCGGAGAGCTTTCTTGAGAGGCTCGAAGCGAGACTGAGAGAGACGAGCCTCTGCATCGTTCCCCTTGGGATCAAAAACGGCGTCTCTTTTTGAATCAAGAACTCAATTTCAGAGGATGCAGAGCCATTTTAACGTGAAAGTTTCGGTTTTTTTAAGGATCGAGATGTCGGGCACGACCAAATTTAAGGTTTGATGAACTTTTTTATTCTTGAATGTGAGCATCGTGCAATGCCGGCTTGACGAAATCAATCGAGAACGCAAAGGTCAAAAGAAATAAAAGATTTTGACCGGAGTGTAATGTTCTAACAAATTGAAATTGAAATGTCTTCCGGAAATTTTATCTTAATTTCTAATTGCACCGTTAGAAGAAAGATCACAAAGTGGGCCCCCGACGTGCGAGAATTCAAGCTCAGACGATAATTTTAACGAAAGAACAATGACACAAATGATCCATAAACTTTAGTCCAACGTTTAATGTGATCTCTAAACTTTTTATATGTTCAATATGATCCATTAAAAATTTTCATATAATTTAAAAACTGCATTGAACATATACAAAAAATTCAGGGACCATATTGAACAAACTAAAAGAATTCAGATCACATTAAATAAATTAAAAGTTTACAGACTATATTGTTTAGGGATCATTTATGTCACTTTTCCCTTAACAAATGATACCGAACCCCTGATGAATGTGACGAGTTTCTACAAATAAAAGAATTTATAAAAAAAAAAACATCTACTTTTTGTCACGGTACCTTCGTTATTTTCTTTTATCAGGTTTTCGGACCTTCAACTTTTTTAATCAAATACTCATACTTATATATCTTAAATAATCAAATATTTCACTCAAAATCTGTTCAAATTCAATCGACGTGCGTGCCCCCCCCCCCCCCCAGATCGCGAGGTGAATTAGATAGTGCCTACATGGACACCCCCCGTGAGTTTGTTGCCAATGACTGGATTAACTTTGTTTGATTTGTCCTTGATGCTTCATGCCGTAACAGATTTGGTCGGATTTTACGTAAAAAGGATTTGATTGGACATTTTGTCTAAATAAGATGATTTAATTAAAAACAAGTTTAAAATATAGGGACTTGATTAGCATAATAAGAAAAGGCAAAATTTTTTGGTCAAAAGAAGAGAGGAAAAAAAAAAGAAAAAAACACTGTAGTTTCTCGGTTGAGCTCTCTGCGCATCTTGAGCGGCGGCGACGACGAAATTGAGGCGGCGGCTCGCGGCGAGGGCGGCGCCGCGGGGAGAGGCTGACGGTGAGCTCGGTAACCCACGTACAGCTGAGCCCGGAAGCAGGCCATCATCGCGCCAGCGAGCTCAGGCGAGAAGAAAACGGAGCATTCGTCCTCTTCGACCAGATGAGGCCGCGGCCGAAACTGCCGGCGTTTTGCGAAACGGGGCACCGTTATCTCTCCGGAAGCGTCGCCGGCGGCTCCTCGAGCCCGAACCCACGACTCCTTTCGCAGACCCAGTACAGGAAGCAGGTCTCCCTCGCAAATCTCTTCCAAAGGTACGGTTTTTCTCCGTCCCAGTCGCCTGAATTCCTCGCAAAGAATCGGTTCTTGCTGAATGCTAGCTTGGTCGACACCGAGAGATCGCTAAGCATTTTGTCCTCGCTCAAGATACCCAACGAGATGGTGGTCTCTGTGATGAGTCGGTGTCCTGGGGTTTTGGAACATGAGTTCCTGAGGAGATGGGAGGTGGTTTTTCGGGAGTTTGGCTTTCTTGGTGTTTCCTCTGCTGGCATTATGAGCACCCTCCAGGTTTCTAGGAAATTCAACGGCGGTCCGGAAAGGTTCGGTAGTATTTTCAAGGCTTTGAAGGGTTTAGGAGTTCAGGATTGCACTTATTGCAGGATATTGGAGGAGTTTCCTGAAGTTATTGCAATGGGGGAGAGTGAAATTTCAAGGAAAGTCGAGTTCTTGGAGGGAATCGGCATACCGAAAGCTGCGATGGACCGTGTGTTTTGCGTTTTTCCTGGCATTTTGGGATTGAGTGTGGAGGATCGATTGAAGCCACTGATTGTTGAGTTTAGGCATTTGGGTTTTGATAAAGGCGTGGCTCGGGAAGAGATTCTTAGAGAGCCTAGAGTTCTCGGCATGGAGCTTGGGGAACTCTCGCGTTGCTTGGAACTGCTGCGGACTTTGAAATGCCGAGAGCCGATTAAAGCGAAGATTTTGAGTGGAGGTGAATTCAGAGCTGGGTTCCAAGTGAAATTGAGACTCGACTGTTTGTGCAGGCGTGGTTTGATTCGCAGAGATGCTTTTAAAGTGTTGTGGAAAGAGCTGAGATTGATTGTATATCAGACGGGGGAGATTGAGAGGAAGATTGATTTCTTGGTAAACAATATGAACTACGATGTCGAGTGTCTAGTTGAGGTACCTGAGTATTTAGGCGTGGATTTTAAAAAACAGATCCTTCCTCGATATAATGTGATTGAGTACTTAAGATCCATCGGGGGACTAGGCGATCCAGTTGGCCTGAAAAATTTGATAAAGCCTAGCAGGCTAAAATTTTACAACTTATATGTCAAGCCATATCCAGAGTGCGAAAAGATTTTCAAAAGATATGAAGGAGACGAAGCTAAGAAGCAGCATCCAGTGGGACTGTGGAAGCTCTTCAAACCACAAAAGTATCCCCAGTCCAAGGATGATGCAGAAAACATAAGGTCCTTTATGGAGTTGGGTGGCTAGGATGGGAAAGTTGTAGCATCTCATCCATTAATGTACTTCAAACTGAGGATCGTGAGTGGCTCACGTCTATGTGAACCATCTACGGGTATGTAAATCAACTTTATGCAGGACCCAGCGTATCTGGCATATTCTGAAGTCGGGATCACTTCTTTGGAGCCTTGGTTTAACCAGATTAGGAATTGACACGTGGATGTTACATCTCTAGGTGCCACATCAGCATGGTCATTTATAACCGGGGTTTGACACTGAATTGTTGCATCTCTAGGAAACACGTCATCGGCAAGTATCAATTTGTTCTTGCTATACGGAGGAGACGTCGAGCAAGACCCATTCTGCTCTTCTTCATTCTGGTCAAGTTGCTTATAGACTGCTTTCTTCAAAACTAAGTGAAACTGATAAAATGAGCTAAAAGTCATTATGCAACACAATATTAAAGATATATCTGCAGGTGGATTGTGAAAAACATTTTGATTTTCTAGTTTTTATCCTGTGGCACTAATTTTATAGATGTGTTTAGCCCTAAACTCTTGTCCTTTGTTTTGTACTTTATTACTTTGTCAAATTTTGTCTCATGGACTTAATCTTTTTTTACTTTATCTTAACAATTCTTGTAAGATGGAGTTGCTCCTGTAGTGACGCTTATTCTTGTAAAATCTGTTGGTGAGGCTGTCAATTCTGTGTTATGTACGAGGCCTTTCAGAAAGTTTTTTAACATGCCCAGTCCCAAAACTGTTGCTTTAGTGGGAACTAATAAACTTGATACTTCAGTTTTAATTCATTTCTATTGGAGGTATTTGTGATATTTATATCTATCACCGCTTATATATCTGTATTCTTGTAAGCTGGAGTTGCTACTGTGGCGAAGCTTATTCTTGTAAAGTCTGCTGGTGAGGCTGTCAATTCTGTTGTATGTACGAGGCCTTTCAGAAAATATTTTAACGTGCCCAATCCCAAAATTGTTTTTTTTTTTTTTTTGGTAAAAACCAATCCCAAAATTGTTGCTTTAGTGGGAACTAATAAACTTGATACTTTAGTTTTAATTCATTTCTAATGGAGGTATTTGTGATATTTATATCTATCATGGCTTATATATCTGTATCTTTACTTCTATAAAACAGTATTCAGTGGACAAACTTGCTTGTTTTTTCTAAGTTCACAATATCCTTGATGTTTTACTTGCAATTGTATAACATATCAAGTTATGATCCCATATCAAGTAATTAACCAACGAAGTATGTACAAATTATGCAAATGCGACGTATTTATTACTGCTCAGCAAGTGTATTATTGATGATAGGTAATAATAATACGCAGCTCCTGAGACTCATGTAGGAGCAGCTTCGCATGTAGTCTCATCATTTCAAGGCTTCTTAGAGTGTTAAGTCCTTTCTCCTATCAGGATAGACTGATTGGATAATTTTTGCAAGTGACAATGTGAGCTTAATAACAGGGCAGGATTTTTCTTTATTGCTTTTCGTCATTTGCAGCTTTATTTACTAACTTTTGATAGCCCTTATACACCTATAACTGTGCTGTCAGCCTGATAAAATGTCAAAATATGCAACGAACTCTGGAGACAGGAATCTTTAATCTACTACATTATTATAGTGGACCATGTAGGCCTTTTCCTCAAGGATAGATAATTTGGTGAATTTTCTCTCTCTTAGACCTGACAAATGCATTCCAGTTGTTTGGTCTGCTTAATCCCATTGTGGTATACGTTGATGGGGTTTTAGTTGTTGTCATAACACAGAAGGTGACGCAGCGTTTATGAGTCCACGGAGCCGTTATATCCAGATCCTGATTTTAATTCGAGGACTAGTTCTTTTCAAGTGGAGGAGAATGATACAGAATCTATTAGCGAAGCATTTCTGGACCGGTTGGACAAGCAGAAGTCCAAACGAAGGGTGAAATGGTGATGCGACTAAAACTGGTGGACCCGATTGACGACATCGGATCGAGCTCAAATTCGGTTGTTTGAAGTGAAACGGCGTTCCAAACAAAACTCATCACCTTCGGCCGTGATTAACGATGGATTTTAGCGATTCGGGATCGTTTACATGGGTTTTCCTATTTTTTTAATAATTTTTTATGGGTTTTAATTTTAAGGGCAGTTTTGTAATTTTGATATTTTATGTTTTATAATCCTAGTAGGGTTTGGTTTAGAGATGTATAAGCTTGTTTTGGAATTCTTTTTGAAAGACAGAACATCATCATCAATATTGAATTTCGAGATTTTTCTCTCTAAGCAAGGTTTTGCTTGAATTACTCGTTGAATGGTTCTAGCAAAACCTTGCTTAGAGAGAAAAATCTCGAAATTCAATATTGATGATGATGTTCTGTCTTTCAAAAAGAATTCCAAAACAAGCTTATACATCCCTAAACCAAACCCTACTAGGATTATAAAACATAAAATATCAAAATTACAAAACTGCCCTTAAAATTAAAACCCATAAAAAATTATTAAAAGAAAAACCCATGTAAACGATCCCGAATCACTAAAATCCATCGTTAGTCACGGCCAAAGGCGGTGAGTTTTGTTCATAACGCTGTTTCCCTTCAAACTACTGAATTTGAGCCCGATCCCATGTCGTCAACCTGGTCCGCCGGTTCTAGTCGCATCATCGTTTCGCCCTCCGTTTGGACTTCTGCTTGTCCAACCGGTCCAAAAACGCTTCACTAATAGATTTTGCATCAGAAGGTGAGATGCAAGGTAAGTTTCAAATGGTGGTTGTCAGGTATGCTAGCCATGCCATTCAGGTTTACATGACTCCTCAATGTTAAATTGCTTTTTAGTCTAGATTTGTCTTTATGATATTAAAAATTTTAATGCGGACAATATACATGATGAATACGCTAGACTGATGGTTAATTTATTTCTCGCAACAGAATAGGCGCTCATCGAGTCAAGGTAAATAACTATGTGGAGCTTTTAGCTTTTTGTATTCAGTTTTAGAGTTGAGGCATCGTTACTGCGATCTCCTTACTCCAATTATATGGAGGCACTGCCTAAATGATGTAGAAAATAATGAATTAATGCATGAAAATTTGGAATTAATATGTGAAGTAGCTAGCAAGGATCACCTAGAGGGGGATGAATAGGTGATCTTAAACAATTTTAAGAAATTTAAGCGGAAATGATAAAATACAGTTTGAGTCTGAATAATATTCAGATTCTATAAGGACGGTGCTCTTGAACGTGCAGTGTGTAAAGTAAAGATTAAGGGATAGAAAAACTGCACACAGAATTTATAGTGGGTCGGCTTATAGTAAGCCTACGTCCACTCTCCCACGCTGACAGCCTACCGGCTAGATTTCACTATATAATCAAGAGGATTTACAGATTTAGAGTAATAACACTCTTGTGTATGATAGAGCTCTCACACAAATACTCTTTCAAAGTATTCCTCAAGATTCTAAAGTTTGGCTCAAGGAAGAAAAGAATTGGAATAAACTCAGGCTTTGGACTTGATGATTATTGAATCTGTATTTTTTCTGCTGCTCGTTGATCTCCTTAAATACTCCTCCACTTCCAAACTAGCCGTTGGACAGTCTTCAGAGGATCATCTTCCAATCTTCACCTTGGACAGATTTGTAAAGAAGGAATTGAGTAGCCGTTGAGTGACAGATTCTGAATCCCACTGATTCTGGTCACCCATACAATCAGAATCTTGGTTTCCATAAGTAGAGATTAGTCCGTTGTGATAATATCTTGATTGACAATCAAATTGATTTTGATTGAGTCAATCAAAACCTTCCTTGTGAAATCCAAGCCAGATCACTAGTTGTTGTGTTGAGTTCTACGTCTGCAAAATTTAGCGTCTGAAAAATTTCAGCGTCTGAGTCTGGAAAATTTTCTGCGTCTGGACTTCTGCTTCTGAATGGAAAATTTTCTGCGTCTGGGCTTCTGTTTCTGAAAAACTTCAGAGTCTGGAAAATTTTCTGCGTCTGGACTTCTGCTTCTAAAAAACTTCAGAGTCTGAGCTTCCAGACTATAATAATCTGGAAAATAACTTCATGTTAGAATTGCAAGTTATTTGTGGAAAGTTTTGTCAACTTCAAAATCTATTGGGGTTTTCCTCAACAATATGAAGCAGATGAATTTGTTTGATCTATTGAATACTCTGTGACAAAAAGAAAAAACAAACGAATGCTCAAATGGAGTCACCTGTAAATGCTGTTATAACTCATGGTGTCAAATTTACAAGCATGACTTTGAAATTTGATCTTACCTAGCTGTGATTAGAACTGGTAATTTTGGTTCAGTTTCAGGGTCAGGAAACCTGTAGAAGTGCTCTGTTCAGTTTGGGTGTCGGGGAGAACCTGTACCGGATTGTTGACCGGGTAATGTTAAAAATCCCAAGTTTAGGTAAAACAATGGGGAAAAATATTCGGATTTCCCGGACTAGATCTATCTGAAATGCAGTTGAATCTGACTTGGTTATCGAACAAATGAGAGACGTAGTGAAGTGAATTGGTCAATCTCTCTAATGTCACTTCGGTGTAAGCAACCATTGACTGCAGCTTTTTGCCAACCTGGGACGACCATATTCTTATTTCCGGTGCATACAGTAATAAATTGCAACAGTTATCTGCTTAACACTATCCTGATATATGCTGCAGATCCCAGGGATTCAGCCATGGAGATCTTGAATCGAGAGTGGCATCGATGGCTGAAGGCTGCGACAACCTTGTGGTACAAGAGTGCTAGATATCGCCTTGCATCTTGAGTTTATTCCTTTTCACTTCGTTCTTTGGTGGAAATGGGAACAGCAGCTCATATTGAGGTCAACTTGCATAGAGTTAGGAGTCCGTATTACTAGACTTATCAAATTCACCATCTCCGTCGTCGATGGTCTCACATCTGGCGGTTTGTTTCTGAAGTTGCCTCTAATAATACAAAGAAGGAGCTTTGCCAGTGTCCCAATGCCTGGTTCTTGTGATCGAGTAAATGAAGGCTGCAGTTTCTAGCTCATGGTCCGCACATAATCTTTCTTGGTAGTTAGTCGTGAAGTTGGATAATTGTGCTCGTGTGTTTGGGGATTTCGTCGATCTAGTCGCTTGCTTTGACAGTATGCTCTGCCTGTTCTAATAATATGCTCCACCGTGACGGGGTCTCTCTTTTGTTACATTGCCTTGTGTGACATTCTATCCATCTAAATCTTCATTTTCCCTAGAGAGTCAAAGATGATCTTTACCAAGAGTATACAACACGCGTTGTCCACTCTACACAGTGGATCTGTCATAGGGTAGGTATCAACCATTTGAGCCACTGTCTGTATGTGATGCGGTATTTGGTTCAAATGGGAGTTCAAATTTGCCACCATAGCAAACAACAAAATCTGAAGCTGCCGATCAAGACAGATCTCAGCTTCAGACAAGCTCATGGGCTTACCAGGGCGGATCCGACCCTCGATTTCCCAATCGATTCGTGAACTTCTTTGCATCCCGCCAAGCTGTCTCATTGCAGATTACGGCCCACACAGTCGACATCGCCGTGTGCTCGCAGAAACGATGTGTCGGCCTGCGTTGGTTTTGTGTTGCAGACCCAGCCCAAGTAGGAATCGGGTCTAGTGTGCAGTCGGGCGGAGCCCATTGAAGATCCGATCCAGGCATCCACTTTAGGCGTGTGTGTTCCCAGTGACCACCACTGACCAGTTGACCTTGACCACCGTGTACAGTCTAGCCCACTGCAAAAAGGCCATTTCGTGACTGCTTTTTTTGCTGGTAATTGATAAGTTAGGAATAATTTTAGAGAATGAGTGAGCTCGCAGGCTTGAGGGAACACCGTTTCTCGACTTATATCAAAAAGGAGAAAGAACGACCCTTTCTTGTTTGCAATTGCAAATTCAATTCCTGAATAAAGGCGAAAAACAAAAACAAAAGGAATTTTCGGCTGTATTTGATCGGCCAGATATAACTCCACATTACATCATATATGATGACATTTGGGGTAACGCGAAATCTAAATATGTCTGAATATTATCGGAATATGGTCCAAATAAAAAGGTCTCACCTTGATAGGATATAATTAGGATATGTTCGGATGTTGCCTTGAAGCTCTTCTCTCTCCCCTCTGCCCACCCATAAGCGCCACCCACAGCCTCCGTTGCCAATATTTCATGCATGCAGATACCATCGTCTCGGTGATTTTGACCTGCCCATTGCAATTGTCGCCGCCAACGATCGAGGCGGTGAATGAAGACATTGGTGCCGCAAGTCCTTGACGGGCTCTAGCTCTGTCTCCATGAGAGCACGGTGGCAGTGGGAGGTCGCCCTGGTGCTAAGCTCGATGATGAGCCTGAGCTCCGTCTCATTGCCACTGACGAGGCTCGTCATGGTGACAAGCTTTAGGGGATGACATCAAGATCTCGGCCCAAATCTTGTTGGTACAATTAGGATCGTGCCGAGATTTGGAGTTCACTAATATATTACGACACAATGGACTTTAATAGACAGAAATAAAGTTCTTCCATGGCGAAGCTTGACTCAACATTGGCCACGGAGGAGCTCCTTTATAGTTGAGCTTAACTCGATGGTCACAGAGCTCAATGGCCGTGATATCAAGAGGCCAATGGACACTCGAGCTCGGAGAGAGAGAGAGAGAGAGAAGGGCGTAGAGATAAAGGGGGAAGAGAGAAGAATTCCGTGCTCGGGTAAAATAGTACCGTGTTCATATCTATATTATATACGAACATTTACTAAGAACATTGTAAATCTTTTTATATTTTTATCCCATCCGACCTAATCTTAGCAAGTAAAAGTATCCGAACAATCAAACGCAGCTTAAAATTGGGAAAAATGCAGGGTACGTAGGACAAGGACAGCAGGGAATATTGGTCAACGTGCGAAAGAAGACCAATGGCAGATATATACGTTACATATATTCAGATTCAGGGAGTTTGGCAGTGGGTGCGCCAAGAACAGAATAAGACCAATCGACACTGTCCTTGGGAACGTACAGTCAGTTCAACGGGCCAAAATGACGACACAAGAGAGACAAAGCCAAAGGAAAAGGGAAAAGAAGCCGAGAGAATTGCATCGAAGATTTGCTCGCCAAAGGGAAAATAGGGTTGGGAAGATATTCCTTCAAGAGGAAATGTATCAAGATGCTGCATATGTGGGGAAAAACAGGAAACCGAAAAAAGACGATAGAACCCGAGAAGAGACACAGAATTCTCCAGAGAAAAGCCATTATACAGTGACGAATTCGGGGAAGCGTTAGTGGGAAAGAACCAATAGTGGTAAATTCGCGCCTTCGGTACCACGAGAATATAATGTTTAAGCTTTCGGATTTGTTTGCGTGCCGCTACCCACTTGCAAGGTCATCGCCACTGTCCCACCGTGGTGTTTGTGGGGAGTCCAAAGCCCGCGTGATTCATCTAAGTTTGAGCCCGTCTTTCGCATATTAAGCGAGAGTTATTGAAATCGAGGAAAGACTGAGGAATCGCACCCTGAGCTTCAACCAGCAAATAAAGATCTGGACCCTTTTGACTGATCGCCATTGCGGTGCCTCAAAGGCATTTGTTAAGTAGCTAATTGAGAGCATCTTACAACTTTCAATGCGCTTCCCTTTTTCATCTTTGAGTTCTCCTTACTAATTAACATGGACCGAACTATTTGAACGTGACCATTTTCTCTTTAAGCTTGCAAAATGTTGAAACAATCCAGAAGAGAGAAATGGTGACCACCAAGCATGGTAAATCTAGCGGCTAAAGGGTCTCATTGTCGTGAGTAAGAGGGGTCCCGATGTTGTAAGTTCAAATCATGTGTGCGTGAACCTCTGACTAGCTCGTGCCTTGGGTCTTTGCTACTTTATGGAGAGAAGCTTATTGACTCCTAACGTTGAAAGGGCTGTGGCGGTAGACTCATACATCTAAAGTGAGCTAAGTAATTATAACTCAAATTGAACATTTTGTAGAGTGCGGGACCCTTAATGCATGGAAGAGCCCATTCCGCCCTTTTACTTATAAAAAAGAAAAAAGAAGAAGAGAGAAAGATCACCCTATGCTTTGAAAATAACAATCATCTCATGGTTTCTTACCTTCCTTCACGAACCCCTTCGGACAATGACAGACTAAGAGGGGGTCGGCCATCTTAATTGACAATACTTATACAAATTTGCATGACTATACATGGAACTGTTGTACCCCGGTCTCTAATTAGCGTATGATGACTTCTTTCGTCTTACACCATAATTGAAATTCCATTTAGCTTTCATACAAATCAGATTCATCATTTAGCTCGGTCAAGCAAGTATTTCTGATGACGTCGCGCTTTAGAATATATTGAGTTTATGTGCTCCCGATTCAAGTGAAAAAAAGGGCTCCACAACCAAACTTTTTCCTAAACTTTTATTTAATGCGAAATTATCTAAAATCATTCAATGGATATAAAAATTTACCTTCAATTGACATCTGATTTTTTTCAATATTTTCAAAATGACTATTTTATCTTCAAAATTTGTAAAAAAAACAAGTGGAATTTGCCCAAACAAAGCAAATCCAACCAGGATGTAACTACAGAGCAAAAAAAAAAAAAGAACAGGATGTAACTTGGGTTGAGCTAATAAAAAGAAGTGGTTGAAAGTTTTTCACCCCCTGGACGTTGAATGACAAATTTACCCCTGGAGCTCCTCTTCTTTCATGTCATTTTACATAACAACCCCCTTTGGGGAGAGAATTACGAATCTGCCACGGTAATGGGGATAGGAGCGTTAACTAGATGGTTGGTTGGGAACTGGAGGATCTGCTGTTTCGTTCGTTTGTTGTGGAGCCAAATCCTCGTCAGCCGCAAAAACAAAGCTATGATGCGTCCCACCTCCCCTCGGGACTTGGGAAAATAGTAAATTCCAATTTCTCCTTTCTTAGGATTTAATATATATAAAAAGAAATTACATTTCTTTCTTTTTTTTGTGTCAAACATTTCTTTCTGAACAGGTCACAATAAATACTTGCTATAATGTTTTTCTAAATGGCAAAAGTCACCGAAAAACCTAAATTATCCCAATTGTGACACATTTACTTTAAATTTTTATTATGATAACAAAAAAAGAAAATTGTACCTGTGTGACATATTTTTCCTTCGTCAAAATTCTGTCGATGAGAACCGTTTAGACACATGAACGCTAGAAAGCAAAATGTACTGAGACAATGCTCGCGTGTAAGTGAAATAATGACGACATTGTTATGGCAGAAAAATCATTTGATAAAAACTTGATAGAGGATAAATGTATTACATATGTATAAGTTTAGGGTTTTTAATATCACAAGAAAAAAATTAGGATAATGTGTCGCAGAAAGCATAGTTTTGAGTTTTTTACATCATAAAAATATTCTAATAGATGTATCACAATAGGCATAGTTTGAGTTTTTTTTTCGTAACTTTTTCCCTTTTTGAAATGGTAGTTTAAAAGGATGGCTGTTTAAGCATTTTTTATGATGGCGAAAAAATCCGATTTTTCAAAATATTAATTGCAGCTATTGCAAGAAAGCTGATGCATTGAAGGTGTGGGTTTTTTTTTTTATGTACTTGATTGCTTAATGGAATTTCAAGAGGGCTATTCGGTAAAATTTAAAGGAAATTAATGAAGATAAATTGTTCTATATAAGGCAGTCTCACTTTCATGATATATAGTCAAGAGTCATTTTGGATGATGAGATCAACTCGATTAATTCAACGTAGAGACATCATGATCAATAATAATAACGTACGCAAAAGATATTGATATACTGTCTAATCATCGATCTAAATCTGAAAAAAAAAATGAGATGTACTTTCAAAAGTCTTTTATTTGAATTATTAGTCGATTATTGTAGAATTCAAAATGATGACCTTGATATGGTGCCCTGAAGCTAAACACAACAATGTTGTCGTGCTAGTTAACAACCTCGGATTTGGAAGATCAATTGCTAATTGGGAGATAAGAGATACTTTATATCACCGAATTAAAATGTACTACTATTAGTCGTCGAATCACTCATATGACAACCTTGTCGTTTATGATCTCACGGAATTTTAGAAGTGCCCCAATCATGATCCGATGATATTAATCATGTGCCTCCCAAAATATGAAGCAGAGATGATCACTAGCTTGGCCACCTCGATGGATATGGTTCCAAGTAATAATTAATGATATTGGGCAAGCTGTTTTTGTTTCTTTTTGTTTATCTCATTCTAAATCTAGTTAAGATTGTATAGACTTTTTAAAGTATGTATTCAAGCGGTGAGACAAAAACTCCAAATCCATGCACATTAAATTAAAGAGCAAAGAGTCACAAACACCAAATAAACTTGAAATATGAAGTGCGCGAAACCTAGCTTTATTAGCGTTCATCCCAAAAGTTTAAATTAATCGTTAAGAAAGAACATACATATGAGGCCCATCGAAATTTCATATACAATTTGTGTGGAGTAACACTTCAACTTCTTTGAAGTTGCATGCACTCTTCCTCGTAGATTTTTTTTCGACGTGCACATGGGAGGGTATGCTAGAATCTTATCCTACATCATTTTAATATAAGATTACAAAAGACCATCAAGTTAGCCGACCCGTCTTTTGCGAGATTACGATTCTAGTCATGATCAAACCTCTAAAAACCTAGTGCTGGGTCACTCAATTGCGACAAACCTTGTGCGATAACTTTCCTGACTATCAGCATCCCGGTTGGACCGCAACAACAGACTTGCCCATCTCGAACCTTTGAGTCATAGGTCACACATAGTAGTCACGACTTGATTAAAAGATTCGTGTACTGAATGAATTCACTAAACGATATAGCGAACGCTAATGGTCTATTTGGTAACGTTTTAGTTTTTTTTATTTTTCTATTCTTTTGTTAGCCAGAATAGAAAAAGAACAGAAATCCGTTTAATTTTTCTATTATATGAAATAGAAAAGTGGCTATATAAAAGATTTGAAACAAAAATAATAAGTAAAAAAAATATATTTTTCTGTTTTGGGAATAAAAAGAGAAATAATAGAGAAACAAAATCAGCTCTCTTTCTGTTACAATATATTCTCATGTTAAACCCGAAATCCTAAACTTTAACCCTAAAACCCTAAACCCAAAAATCATAAACCTTAATATCCAAACCCTGAAACCCTAAACCTAAAACCCTGAAGCCTAAACCCCAAAACCCAAAACCTTAAACCTAAATCCCCAAAACCCAAACCCTAAAACCCCAAACCCAAAATACTAAATCCCAAAACTAAATCATAAACCCCAAACCCGAAAATCCTAAACTCTAAACCTTGTACCCCAAATCCCAAAACTCGAAACCCGAATCCCTAAAACCCTAAACTTTAACCCTAAAAATAAACCCCAAACCTTAAAATTCTAAACTGCAATTTTCTCGACCACCACCCGATATTTCTTTTGTCTGTAAGGAGTAATTCTCTTTATGATTGTATTAAGGTCATTTAATTCTATATCATAACATATTTTGATTATATTTATAGTCCAGTTTTATCCAAATATGAATTATTAAGTCTCCACTGACATTTGTATAATTAAATTAAAAAATTGAGAGTAGAAATTTGTAGGGTTATACTAAACGCAGTTCTGTTTTTTTTTATTTTGGGAATAGAAAATTTTATATAGTTACCATATATGTTCTTCTGCTCAGAATCTTGTCTAGGGCAAAGAAATAGAAAAAAATAATTTTTGAACAAAAATTGTTCTTAGGAACAAATCCATTTAAACAATCAATATATATATGTATATATAATTTTTTTAAAATTTTTTTGCTTTCTTTTTCTTTTCCTTTCTCTTTCCCTTTTTGTTTTTCCCTCTTCCCTCCGCCGGCCTCAGGTGAGGGCCGTCCTCACTGGTGTCAGGCAAGAGTTTCCCTCGCCCGGGCAAGAGAGAGCTGCCCTTGCCCGGGCTGGCGAGGCTGACGAGGGTTGCCCTCACCCAACGCCGGCCTCACCAATTTGGGGAGGGTTGCCCTTGCTTGGGCGGGTGAGGGCGACTCTCACCGACGGTGGGTGAGGGTCGACTTACTTGGATTGGACGGGCGAGGGCCGCCCTCACCTAAGTCCAGCGACCTCCGTTAGCCATGGAAAGAGGGAAAACAAAAGAAAACAAAGAAAAATATGGAAAAGGTAGAAAATTAAAAAAAAATAGAGGATGAAAATACCCTTCAACTAGCAAGGTTAAGCTTTTATCTGAGATAATGTCCATTTTAATTTTTTATTTGAGAAAATAAAAACACTTTAAAATCTTATTTGATATAATATTCACTTCATATCTTTATTTAAAAAAATAAAAATATTTTATATTTTTATTTGGAATTTTCTCTGTACATATATTATTTAAACTTAACTTAGTGAATATTATTTTGTACCTTTAGGATTATTCAAAAAGAGAAGAAGGAAAAGGTCCGTCCTAGGCCTGCGACCAGCTGCGCCCATCTAAGTAGGAGGACTGAGCTGGCTGTCTTGTGTCTGCAGACTTCGCACTCCACAGCAGTGATTACAGAACTGGCCTAGAGAGAGATACAGAGAGGGAGAGGTGTCGGTGTGGAGTCAGTCGGTCCCAACAGAGGAACGTGAATCTCCGCTGATTCTCTCCGATGGTTGTTGTGTTGACGGTCGTGTCTCCAGGCGCCCCCACCATCACTCCAGCATTCTTTCATTGCAGAACCCCAAGAACAGCAGAACCGTGGACCCAAAAAAAAGCAAAAGTTTTGAATCATTGCAGCGCCTGACCCGCCGCTCTCCGCCGCGCCACGGTGGCAAGGACTGCGAGCGGCGGCGGCGGCGGTGATGATGACGACAACGATGTACATTATGTTCTTCGTGGTGGTGCAAATCTTTTAGCCACTCTCGCAAGCCAAAAGCAAAAGGCCTGCAGATATTCTCTTTTGCTTTATCTCGGAAAATCGCACTGACGTGCGTTCTCCGAGCCCAGGTCAAATCTGCCATAATAAATAACGACAGTGATACGAATTGGGTCTCTGCGGAAAAGAGGAAGAAATGACAGGAGCGATCCTAGATTTTCTTCTTAATGCTCACCGTTCTTCCAAAACTAATGAATAATGACCCGTGACGTGACAATTTGTTTACCTAGCATTGAAGTTACTCAAAAAGAAGATTGATTCTCTTCTTTATCATCGGCGTCGCGGCTTAATATGTCACTGCCACCGTTCAAAGACCTATAATCCCAGCGTCGCCACCCCCGACAGCAATTAGAAGAAATGATCTTCATCCATCCGCCCCTGCTCTCTCTAAATCTAGATTCCAGATTTGAATGTTGCCTCGACGTTGCACACCTCCATCGAGATTTGGAGGACCTCCGTCCAGAATCTCTTGCAATGAGATCTGACGAGGTCATGGGATTGGAGTATTGCTGACGAGATTTAACACAGTGGCGGCTATGTCCAGAGTTATGGCTGTAAAATATGGAGCGTTGGGATGATACTTAAGTGGTTGCTGTGATATTTCTTGAGGACAAACGTGGCAAAGCGACAATAGCAACATTATGGTTGAACGGCAAGATCACAACGGGCAAATGGTTGGTGATGGTGGTGCGACTGTGCCTTTGATGGCGGTGGGGTGGCTCAACCAGGATATGTTTTCAAATGCAGTTATGAAATATGGGTGTCTATGTATGTTCTTAATCACATAACAAGATGCATTTTTAGTAGGATTAACGAAATTCTTTCAAAAGATAAAGTTGTGGTGAGCGAATGGCTTAAAACTTTCCTCAAAGTTCAAACTACGAATTTATATTACACTAAATCAATATATTGAAAATTGAATTATTAGATTACTGAATCTCGAAAATAGAAAATAAAGAAAAGACAAAACGTTGACCAAATGCAGCTATTTAAGAAGGTTTTTTTTTTTTGTGGTCGAAAACTATTTAAGAAGGTTGGGCATAGAATAATGGCCTCTTTTTATTTTTTTGTCTTTTCCCCAAGTTAGCAAGAGAGAAAGAAGCTTTCATTGTCTTTTTTTTGGGTAAGGAAGAACCTTTCATTATCCATATTCAAATTTTAGTATGTTTTTTTGGTAAGGCAAATTTTAGTATGTTTATGGCTAGTGAGTAGAATAATTTCTTAAAAGGATATTATGATTTCAACATTCACGCAGTACATAATCAATTAAGCCTAGTTGGGTGTCCATACGATTTTTTTGGATACCAAGACTATTTACACAAAGAAAGAGGGATGACGTCACTCGGAAGCTTTTATGAGATTTTGTTTCCTCGTGCTCATAGACTAATGTGGTTGAATTCAAGAGCAACGATCAAATAATGAAATAAGTAGATGATAACATGATATGTTTCAAACACAATGGCCATAGGTTGCCCAATTATGATATAACCTGGCCTCTTAATAGGCAGCAAATACGGTATCCACTCATCATGTCGATCGCTTCATAGTTTGAAAAATTGCCATCGTTGTGCTTGTCAATTATTCAACTTTTGGCCTCGAAAAATAGTTATTATTAGGAAAAACGACACGGATGGTTCTCAAATTTTGGTCCAATATGTAATGTTATTCCTGAACTTTTAATTTGTTTAATATAGTCTAGAAGTTTTGGTCCAATATGCATTGTCATATCTGAACTTTTGATTTATTCAATGTGATTCTTGAACTCTTAAATATTATCATATAGTCTGAGGGCTACATTGAATATTCATCCATAATTTAGGGACCACATAAAACAAATCAAAAGTTTAAGAACAACATTACCCATCGGACCAAAGTTTATGAATAAAAATTACACATCGAACTAAAGTTTCTACACAACGTTGCACATCGAACTTTGGGCCGCATTTGTGCCAATATCCCTTCATTTAATAAGTGGCAACCTGAGTGGCTTGATTAGAGTCAAATTAAATTAGGGATGTACTTCTCCATTTGACGACCTGCCTTAAGATCAAATCAAGCAACCCCTAGCCAATTTTCCAATGTACACTCGAGCAATTTCCTCAAGCATGGAACATATGGTCCACAACCAACACACATCCTCTACACAAGGCAACAACTTAAAGTATGTACCCAAAGTACATACAAAAGTATTTCCAAGCACATACAAGTTTTCTATTCGTGTGGTTACCCCTTCTAATAAGAGGCAACTTGAGTGGCTCGATTAGTCAATTGAATCGATTTAGGGGCGTACCTCCATATTTGAACAATTAAATTTCCATATGAACACACAACCTTCATAAAATGCAACGGCTTTAAGTACCTTGCCAAAGTACATACACATTCTCCATTCAGGCCATTAACCATTTTGCTAACAAGCAGCAACTAGAGTGGATCAATTAGTAGATTGAATCAGATTGGGGGTGTACTTTCATATTCAAACAACCACAGTTCCATATGGACACACATCATCCATTGAAGGCAACGGCTTGAACAACCTCTTATATGGACACATATCCTTCATACAAGGCAAAAATATCGAGTATGTTACCAAAGTACACACGCATTCTCCATTCGTGCCATTGACCATTCTTCTAATAAGTGGCAACTAGAGTCGCCCAATAAGTTGATCGAATCAAATCGTGAGTGTACTTCCATATTCAAACAACCAAAGTCCCATATGGACACACATCCTCCATTGAATCGCAACAGTTTAAAACAACCTCTTATATGGGCACACATCCCTCATATAAGGCAACGCAAGTACATACACATTCTCAATTCATGCCATTGTCCATTCTTTTACTAAGCGGCAACTAGAGTAGCCCAATTATTCCATCGAATCGGATCTGGGTGTACTTTCATATTCGAACAACTAAAGTCCCATATGGACACACATCCTCCATTAAAAGCAATAGCTTAAACAATCAAGTTCTCATATGGACACACATCCTTCGTATAATGCAACCACTTCAAGTATATTGTCAAAGTACATGCACATTTCCCATTCATGCAATTGCCCATTCTTCTAATAAGCGACAACTAGAGTGGCCCGATTAGTCAATTGAATAGGACGGGGCTGCACTTCCACATTTGAATGAACCAAATTCTCATATGGACACAAATCCTCCATACAAGGGCTCATTTGGTTCAACTTTTCAAATCCTATTCGAGGGAATGCAAATACTTTTAGGTTAAAGTCCATTAGGAAAATGCAAATAGCGTTTGGTAAAAAATCATTTGTAAAACTACTTTTGGGCCCAAGTAGTGTATGGTAAATTTTTTTTTTTGCAAAAGGATTTTAGAAATTATCTTTTTTATTTAAAAAAAAATCCACCCTACCCTTTGCCGGAATTGACAAGCTAGATTTGGCATTGATGGCTGTTGCCTGAGGTCGGGTGACCCTTGGCGAGCTAGAACTGTTGCTAGCGGCCATTGCCCAAGGGCAGGTGACCCTCAGTGAGGGTCAGGCCACCTAAGTGGCCGCTTGGGTCACTTAACCTAGGTGGCTGTCGGTTGAGGTTGAGCGATCTAGTCAACGGCCGATGAGGTGGAGCAACCCCAGGAGATGGGCGCTTGAGGTCGCGTGACCTAGGCAACAGCTGCCTGTGGGTTGTGCTACCCAGGCCGGCGGTGCCTGGGTGGTTGCGTGACCTCAGGCGGCCGTTGCTTGGGTGGCTCAACCTCGCCGCCCTGATTCGGTGTCGGCCGCTCTCGCCAATTGCCTTACGAAAAAGATGAATAGTAACAAAAGGGGAAAAATCGGAATAAGTCAAAATAAGTGAGAGTAGTTCGGAGATAAAAAATTTGGGTTTAGCATTTGTGGAATGCCGAAAGCCTAAAGCTGGTTTGGACTAATTTTGGGTTTTTGGCATTTCAAATATTAGCATTTGATCAATGTTAAGTCGAATGCTGAATCAAACGGTTCAACATTCGAGAAAGGGCTTTCGATCTCGAAAGTCTCTTTCTAAAGTTGAATCAAACGGCCCTACCTATGTTGCCAAAGCACACACGAGAGCGTTTCTCCACCGGACCACACACCAAAAGTGAATGGGTGCCACATTTGCAAGTTTAATTAGAGGGCGTAGGTGATTGTGGGGGGCAAATTGGTCAAATCATATCCGCTCTCTTACCCCGTGGTTAAAGACAAAAAGAACCAGGGTTAAAAAGTCCCTGACCAATCAACCATTCCTATATAAACCCCCCCTCTACCCTTTCCGCTCATCACTGCCTCTTCGTTTTCCCTCTCCTCCTCCTCCCTCTTCCGCTCCCTCCTCTTCCCACCATCTTTGCAGTCCCCTCGCTTTCCCTGAGGCCAACCGTGGCCATGTCAACCGACGAGCTCTTCACCGTCTTAGCACCTGAGGCCGGCCCTTCGCACGCTGTCATCAGCCTCCAGCTCTCCATCTGCTTCGTTCTCTTCGCTGCCATTTTCGCATTCTGGCTGTCGCCCGGAGGCCTCGCGTGGGCTCTCTCGATGGCCCGCCCCACCAAGAGCAACGGCGCAGCAGCTGCCGTGTCCGTTCCTGGTCCATCCGGCATCCCCGTCCTCGGCCTCGTTTTCTCCTTCACCGGGTCCCTCACTCACCGGGTCCTCGACAAGCTTTCGAGGAGCTTGAGGGCCAAGAGGCTGATGGTGTTCTCGGTTGGGTTCACCCGCTTCATCATCTCGAGCGAACCCGAGACCGCAAAAGAGATGTTGAACAGCTCGGCCTTCGCCGACCGCCCCGTGAACGAGTCTGCGTACGAGCTCCTGTTCCACCGGGCCATGGGGTTCGCCCCGTACGGCGAGTACTGGCGCAACCTGAGGAGGATCTCGGCGACCCACCTGTTCAGCCCCAGGAGGATCGCAGCTTTCGGTAAGTTCAGAGCCCAGGTAGGGCTTCAAATGGTGGAGGAGATCAAGGGCCTGATGGAGGAGCGCGGCGAGGTCGGGGTGAAGAAGGTGCTGCACTTCGGTTCGCTCAACAATGTGATGATGAGCGTGTTCGGGAAGTCCTACGACTTCGGCGCTCGCAATGGCGGCCATGGAAGCGACGGGGTTGAGCTCGAGTACCTGGTGAGCGAAGGGTACGACCTGCTCGGCGTGTTCAACTGGGGCGATCACTTCCCTCTCCTGCGCTCCCTGGATTTGCAGGGCGTGAGGAGGAGGTGCCGCAAACTTTGCGAGAAAGTGAACGCCTTCGTTGGTGCGATCATCGAGGATCACAGGATGAAGAGGATGCTGAAAGGCGAGAGGAACGAGGAGGACGAGAGCTCTGGAGATTTCGTCGACGTCTTGCTTGACTTAGACAAGGAGAACCGTCTCAGCGACTCCGACATGGTTGCTGTTCTTTGGGCAAGTCCTCTTTTGTCTACTTTCCAAGTTTTGTTTGTAATATGCATGGTCTGCTTTGCTCTTTTTTTCTACGAGAAAAACCATATGTTTCAGAACAGTGCGTTTTTCATGGGCTCGATTCATATCTGATTCGTGCTCAAGTAAACATGCCATTGAAAACGTTGTGGTTGGGATATCTTGGCGTTAGATGCGTTTCCTAGGATTTTTTTTTTAGCCTTTCATGCGAATGCTTTCTACTGGTGAGCCTCTTTTGTTTCTTTGGGTTCATTGTGGATGGATGCTTCGAGTATATATTGATGTTGCATGTTGCATTTTCTCTGCTTTTTGGGGACGTCCCAAGATGTCGAGAATCAGAATATTTTTCCTATCAGCTCCTTTTTATCTTATCTGCTGCGGCATGTTCCTTTTGCTCGTTTGTTATTTCCTGTTGGCGATCTCATACGGTGGTGCTTTTGAAAGGACGGATTGGCGAGTTGGTTCTTTGTTTGATGAAAGCATAAAGGTGAAATCTTTTTTCCCGGGGTTGTTTTGATCAGGAAATGATCTTCAGAGGCACTGACACGGTGGCCATCCTCCTGGAGTGGATTCTCGCCAGAATGGTCCTCCACCCAGACATCCAAGCCAAAGCCCAGTCCGAGATCGACGCCGCCCTCGGCTCAGCCTGGTCCGTGGACGACTCCGACCTCCCGAAACTCCCGTACCTCCGTGCCATCGTCAAGGAAACCCTTAGGATGCACCCACCGGGCCCGCTCCTGTCCTGGGCCAGGCTCGCCATCCACGACACCCACGTCGGCGGACACTTCATCCCGGCTGGGACCACTGCCATGGTGAACATGTGGGCCATAACCCATGACGAGGCAGTGTGGCCTGACCCGGAAGAGTTCAAGCCGCAGAGGTTTATGGAGGAGGAGGTACCGATCATGGGCTCAGACCTGAGGCTTGCTCCGTTCGGTTCCGGGAGGAGGGTCTGCCCCGGCAAGGCTATGGGGCTGGCCACGGTGGAGCTCTGGCTTGCCCAGCTGCTGCAGAACTACAAATGGGTCGTTTCGGATCGCGGGGTGGACCTGTCCGAGTGCCTGAAGCTGTCGATGGAGATGAAACAGTCCTTGGTCTGTAAGGCCATTCCTAGGGTGCGGGTTACTTGAGCCGTGTTGGTTGTGAGTGATGGATTGGCAGGTGGATCTCCTTCATGATTTTGTACACTCTCTATGAGGAGGTCAATAAAAGATTAGGCTAGCTTAGTTTATGTTTGGCAAAATAGAACTCTTTTTTCCTTCTTCTTGTTAGATATGTATGTGGTTTCTGCTGGTGGACTGTGCAGGAAATGTCCTGGTCGGTGTAAGGAAATGTGCTTGTTGTCTAGTTTGGGATGTGCTTATTCTTGCCTTTCAGCCCTCGAACCTCTTGTACACAAATCTTCTATATATATATATATATAGCGTTCGAGCCCCTTCAGGTTTGTACATGTTGCTCCATTTTCGCATGTTTCTCGATCACGTCGAGGCCCATAAAGTGAGCGAATGACTCTTGCCATCCCGTAAGGTCTTGTCTTTTTCTAATCCTTAGCCAATGCGCAGAAGGTCCGTTCTCGGTTCTTGTGAAAGGCGATTTAGGGGCTATGCGCTGGCTGATACCATTTGTTTTAGAAGCTTGGAATATGTATATATTCTGGAAGTATCCAACATGCGCATCACTTGTTCCTTCGGACGTGATAATCGGACTTGATAAAATTGGAGAAATCTTTAATAAAAGGGTTACTACCATAAAAAAGGTACATTTATGATATATTTATTCCAAACAAATTAGTTGATTATAAAAAATTTCAAATTGATATATTTGCAACAAATTTACTTCTGTTAATTGGATTAATACAACGAAAAACTATAAATTGATAGACTTTTGATAAAAAGAGGGGTAAAACTCCAAACAAGTGCACTCATTAACTGCCACGTGTTATTCAACTCAATAATTTGGTAATAAAATTTAATGGAAACTAACGGAGGGTCAATTTGTTATAAATATACCGGTTTGGGGGTTTTGATGATCAAAAAATTAGTTTAGGATAAATTTATCATATATGGTATCAATTTGGGGGTTTTGGCAGTAAAAATATGAGTTTTGAGAAAATTTGTCACATATGTACCAGTTTGAAATTTTTTGTTATATTAACCTTGATTAAAACGAGGGTCTAAACATAGATTAACATGTAATTATCAAAGAGATACGACTCATAAGGGTAAGCAATTAGAGAGAGAAAGATTGATTTATCGGGTTCAACTAATAGTCATGTCGGCAAAACCTGAATTTAGAGTTTAGTCTTGCGCCGCTAAATACTCCAATGTTGAAAGCCTAATGAGTCAGAATATTTCCATAAACATAGCTAGAATTCACAGAGCAAAAGGTAGAATGAAAGCATGATCACTTAATTTAATAGATTATGCATGTGTGCGCCTAAGCATGTATCAAGCACTAGGTTAAAATTCGGTTGTTTAGAATTAGGGTTGGGGAATGTTTGGTCATTCTCCTTACTCATTCATTCGATACCAACATATATAATAATTTGAGCTCTCCTTTCTCTTTCAATGCCACTCGCTATACATATATTCTCCTTTTCACTTTGAGCATCCTTATCTCTTGCAAAGCCTTCTTTGAACGCCATTTAAAAGTGATGGGAACAAAAGACCTTGTTCCTAAACATTGATACAACTTAATTCCAAAAAAAAAAGCATCGACTTTACTTTGAGTAACAATTTTGGCCTAAACCTTTTTTTGTTTCATAAAAAATCACAAACTTTCACTTAAGTTCCAAATTTGACTAGAACAATTTGAAAATTTTACATCGCGAGGGTTAAATTTGGGACTCGAGTAAAAATTGGCACTTTTTAATGAGACCCAAACAAGTTCAGGCCAGAGGGGGAATTGTAACTTTTAAGAGTGTCCCTTTTTTTTTTTTTTCTAATTTTTGATTTTGTTTTGGGAATTTTCCTAGCTCCCACTTATTATATCGTCACTTGAATAGGAAGTTTTGAATGATTGGGGAATAAGAACCTAGACACAAATCATTGATCATATGCCTCGTTCATATCATATCATACACACCCCTTTTTCTCTTTCTTTTGGGCTTTGGCAGATGCAAATCCTTCTCAGAGAATAATTATCTGAGGGATGCTGTGCTGTGGAAAAAAGCTTTGCTCCTTTTTGGCCACCCTATAGAGAGGAACGTGGGATTTGAATATACGCTAATCCTCCCATTTTTTATCATCATATATAGCTCGGTACGAAACCCTCGGGAGTAAAAAAGATGATACTAGTGCGAAACTTTGGTACGATACCCACCTTGGTGCTGAAACTTCTTTAATGACCATTTAAGTATTGCTACTTTTGAAAAATACTCACTTAAGTGGTTATGGTGAGTTAATTTGTCGGAAAATTTGACATGGCTCATTGGAGTCACTTAGATGGACGTCCCTAAAAAAGTTGTGGTATGAAAGTGATAGACCATAAAGTGTTTTGGCACTAAGTTTATCATATGCTACAGTTTTGCTCTAAAATTTTTAAGTTACAAATTTGACGAAACGGTGAGGCGAATCAAAAGCAAATATTCTAACTCTGCCACTATTTTTATTTGTTTTTGTTCAACTCAGAAGAAAAATCATGGAGCAAACGTTGCGATCCAAATAATTTCATTTAAAATCACAAAGATGCAATTGTTTTCCTATAAAAAAAAGGAAAGGAGTAACATTTTCCTCGTCTCTCTCGTAATTTCGCATTTGTTTTTTCTCTGACCTTGATCCGTTTTGAGAGTAAATGACAAAGTTTGGAGCCTTATGGAAATGGAATGCTTCTTTGGATCAACTGCGAGGATCAATGTTAGAGAACGCTTGGGAACCAATTTAATCCCAATTCCTCATTTTGTGAAAAATCGATCTAACAACGTCGATCGGTACATAATTTACACACCACGCAACTTTAAATGTTTCATGTCAAAACTTTAAGAATGATCACTTCAGTGCTGAAATCTAATGACCGAAAAGCAAAGTTGAATCACGATAGGGTCTAATGTGCTGCTCTCGGCCATGGAGGCGAACAACGGTAGCGGTGGTGATGACGAGGTCGACCATGATGTACATTAGGTTCGTGCCTCGGCTCCTCTCTCTCTCTAGTCCCACCTCCCTGATATTCTCTTTGCTTTATCTCGGAAAATCTCAGTGACATGCTTTCTCCAAGGCCCTGGTCAAACCTCCCATGATAAATGACGACAGTGATGCAAATTGGGTCTTTCCAGAAAAGAGGAAGAGCGATCCCAGATTTTCTTCTTAAGATTCACTGTTCTTCCGAAACTTTTCCAATGACTAGCGAGATTTAGCGTGGACCTCCGTCCAGAATCTCTAGCAGCGAGATCAAATGAGGTCGCGGTATCGGGGTATTACTAGCGAGATTTAACGGCAGCTATGTCCAGAGTTATGGCCGTAAAATTTGGCGCTTTGTGATGATACTTAAGTGGTAGCCACGATATTTGTCGAGGAAGGTGGCAGAGCGACAATAGCGACTAGATGGCTGAACGGCGAGATCATGACAGCAAATGGTTGGCGATGGTGGTGTGGCTATCAGGGGTGATAGGTTTCTGATCTGGTTTGGCCCACTTAGGAACTAGAAACCAGCTCAGAACAACCGGTTCCCAAGTTTTGGAACCGGGATCGGACCAACTGGTTGGGTCCGGTTCTTGGGCGGTCTAATGGAACCGGTTGATTTACAAATAATTCTCAGGGAATGTAGCCATCACTCACCCCTTCGCTTCCAGTTCCCCGCTTGCTCGCTTTGCTCAGTTCGCTCCTCTTCGCTCAGTTTACTCGCCCTCTTCAGTTCGCTCGAGCGAAGACCAGTTGCTCACCCTCTTCGCTCAAACTAGTTGCTCACAACTCCTCGGAATCCATTTGCCGGACTCTATCTAAACTGCTTGTGCCGCCTCTCGCTGAGTGGGAGTGGCTCTGCTTTGAAGAAAGGCCATCACACAGAAGGGACAATGTTGCTGCAGACGATGAAGAAGGCCATCGCCGGCAACCCAAAGAAGATGGCTAACCTGATCGACCTACGAAGAAAGGCCATCACAGAGAATGGACAATCCTAACAAGAATGTGGTGAACTGTGATGAGAAGTCGAAAAGGATATTGTTAGGCAAGCCACAAGTTGAACTCGCTGAGCTTCCGGCCTTCATAAAAAATGCACTTTCCAAAAGAGTTCAAATGAATTCACGAGGAGAAAGGAGAGTGGGACACGTAAGAAGGCAGGGGAAAGAAATTTGCGTGAAAAATTAAAAAAATCATTGGTCAGGTTCCTTCGGAACTGGGGACCGGACCGAAAATCACCGGTTTCAATTTTATGAAATTGGAAACCGGACCGAAGCTTCTAGGAACTATCCAGAACTGATCGGTCCGAATGGTTCCTGATTTGATCGGTCCGTATTGCTCACCCTAGCGGCTATGGCTTTGATGGTGGGAGGGTGGCGCAACCATGATATGTTTTCAAATGCAGTTACGAAAGATTGGTGTCTATACGTCTCTGATCACATTACAAGATGCATTTTTAGAAGGATTTAACGAAATTTGTTCAAAAGATGGAGTTATGGTGAGCGAATGGCTTAAAACTTTCTTTAAAGTTCAAACTACGAATTTATATTACACTAAATTAATATAGTGATGTTGACACCCAAAAACAACATAAGTCAAAGAGGGATGACACAATGTTGATGCCAGATCATCAGTAGAGCAGTTGGTCAATGTGAGTGCAGTGTGACCCATCGTCATCGTCATCGGTAAGGGTCAGCGAATCAGGATGGCCGTTCGAGATTCGATGGCAAAGGGTCTCCTAGAGTAGAAAGAGGGGACTGGACAAGAGTCGAACCGCAAGACGTCTCAAAGACAAAACCGTTTATGAATAAAGACGTGTGGTGGAAGGTGATCAACATGAAGCCAGGAATCTTAGGAGCGGTTATAATTTATAATTCAAAAGAATGACCTCTCAGAAGGCTATATAAGGCCGAGGGGGATAAGTTGAAACGGATCCGCAATCAATCACACTTACCATTTTTTCTACAATTTACTCTATCGATTCTTTATTTGCAAGTCTTTATTCTTCATCATTCTTAGTATTCATAGTATGTCCGTACCTATTGTTTCTTGCACAAGTCGCTGTAGATTCCAATTCACTTCAAAAAACCAAAGATCAATCCTTTGGTGAAACATCTTTCGTCAAGGACCGTTTTCGGCGAAATAAGTGAACGTTAATTATTGGATTACCAAATCTCGAAAATAGAAAAAAAAAAGGACGAAATGTTGACAAAATGCAACTATTTAAGAAGATTGGGAATAATGGCCTTTTTTTTGGGTGTCTTTTTCCCCTATTAGTAAGAGAGAAAGAAACTTCCATTGTCCATTTCAAATTTTATTATGTTTAGGGCTAACGAATAGAATAATTTTCTGAAAGGGTATTATGTTTTCAACATTCACACAATACATAATCAATCAAGCCTAGTCGGGTGTTAAACTATTTAAACGTAGAAGGAGAGATGGGGTTAGTTAGAATATTTTTTAAGATTTTGTTTCTTCATCCTCAAAGACAAGATTTGAAAACTAATGTGGATGAGTTCAAGAACATCCACCAAATAATGAAATAAGTAGATGATAGCATGAGAGGTTTCAAACACTATGGCCATAGGTTGCCCAAACATGATCGAACTTGGCCACCAAACGGCGGCAAATACAATATTCACGCGTCTTGTCAATCTCTTGATATTTCGAAAATCGCCGCTGTTGGGCTCGTCAACTATTCAACTTCTGACCTCAATAACTATTTCTTCTAAGGAAAAACGATACAAATAATCTTCGAATTTTGATTTAATGTACAATGCCATTCCTAAACTTTTAATTTGTTTAATATGGTCCCTCGACTTTGGTCTAATGTGGAGAGAAGGATAATACAAGTGTCAAGAGTCATGTACGACGCTCACTTTGGTGGCAAAAGTTTCTTTTGGATTATTTAAGTGCCAAATTTTTTGAAAAATGATATTTGTCAAGTCCCGACTTCAAATCTTGACCCACAGGATTATTGTTGTGACGTCTCAGGTGCGTCGCCGTCCTGTTCCTTTTTATCTTTTTGTTACGATCATGTGGAAACGTATACAGTCAACACCCAATCCACTACAACAACGGGGCTAGGAAAAATATTTTACAAGCACGCTACTAATGTTACACATGATTGGCACTTTACACATGCCCTTTTTACTATGTTCTTTTAAATCCAATATATATATTCACAAAGTTGGGGTAACCTTAACTCCTCTACCGAGGACACCCTCAAAAACTTGGTTTCCCCACGTTAGGCTGGCCTCTTATGGATCATCCACAGTCCCCTTGGACGAGAGATCATCGGTTGGCCCGAGCAGCCCATTGAACCTGCAGAGGGGTTCGAAGAGGTCCCCATCAAATTAGATATACCACACGTCTACTATTTGTGGGGGACAACGTCATCGAGGCCCTCATCGATCCAAACCTTGATTGTGACCCTATGGTAGGTGTGGTCGGCTCTTGCATCTACTATGTCGGTAATGATAACCTCCATTTCTATAGGCATACCAAAACGATCGGGCGGAGAATCAATACCTACAAATTTGAAAACAACAAGTAGTGAGTCATAGACTTAGTAAGTAAATTCACTAAATTTTGGCTAGAAGGATGCCTCGTCGTCAAACAAGCGTTCAACCATTACCATTTCAAGTGTCTATAACAAATCAATAGCAAAACCGTTGCCTTATCTTAGCTATGAGCATGTGAAATATTTGGCTCACATATGATGTAAGCATGAACAAGAACAACATAATGGAACATAAAATCAAGCACACAAGATTTCATTTATTAGCTTAATCGAAATCCATTGGTTCTTCCAGAATTCACTGGGCATCCGAAATTCATTGGGCATCGTCCCGATATCTATCGGTGACAGTTATTTCCCCCGTGTGACCATGCATACCTCACAATCCGATTTCTTATCTTTACATCATTAGTCGATGTAATCAAGGCCTGAAGACGTGCCGTGCTATTGTGTCTCATGACTTACGGTAAACCATAACTATCTAACATGTTGAGCACGATATAGGGTTCGTGGTTTGATTCGTTATGCCAAGTGTCGACCTAGAATCAAACATGGTTCGGATCGATATGCCTCAATATCAATCCAAGACCAAGTGAGGCCTGGTCCATCACGCCTTAACGTACATTCAAGACCATAGGAAACCCCTTTTCATGGCCCAGGTATGCTTTGATTCATGTGCATTAGTACATGAATGGTAATATACTCAAACAAGCATGAATAAAGACATAATCCAAGTCCAAACTACGTAGCGCAACACCCTAGCCAAGGATTAGGTAATTCACTTACCACTAGACCAAGTAGTGGCTCTAGTGGTGGCTGATTGGTAAAGGGCGAGTGGGCAAAAGTGAGAGTGGCCGAGAGAGAGAGAGAGAGAGAGAGAGAGAGAGAGAGAGAGAGAGAGAGAGAGAGAGAGAGAGAGAGAGAGAGAGAGAGAGAGAGAGAGAGTGGGTGTGCAAGGGGGAGAAGAGAGGGAGGAAATGAGCCTACCTAAAAATGAGATGGTGACATTCTTATTTATAGGCCAAGCCTCGTCGATGGCCTTTCCAAATGGCCCAATGGTATGCTCAAAGGTGGCATAGCTAAGGGAAGAGGTGGCGCCTAAGGTCTTGCAAGATCACTAGTGTCCTTACTGATTGGACTAACTTGTCTTCCAAGACTCTCATTTGGGCCATGATGTCCTAGGTTTATAGGGTCACCAAAGCATATGAGTCTCCCTCTTCAATAATCCACTAGCTTTCACGGTTGATCTAGATTTTAACTTGGTCAACTTGTTCTTGCTCCCGGAGATAGGCATGTGATTCATGTTTCTTTTATTGAATTACTATCTTTCAAGAACACTCATTAATTACAAGGGATAGCTAAACTTATGAATCACCTTCTTCATTAATCACTAGTCTCCGAACAATCATTATGACATTCATAAGAGGTCAGCTAAGGCGAACGTCTCTACTATCATATGAGAATTTTTTCGTGTTCATCCACGGTCAACTACTCTATTTGGATCGAGGTTCGTGGCTCAATTGCGATTGGATGTGGCTGGTTGTAGCCAACTTAGTTCGGCGAAACCGAGTCCGTATTGGAATTTGACGGGCTTAGGGTTGGGTCCATGGTTGAGAGTGATTGGCACCGGATTGGATCCGTGGTTAGAACTGATCGGGCGCAAGAACTAGCTCACTGTCGGGCGCAGGTCCTGGCTCGAGGACGAGCGGCAGAGTCCCTGAATTGGTCCGTGGCTGGTCCATTACCAATCTCCGATCCACCACAACGATCCATGGCTGGTTCATGATTGGTCCGTGATCAAGTATCACCAATCCATGGTTGATCCTCGGTTGTCATGTGATCGTGTGGAATAGATCTGTGACCGACGGATGGTGGGGCGGAATTGATCTATGGTCGCCTGCGATCAATGCATGACCAAGCGAAATCACCCACAGTCAGCGCATGCCTACACAACATCGATCCATGATCGTTCGTCGATCGACTTGTGACGGTGTGTGATCGTCCCACGACCGACCTTCATGGTTGAGCAGTCGATCCACGATTAAACCACTATGATCGACTGGCGTGATTAGTGGATCGATTCATTGCCGATCTTTGGACTGACACATGGCCGATCCTTCGATTGGACCATGGCCGGTCCTTAGTTGACCATTCTGACCAGGCTGATCGGTCTATGACTGACCCTTGGATCGGTCCATGTACCGATTCTTTGGTCATTTCCCATGGTCAATTCAGGGCCTAAACCGTGGATGTCACAATATTTTCAGGGTTAACTTCGATATGATTGACTGAAAATTCGATGTGGCCTTTTTTTATTAATTTCTAAAGCCAACGTGGATTGTTGGAGGGTCCAGTAAGCATGTAAATAATAAAACGATGTCGTTTGATAGATTTCCCTCAAATAAGAACCCTAAATCCCCAAATGGAAATGAACCCCAATTTGAAAACCCTAATTGGCCAATTTGAGCACCTATTTCGGTTTGTCCCTAAAATTACCAGCTTAATCTTGCAAATGGAGGATAGGAGCTTCAGCAGTAGCTCATGTTCGTTTTAACAAACCGAACTAGATGGTGAATGTTAGTGTTATTGTGGTTATTTAGTCCAAGATGTTTGGTTGAATCTTTGGAGAAGATTTCATGGATGTGCCCAATAAAGAGAAGGCTCGAAGTGCAAATATTTTCAAATGTGTCTATTGAAATTTTCCGGTTGAGAGACATAAGTGATCTTGGAGCTATATAAAGGACAACATCAACCTCCATCTACATTAATGGACAAGTTGGAGGATGTCGACTTGATTCAAGTTCAAATGAAGGCTTTAACATCTTTGGCCAACAATTTGAAAAAGAAACTTTCAAAGCTAAAAATTGTAAGAAACTTTTATCAAGCATTGATTATGTTATCGTTCTCTTGTGTAGCCTATTTTATGGTCAAATATGAAATGAGTAATGAGAAGAAAGTTGTAAGTCTATCATAGTAGAAGATCAGTAGAATATGTACTTGTATGGGGTTATTTGTAAGTAAAGTTGTGTTGCCAGTTTGCTGCACCTTTTATATAGAACAAAAGGTTTGTTGCAGTATATGGTGGAAATGGAAAGTTGGAATGCATTGGTTGTGAGCACGTAAAGTTTTTTTGCTTAGTTGTGTATTGTCAATGTTGGTTTGCTTAGTTTTTGCTTAAGATATTTGGTTTACTTTAGATGTAATGGTTTACCGCATTTTTTGCTTGGTAATGGTTTGCTACAACTATTGCTGCAACCCATGGATTAAGAAGGAGTGGTAACAAATTCACAAGTGACTATTTCAGTGCCATAAATTGCAAATAGTGATTGTTTAAGTGCCAAGTTTTTCTGAAAGTGATCACTTAAGTATCAATGATGATTAAAAAGTGATCACTCGTGCTGCACAAGTTTTGAAATTGGAAATGTTGGTTTCAATTTTCTTTTGTTTCACTTGGCTTGGACCAGCACATAGCTAGCACATCTTGTGCTTGCATCATAACCCACAAGATGCACCGGCACTAACTTTACACTAGCACATAGCTGGTGCATCTTGTTACACCATTAAAGCTGCTGGTGCAAGTGCATCTTGTTCTTGCATAATCACATACAATTGCTATTGCAACTTGTTGCAATAGCATCAAGAACTGCATTGGGATGTGCTAGTGCATCTTCTTCTTACACGGGCATAACAACTACTGGTGCAATAAGATGCACCATCACGCAGAATTGCACTAGCAGTGTTGGTACATTTTGTGCTTGCACTAGCACATATGATTGCTGGTACAAACACTGCAACAGCACCCATAAATGCATCAGCACCCACAACTTCCACCAGCAATAAAACATGTGCCCATCACTTCTAAAAACAACATTAGCCTCGTAACAGCCTTGCCTCAGCAGTGAAAATATATGCAACATAATGACCATTCGCATCACTAGCCAAAAATAAGACAAAAAAATGAGAACCAATAGAAAAATTGTTCTTTGTTGGTCCTATGATCAGTCAGTTGAGATGGAATTGGTGTCGGGTTCTTTGTTGGTGGCCGTTTTGGAGCTGTACTCTATGTCTTCTTCTTCAAAGCACTCTTCTTTGGCATAGCCTTAACTCTTTAGTTGTGCCACCTTGAGAGATAACCACCTTCGAACTTCTCCCAAGCTGCAAAAACATAACCATATTATCAACCAAATAAAATAGAAATACCATAAACTACAAGCACTTTATATTCAAAATAGTAATTTCAGTACGTTCGTCTGTGTAAAAGCCAAGCTATTGAAAACATTTGGTTATTGGCATTTCTTCCAATGGTAGCCAACAACTCTTTCTTGCATGAACCCTTCAAAAAACATCAATCCAATCCTATACAACTCCTTTACAATCAGCCAAAAATCTCCGTTTTTATAAATCAAATCAAACATAAAATCTATCACACATAGCAGAAAGGACAACTTCAAGTGGAGGTCTCCACAATCGCAACTAATTGATTAAAGAATTGACTCAAAGATTTTCGCTTTGTGGAAAAAAATCGACGAAGCTGATTTAATCAATTTCGTCCCCACAATAGCACCAAATTGACTAAACAAAGTGAGGTCCCCACAATCACAACTTCACTGTTTTGCGATTCCTTCTCTAGTACCAAGAACCCTTTTTCCCTCCAAGTCGAGTCATAATTTTGCCATCGGAACCCAAAATTTTCCACTCAATTGAGTTAGGGAGAGAAGATGACAAATCTAAGTGAGTGAGAGTTACAGAGATGGCAACTAAGCAACGGCAAGATTGCAACAATGAACTAGTGACGGCGGGCGAGCAACAATTAGTCAATAAGGAGTGTAGTTCGCATGCAGTAGCAGGAACTCAATGCCCCAATTTTGATCCACCTTGTGCAACATCATTTTGACCAAAGGCTATGTGACATCGTTTCTTTTGTTTGAGCCACGTAGGACGGAAAAACGACATTGTTTATGATGTCCACATGGAATGCATTTTAAAAAATATGCCACGTCAATTTTTTGAATTATAAATGCCAAGTAATCAATTTGGCCAAAATCTCTTGCCGATGGCACTTAAGTGATCATTTTTCTCCAATTTGGCACCAAAGGGAGCGCCTTTCACAACTTTTGACATTTGTAGTGTCCTTCTCCTGTCCAATATGCAATGTCATCCATGAGCTTTTGATGTTTTCAATATGGTCCTTGAACTTTGATCAAATATTCAATGTTGTGCTTGAACTTTTAAATATTTTCGTATAGTCTAAAGGTTACATTGAACATTTACCTATAGTTTAGGGACCGCATGAAGAAATAAAAAATTTAGGGACGCCATTTCGTATTTTACCAAAGTTCAAGGACTGCATTAAATAAATTATAAGTTCATGGACAATAGACCAAAGTTTAGGTGCCACATTTGTGCCATTATCCCATCTTCTAATAAGTGACAACCTGAGTAGCCCAATTAGTCAGTCATATTAGATCAAGGGTGTACTTCTTAATTCGGTGACTTGTCCTAAGATCAAAATTAAGCAACCCCTAGCCAATTTTCCCAATGGAAACCCAAGCAAATTCCTCAAGTGTGACAAATATGGTTGACAATCAAATTCCCATGAGAACAAGCATCCTCCAGACAAGGCAACAACTTAAAGTATGTTTACAAAATACATATGAGAATATTTCCAAGCACATACACATTTTCAATTTGTGTCATTACCCTTTCTTCTAATAAGTGGCAACCAGAGTGCCCCGATTAGTCAATTGAATCGGATCGGGGGTATACTTCTATATTCGAACTTGACCTCCAAATAGGCAGCAAATACGATATCCATGCGTATTGTCGGTCTCTTAATATTTCGAAAATTGCTGTCGTTGGGGTTGTCAACTTTTTAACTTCTGCCCTCAATAACTAGTTCTTTAAGGAAAAACGACACAATGGTCATCGAACTTTGGTTGAATTTACAATATTGTCCACGAACTTTTAATTTATTCAATATGATTCCTCAACTTTGGTTCAATATGCAATGTCATCGCTAAACTATTTATTTTTTCAATGTGGTCCCCAAACTTTGTTCTAATGTTCAATGTGGTACTTAAACTTTTAAATACTTTAATATAGTCTAAGGTCCACATTGAACATTTATCCATAGTTTAGGGACCACATGAACAAATCAAAGATTTAGGGACGATATTGCACACTAAACCAAAATTCAAGGATCACACTAAATAGGTTAAAAGTTCATGGATATAACATCACACACCAGACCAAAATTCGAGGGCACATTCGTGCCATTATCCCTTCTTCTGATAAGTGGCAACATGAGTGGCCCGATTAGCTAGACATATCAAATTGGGAGTGTACTTCTATATTCGATAACTTGCCTTAATATCAAAATCAAGCAATCCTCAGCCAATTTTCCCAATGGAGACCCAAGCAAATTCCTCAAGTATGGCAAATATGGTTCACAACCAAATTACCATGAGAACACATCCTCTACACAAGGCAACAACTTAAAGTATATTCCCAAAATACACGTGAGAGTATTTTTAAGCACATACACATTCTCCATTGATGTTATTACCCCTTCTACTAATAAGTGGCCCGTTAGTCAATCGAATTGGATCAGGGGTGTACTTCTATTTATGAATAACCCTCGCGGTCATAAGTGCCACCAGTGTCCAACCACCCTCGTGGCCAAGCTAATTCCACCCCAACCATTGCCTCTCTCACCAGTGGCAAAGAGGATTCTGACGCCGTGTCATACCTGTTGCTGTTGATCTCAGCGTTTGCCGTTGCGCTTGGCCTAATCGATGTGCTGCTGCTGTCTCGCGCCAAAGATGTTGCCTAAGTTGTTGCCTCTGCCGTCGCCGCCACAGCATTCCCTCGCCACTCTTCTGCCATGCCAATTGCCGCCTTATGACCGATGCCGAGCTGTTGCTGTCCTGACAAGTTCCCATTGCTGCTTCTCCACCAATCAACTGTTCCCGAAGCATCGCCAACATTGCCACCTCAATGCCATTGCTGTCTCGCGATGAGCTACGGTTCCATCTTGTTGTTGTTGTGACATCATGCCTGCTGCTCCTCTAGTCGCTTCACCATGCTATGCCGCCGCGCCTACTGCCCTTTTGTGGTGTCTCTCGTGTTCCTATCCCGAGACTAGCCGCCTCTGCGAGCTCCTGCCGTGTTGTCAATGTCGATGACGTTGCTATTGTTGTTGTTCCTTGTTCTGCAAGCCCCTCCCGCCGCTCACTGTTGTCGCAGCTAGCCAGGTCGAACCATCGTTGGCCCGCCAACGTCACTGGTGCTCCATCGCCGGCCGCCGCGCACTGTGAGCCCTATCCAAAACTGAGTCAAAATTTGGAAGCTATTTGCTAAATTAGGTAAGAATTCTTATGCGATATTGTTTCGAATATTCAAATGCCTAATTTGAGTGATTTAGCTATCTTTGGTTGGTTGGTAGATATATTCGAATGATGCATGGTGTATCCACAAGATTTTAAAATATCCTAAGTTAGGGAATTTTCCTAAGTTGATGACATACCTGGACGACTATCCTATCTCAATCATGAGATACGATACTCGGCGGCATGAAAAATCTTTATTCTATCCATAACCATTTGGATACAACAATGGATTTTTTTTTTGTTTCCAACAAATAGCCTTCCATCAATATCCATAACCACATGGATATGATCATTGGTTTATATCGTTTTCCTAATTCAAAGATGATAAAATAAATCTTGTGGATTGCGAGGATTGGTTTCAACGGTGGTGGTTATTTGTTTATTTGATCTTGCTTCCTTAACTATAAATTCCAAAAAGTTTAGTCATAATTTGAATTGATTTTTTTAGAAGATAGTGATGGATGTTTAGGATACATCTAGATAACTTCCTTTGAATAGAATAGGACAACCTAGATTTGCTAGAAAGATAAGATAATTTTTTATTTAAATTAGGAATTAGAGTAATTTCTTTCCTAGTCTAATTTAGACATTATCCTAATCTTGATGGTTTATTTAGGGTAATTTTTAATTTGGAATTTTCATGAAAAATACCAAAAAGAAGTCACTTTAGAATAGGTTAAATTATCTTTTCTAAAGTAGATTGCATGTTAATTTAGGCAATTTAACTATTCCGAATTTAAAAAAAATACAAAAATACCTCTTTTGCCCGTCGTTAGAGTTAGGTCATCTAATCGCATGTCATATAGCTCGTGTGTTAGGTTTATTTAATCGTATGTCATACTTTACACATCATTGCATATTAGTTAGTTATCATTTAATCAAGAGAAAATAAAAAAAGTACATTGGGTGGAATTTTTTGTTAATTAGAAATCATATTAGGATTGTTGGTGTGATTTTCTAGCTAACAATATAGATACTTTTGTTGTTTCGAGGTACATAATTCTCCCCATCTTGCAATTTATTTAATGCTTTGATTATTGGGTGTTACTTTGGTGATTTGCGCATCTGCATGGTTACCTTACATATTAGTGACTAAATTAAATCCAAGCTGCCTGCTCAAATGTTTTCATGAAATGAAAAGAAACCGAAAGGGCGTTAGAGTAATCTAATGTAACCAAATCTCCATACTCACAATCTTCGGGTCGTAGTAATAAAGTATATCTCCCTATATTTTGTTTGAGTTTCTAATCGACCCACCGTAAATAGATTAATAGCGACTCCGAAATAAAAATGATTTGCATATTAATAACTTGAACCTTAAGTCGCGAATTAGTAGGGCTTGGGAGGGCCCACGTTAGGCTTAGACTTAATAATCCATTTGCCGAACCCCTAGGTAGTGCACTCGAGGGTAAGTCGCGACAAGTATCTATTCGGGAATAATTTCAACCGAAAGGTTGCATTCGGTTTGAAAAAGATTGAAATTATTCATATTTTTCAGTCTCTATTAACTTAATTTTGATACTTTTTTTTAAAACCACTTTCTTTTCCAATTATATTCTCTTAAAAGATCTTTGCTATATGGTATTCTCATTTGAGACTTTATTGTATCTAGAGGATTTTTGCTAGTAACCATTAGCTATGTTAAGGAGTGTTCTCACGTCTCAAATTTTGATTCCATTCTTCTCCCCAACGATTGCTTGATTTTTACCCAACAAGGTCATGGGTCTAACTCATACAGTCCATCAAACACTTGGCTAGCACTATGAATTGCATTCAATGTCAATACAACATTTCGATCCATAGTGCTTTCTAGAAGATATTTAGTTCACACCAATGAGAAATAGATGCAATTATAATCATTTTCCAAGGTAAACACCAACACTGATTTCAAAGTTCAACTTTCATTTCCAAAATAACCTGTACAAAGTGTTTCGAGTCCTACCTTTATGAGGAGAGAATTCCAGTTACAAATACTGGTAGGTAAACACCAACGAGTTCTGACAGCATGTCCAATGATGGGAGGCGTCGGTGATGACGCTGTTAACAGAAACAAACTAGTTCAAGCTTCTACGGCAAAAAACAAGCGAGAATAGAGGAGTTCGGCTGCAGTGATAATGGAGAAGGACGGTGTAAGTTGATAACCGTGACAACCTCTGAATATCTTCTTTTTCTTGTTTCGCCACCCTCCTTTCTCTCTTCCTCTTTTCACGTGTCCAGATGTGAAAAGAAAATCTAGACAGACTTTTTGCCAGGCCACCTGGTGGGTTGAATATGTTCTTTGAATTAAGGAGTAAAAGTAGGCTGACACCTCCTGAGCTCCAAATGGGCTATGACTAAAACCAGTGGGTGAAATTATAAAGGGATAAGTGCTTTTTAAGTCTTAAAATTTATCATGAAAGTGCAATTGAGTCCTAAAACTTTCAAAAAGTATAATCAAGTCTTACAACTAGTCATTAAGTGCAATCAAGTTCAAAAACTTTTAAAAAGTACAGTCAAGTCCTAAAACTTGTCATGAAAATGCAATTGAGTCGTAAAACTTTCAAAAAGTGCAATTAACAAAAGGACTTGATTCAATTAATTTGACAAATTTTGGCACTTAATTGCACTTTTTGAAAGTTTTAAGACTTAATTGTATTTCGTAACAAGTTTTAGGACTTAATTGGACTTTTTGAAAGTTTTAGGACTCAATTGTATTTTCATTACAATTTTTAGGACTTCTAATACATTTATCCCAATTATAAAATATTTAGATGGGCCCTTGAACATGATCCGTTGTATTGGGAAAATAACATAAATAATCCTTGAAGTTTGGCCCAATATGCAACACGGTTTTTGAACTTTCATTTTGTTCGATGTGATCTCTGAACTTTAGCCTAATGTGCAATGTAGCTCCTAAACTATTAATTTGTTCAATGTAATTTTTGAACTTTTGGTACATGTTCAAACTAGTTCCTCGACTATTTGAATATGTTCAATGTTGTCATTCTATTAATTTAAATTCAGGGACAATATTAAACATTTTCATATAATTTAGGGACTAGTTTGAAGATATACCTAAAGTTTAAGGACCACATTGAATAAATTTAAAATTTAGGGATCGCATTATACATTGTGCTAAAGTTTAGGGTTCATATTGAACAAATTGAAAGTCGAGGGACCATATTGCATGTTGAGCCAAAATTCAAAGACCATTTATGCCATTATCCTTTTGCTCTTTTAACTATAGATTAACCAATGAAAAATTCAGGTGTCGATAGTTGCTACTCTTTGAAAGGAGGTTCGAATAGGTTCCTTTTAGAAACAAAAGGATACCTGAATTTTGGCAATAGTGTAAGTGAGGAAATGATATTTTGACTAATGCTCTACCTGAACATACTCGTCTGCTTGACAAAGCAAGGACCTAGGATTACTTATTCAGAGGCGGATTCTATTAAGACTAACTATGCAACCTAAAAGGAGGGTGAATAGGTTGCCTTGGAAGATTTTAACATTTTTGCGGAAAACAACATGTAACAAAGAGATACCACAATACACCAACTATATGAGAGGCAAGGTATTACTTGCATGCTAGAGATGATAAACAGAAGAATAAGCAACTGCACACAAGGATATATAGTGGTTCGACTTTGATTCCAAACTAATGTCCACTCTCACCACTAACAGCCACAGGTTGATCTGAATTACACTAGTAATTTGCTGATAAAGTTATACTCAGCATGCACCACTCCTATCAGTTCGTAGATCACACTACTAGGAGGTGGATATAGCTATCACTTGATACACTTGAAATTTCAACATAATTACAATGCAGCAAGTGCTATCGGCAAGCAAGAGCTTTTAGCTTAGTACACAGCAAGTGAGATATTTTGGGAATATTATAAGCACACTTTCTGTCTTTGTCTAACTTGTTGGCTTCAAAAGTTTTCTCTTTTATACGCATCTTCAAACTAATTGTTGTTGATGTCCTGGAGATGCAAAATAGCCATTACAGTCGTTAGTTTTGCTGTCCTCAGAACTGATCGCCCATCTAGCCTATTCCTAAACTTATGTAGACTTTTTTGAAATAGTTTCTGCTGTTGTACTGTAGCTGTGATTTTGACTACTTGTCAGATTGACTATTCTCCTTTCTGCCGGGTCCTTTGCTGTGCCTGTCCAGTACCAATGCTATAATAGTGATGCAATGGTCATATTAAATCAACCGTTACCTAAACATTACCAATTGCTAGATCTCCTCGGCTTGAATTAAGACATGTCATTTAGCTGATCTTTGAGATCGATGGTGTTGTTTATATGCTCCTTCAAGGGCAGTCTTGTAATCTTTTCTTCAATGAATAATATTATGAGTATCACTTAGTTCTTTGAATATATCTATACTTAGACAATATAGATATTATAATAAGGATAATTTGGGTATTATCAAAATTCATTTGGAGATATTTCCCCAACAATTTTTCCCTTTTTTTTTAATGATAACTAAACTATCATGAAGATGTGAGGCAAATATATTGATTTGAAAGTGTTGTTAACGAAAATCTACAGAGTGAAGATTTTTCATAGGGAATATACTTTGCAGAATGTCTCTTAAGTGTTTGCAAAACATATTAGAGACGATATCTAGATGATCTTTTAATAATATACCAGTTTATAGGGTAGATCTTCTAGATTCTATGAAGTGGGTGAATATCATCAGAAATAGATTGCAAGAGATTAGAGTCTATCTACACAGTTCGTTTTTTCTCCTATTTCGATGTTGCTTCCCTTATTTCGATGCATTTCAGTATTTCGCCATCTTTCATGTCCAAGTTCTCTCCCCCTTTTTGTTATTAGCAAACACAGAGCGCTTATGGCAATAGTCAGCACATAGAAAGGGTAGTACTTCATTGACAAGGAAGTCATACAAAATGAGATAGGTATAGCGGGTCTAACATCAAACACAAGCAAAGAGAAACATGAGCAGATAGTAGAAGTTATGTGCACAGATGTTTTCTTTGCTGGATGATGGAGGGTTGAGCGGCTAGTTCCTCAGGGTCAGGACGAGTAGGGTTATAGCAAATTTAAGCTAAACAATGGTCGTTCGATTTTCACCAAGTACTCGGTGAGAGAAGCGATGGAGCTTTTAATTTTCTGAATATTAGCTTGAAGCCTCGAGATTGCAATAGTGGGAGTAACCAAAGGTTTGGTAAGACAGGGGGACCTCTCTGGTTTAGGTGGTCGAGCAAATTGCCGCTGTATAGGCGCTTTGCCTTTCCCTTAGCTGGATGATGCAGCCTATGCCGCCAGCTTTTCTTGAAGAATCTTCTTTGCTCTTTCATCATCTCTTGGTCCTACAAGAATAGCTTCATTCTTCTGATTGACCCATCTTTTAGGCATCATTCTCAGCATCATTTTGTCTAGAGTCTTTTCCTCGATCTCCACACGAGGCATGCTATGGGGGGCAACATCATAGAAGTCAATGTGTTTGTACCTGAAGATGTGAGTGATGAGGGCATCGTAGGGTAGTTTGCCTGTCTTGTGCTTGGCAGTGCGGTACATGTGGATGAAAATCATGTGCGCTAGGGAAAAATCTTCATATTTGGTGAGAATGGCCCATATGACCCGTACTTCATAACGAGATACATCGTTGATTGAGAACGATTTTGGGCGTAAGCAAAGGGTCAAGATTTTTTGAATGAAGTTTGCTTTGAGAAGTAGTAGGTACAAGGGAACAATTTCTCTAGAGTCTCGAGTAAAATTAGGAGTTTCCAAAATGAAGCTGTATGCAGTGTCTAGCTCAATTGGAATCTTTTTGAAAACATTAAACTCGGTGTTGACAATCTTAGCTAACTCATCCAATGTAACAGTGTAGTTCTTCTTGGCAAAAGAGAAGATGAAGATGTCTCTATTTGGAAAATGTAAATTTGAATAAAAACGAGAGTGGCGTGCACTTCTTCTTGCATGGTACAAAAAGTTTTTGGCCGAAAATCTTCAAACAGCTCAAAGAAAAAGATACCATGTGCATCAAGATAGTCAAAATTCACAAAACGATGTGGAATAGTACTGCAATTATGAAAAGATTCAAAAGCATCCTTGTGTTCTTGATTGAAAAAGAGTTTAGAGTTGAATGCGGGGTCGAGAATGAAACCTTCGCTAAGTTCAAAGTTTTGGAATACTCGGTCATTGTCATTTTCTTGCTTTTTGTCTCCAGCAGTTTCTTCTGTCTTAGTCCTCGGGTCGCTTTGTTCAGTGGAAGTAGGAGGTTGAATAGGTGGTGATGCCTTTTTTTCTAGCTTCTTTGAGGGTTCAGTCTCTTCCTCTTTCTTAGTGGAAGATTTTATGGATGCTGATGTTGGTATTAGTTGAGAGGACTCTCCAATAGGCAAAGTGAAGGGCTGATATTCAGTAGCTTTGCTTTTGGTAGGTACAATCACATATCCTTTTTCTTTGACGAACGCTTGCATTATTTGTTCAAGAGAAGCGCCACGAAAAATGGTTGGCTGGGAAGGTGCTTCCGGTTGTAGAAGTGGAAGATCACATGGGATGGCCTTTCCCTTTCTAGAGCACATTTGTGATTCTCGAGTTTTGGTGCTTGGAATGATTTCTTTTGTGGAAGATGGAAGAGCCATGCTTGCAGTGGCAGAGTCACCATGTTCACTAACAAGTGGAGAACCAGGAGGACTCTGACTTTGAGTTACTCCAGTTGATACTTATGGCTGGTCAATAAGGTCAATGCGTGATGATCATTCCATGGAGACTCTTGCTAGCATCGTACTAGTGCGAGTGGATTTGCGTGTACCAATGGCCTTGCGAGACTTGGGAGCCATTAGAGAGACGGTTTCTGTGAATGAAGAAGTTGAGAATGGCTTGGGAAGTGGAGACTTAGGTACTTGGGAAGTTATAGAAGGTGAAGAGCGATTTATCTAGGTAGTTTACTAGATGGAAGATAATGTGAGCACTATCACCTTATAAATAGGAGCAGTTTAGCCACGTTCAAAAGGTTAGCCGTTACTCAATAACGGTATCTTTCTTATTTATTTTAATAGATTTTCGAGAAAAAATCGTGATAATAATAGATAAAAGCAAATAAGGTATAACGACAGTGAATTAGCGTGTCAAAACGATCAAAAAGATTCCCAGAGGCAGTTACTGTAATGGTAATAAATTTTTGAATTTGGCGATTGCATACCAGAGGTTTGCTGTTGTTGCCGAGTTGAGGTTGATGAATCTTACCTGATTTATTCAAGTGGATTGCATATTCCCAGCTCTCCTCTAATGAATTCAAAAGCTTGTCTATCCAATGGCTTAATGAAGATGTCAACCCACTGATTTTTTGAATCAATGAACTGAATGGAGATATCACCCTTATTTACTAAATCTCTAATAAAGTGATGTCTCACTTCAATATGCTTGGCACGAGAGTGTAATATGGGGTTTTTTGATAGATTGATCGCACTTGTGTTGTCACACAATACATGAATGATTGCATTTGTTTCTCCAAAATCATGAAGTTGCTATTTCATCCACATGAGTTGAGCACAACAGCTTCCTAATGCATTATATTTAGCTTCCGTTATTGAGAGAGCATGTGTATGTTGCTTCTTTGAGAACCAAGAGATCATCATATTTCATAATAGTTGACACCTTTCGGATATACTTTTACGATCAACCTTACATCCCCCATAGTCAGCATCCGAGTATCCAAGTAGTGTAAAATCTGAATTCTTGGGATACTAGATACCTAACTTTAGATATGAGCCAATGTATCGAATGATGCCTTTAACAGCCAATAAGTGAGATTATTTTGGGTTAGATTGAAAATGTGTGCATAGATAGGTTCCAAATAATATATTTGGTCTGGATGCTGTTAAATATAATAAGGAACCAATCATGCTCCTATACAGCTTGGAGTCAACAGATTTACCTTTCTCATCTTTGTCCAGCTTGATAGTAGCAGACACTGATGTTTCCACCTTTTTGCTTCCATTCATACCAAATTTTATCACGATTTCCATGGCGTACTTCTCTTGGTGGACAAAATTGCCATCATTTGTTTGCTTTATTTGGAGACTGAGAAAGAAATTGAGTGATCCAATCAGGCTCATCTCGAACTCACTTTTCATGATGTTTGCAAACTCCTTGCATAGATCTTTGTTAGTGGATCCAAAGATTATATCATCAACATATATTTGTATGATAAGAAGATCTTTATTTTCTTTCTTGATGAATAGTGTAGTATCTACATTACCTTTCTCAAAATTATGTTCCTCCGTAAATATACTTTATCTTTCATACTAGCTCTTGAAGCTTGCTTGAGTCTATACAGGGCATTTTTCAAGTAGTAGACATCCTTTGGTTTGCTTGGATCCTCAAATCTTGGAGGTTGCTCAACAAAGACTTTTTCTTTAATGTAACCATTAAGAAAAGCACTCTTGACATTGATTTGATATAAATGAATACTGTGCAAACGTGCATAGGTAGTTAATAGTCGTATATCTTTTAGTTTGGCAACAGAAGTATAAGTTTCATCAAAATCAGTACCTTCCTCCTGTCAGTAACCTTTCACAGTTAGCCTTGCTTTATTGCTAGTGGCTTTACCTTTGTCATCAAGTTTGTTTCGAAATACCCATTTTGTTTCGACGACAGGATGATTGAGGGTCTTTGCACTAATTCTCAAACTTCATTAAGTTTGAATTGATGCAATTCTTCTTGCATGGCCTCTATCCAGCTTTTGTTAGAGATAGATTCTTCAATCCTTTTGGGTTCTTGTTGAGAGATGAGAGCCAAGAAATTCAGCTGATTTTTGAGTAAAGATTTGGTCTTGATTCCTTCATTTACGCTTCTAATGATTTGTTCTTTGGGATGCTCGATTTTGTATCTCCAATCTTTAGACTATGCTTTCTGTTCAAAAACAGTAGCGGTTTGGTGCTATTGTTGTTGTTGATTGATGGGAGAATGTATGAGCATGATTTCTTCACAATCATTTGCTTGTATCCCCTTATGATTATCCTTGAACTTCACATTTATGGATTCTTCGAGTACCTGTGAATCTTTATTGATCACATGATAAGTGTTACTAGTAGTTAAGTATACCAGGAAAATACCTTCACTTGCACAAGTATTAAATTTCCCAATGTTATCATTCTTATTTTTGAGAATGAAACACTTGCAATCAAATATATGGAAGCATAATATATTGGGTTTTCTACCTTTGAAATCTTCATAGGGAGTCTTTTCCATCAATAGTCTTAGTAGTGCCCTATTCAACGTGTAACAAGCGGTCGAAATTGCTTTAGCCCGTAAATATGTAGGCGTACTGCTTTCAATCATCATGGTTTTGGCCATTTCTTATAGGGAGTGAATCCTTTTGGCACCTCCATTTTGTTGAGGAGTGTAAGCTATAGAGAAATTGTGTTCTATTCTAGTTTTATCCCAATAATCAAGAAACATTTAATTTTCGAATTCTCCTCCATGATCTGTTCTGATTGTTGAGATGCTATATCCTTTTTCATTCTGGATCTTTCGAGCAAATTTCTCAAATGAATGAAATGCTTCTTTCTTGTGGGATAGAAACATTACCTAGATAAATTTTGAGTAATCATCAACAACTACTAAACAATATCTTCTTCCTCCTAGACTCATGGTCCTTGTAGGTCCAAATAAATCCACGTGCATGAGCTGCAAAGATCGGTTAGTAGCAATTGTATTTATTGATTTGAAAGATGATCTTATTTGCTTTCCTAGAGTACAGGCATTGTATGAGTCACTTTTGCTGAAGTTGATTTTTGGAAGGCCACGCACTAAATCCTTTGATGAGATCTTAGAGATTTGCTTAGCATTGATATGACCCAATTTCTTGTACCAGAGATCACATTCATCCTTAATAGACATTAGACATTAAACATCATCAAAATTTACATTTAGTAAGTAGATATTGACATACCTTTTACCTGTGAAAGATTGGGATCTGTCTTGACTCATACCGATACATTTACCTTCCTCAAAGCTAACTTTGTATCCTTTGTCACAGAGTTGGCTTATACTTACAAGATTGTGACCTAATCCTTTGACTAGTGAAACATCTTCAATGATCAGATTTCCTAACCTAATGTTTCCTTTACCAATGATCCTTCCTTTGTCTTTTCCTCCGAATGTGATAGTGCCTCCGTCTATGGTGATGAGACTCATAAACTTGAAACTATCTCCTGTCATGTGCCATGAGCATTTGCTATCTAAGTACCACTTGTTTTTCTTCAAGATTACCGACATAGAAAGAGATGCTCACTTTTATTTGGTACCCACTTAAACTTTGGTCCTTTAGTGTTAGTTTTAAGAATATCATTGAATCTTCTGTGAACCTTTTTGGGCATCATTTGCTTGTTTGGAAATTTTAACTTAAAATGACCCTATTCATTGCAGATCGAGCAACCAGGAAATTGCTTGCCAGAGAATGTGATGAGTTTTTTGCATAATAATTCTTATAAAGATGTGCAGGAGAACGTTTAGCTAATCTTTTCTTGAATTTTGAAAAAGGATTCTTCTCATCTTCATATTCCTTGTATCCTAGACCATATTTATTGTAGTGAGGAATCTGAATTGAGAGAATGTGCTTCAAGGTTTCTAAACTAAGAGAGAATTTTGTGCTGATTTTTGAAATCTCTTCCTTGAGAGACTTATTCTCAACTTGAAAAAGCTTAACTTCTATTTCTTGGAGCTCATAGTCTTTTTTCAAGTTCTCAAATGCAGTCTTGCCAGTAAGTTTTTCCATAGTAAGATCAAACACTTCCTTTTTTAGAATAAAAATTCTTTTTAAAGCCTTTTTGTGTTCTTCAAGCATTTCCTTTAAAGAATCATCCATTTCTTCATTAGATAGTTCAGGCTGATTTACCTCATTTTCTTCTTCATAATCCAAGTTGGCCATCAGATAAGGATTGGCTTCTTCTTCGCTGCTGGTTTCACATTCTGATTCACTCCATGTTCCGACGTTCAACGCTTTCTTCTTTTTCTCAGACTTTTCTTTCTTCTTTTTGAGCAATGGGCAATCTAGCTTTGTATGACCTGGTTTTCTACATTCATAACAAACAAGATCTCTACCTTTGAGTTCTTCCTTGCTTTTGTAGGGTCTTCTTTCCTCAAAAGCCTTCACTTGTCGTTTGCCTTTGAATTTTCCTCCCTTTTTCATAAGGCTATTAAACCTTCGAGTGAATAGCACCATATCTTCATCATCACCTTCATCCTCTGATGACAATTGATCACCTGCATCATTGTTGTTAGCTTTACAGGCTATGGCTCTCTTATCTTTTGAGCTGCCTTCTTTGATTTGTTGTTCTTCTTCATAGAAAATGAATATGCCAATAACTTCTTCCAACGTGATTGGTTGAATCCTTGATGTTTCTCGAACTGAGGTCTTCACATTGTTCCATTCTTTTGGTAAGGCTCTCAGTAGTTTGTTCACCGTTTCTCTATTAGTGAAAAGTTTTCCTTGATGTGCAAGGCCATTCACTACATCCGTGAACCTGTTGAACATATGTGCTACTATTTCATTTTATCTTGAATAGCTCGTACTATCCAAGGAGGATGTTTAGCTTTGTCTCCTTTACTATTTCATATGTGAGTTCTAGTGGATCCCAGATTTCTTTAGCTATGATACGTACAAATTTTTTTATACTCAGTCATGGATAAAGAACGGCATACAAGATGTTTAGCTTTTGCATTATGTGCTGCTCTTCTTCTTTGTGCTTCATCTATGTTTTGTGCTGCGGGAGCATTAGCAGTAGCATTTTCTACTTGAGCTTCTTAACCAGCTCTCCGAGTAGTAGTAGGGGTAAGACCTTCCGGGCTGTGTTGGATCAGATCTCGTATTTCAAGATCATTTGCCTCAAGATCGGCTTGCATTATGTTCTTGTAGTAGTTGTAGTTGCTTCTATCAAAGTAAGACGGCTTGTTAGGAGCAAGAGCATCACTAGTGATAAAACCACCAAAGTTAGCCATAAGAATGGATCTTTATACTCAGGAGAAATACACTTCATAAGACGAGCAAGAGAGCTCTGACACCAATTGTTGGGACTAATTATGCAACCTAAAGGGGGTGAATAGGTTGCTTTGGAAGATTTTAAAAGTTTGGTAGGAAACAGCGCGTAACAAAGAGATACCACAATGCACCAATTGTATGAGAGGCAAGGTATCACTTGTATGCTAGTGATGATAAACGGAAGAATAAGCAATTTCACACAAGGATATATAGTGGTTTGGCTTTGATTCCAAGCCTGCGTGCACTTTCATCACTAATAGCCATAAGTTGGGTTAGATTGCACTAGTAATTTGTTGATCAAGTTACACTCATCATGCACCACTCCTATTATAATTTGTAGATCATACTATTAAGAGGTGAATGTAGCTATCAGTTGGTACACTTGAAATTTCAACATAATTATGATGCAACAAGTGCCATCGACAAGCAAGAGCTTTTAGCTCAATGTATAGCAAGTGAGATATTTTGAGAATATTATAAGTACACTCTTTATGTCTCTCTCAAACTTGTTGGCTTCAAAAGCCTTCTCTTTTATATGAATCTTCAAACTAGTTGTTGCTAACGTCCTAAAGAGGTAAAATAGCCGTTAGAATTATTAGTGTTGCTAACCTCAGAACTGCCCACCCATACAGCCTATTCTTGAACTCATGTTTTCTGAAATAGTTTTTGTTGCTATATTGTAGCTGCGATTATGACTACCTGTTAGACTGACTGTTCTCCTTTCTGTCGGGTCCTTTGTTATGCCTGTCCAGTCCAACGGCTATAATAGTGACACAATGGTCATATTAAATCAACTGTTACCAAAAATATTACCAATTACTAGATCTCCTCAGCTTGAATTAAGACATCGTCATTTAGCTGATCTTTTGAGATCGATGGTGCTGTTTATATGATCTTTCAAGGACAGTCTTATGATCTTTTCTTCAATGACTAAAATTATGATCATCACTCAGTCCTTTGAATATATCTGCACTTAGACAATGTAGATATTATACTAAGGATAGTTTGGCTATCATCAAAATTCATTTGGAGATGTTTCTCCCATAGATTCGTGATGTTTAAGCAATGAAAGGAGATAATTGTTACATCTTCACTCTCTCAGAGCTGGTCAAAGCGAGAGACGAACATCAACGGCGAGTACGTTGGAGTTTCACTCTTGGATGACATCGTGACTTCAATGGAAGGAAGAAGATACCTAGCTTAAGCGAAGGTGATGAGAGGTTGATGACGAAGGATCGTTGTTGGAAGCAAAAATGCAATATTGGGCTAGATGTGTAGTCAGACTAAAAGGAAGGGCTCGGTTTTGCAGACGGATATATATTAGAGGTGACGTACAAATCCCATTGGTCGGGCTATGTGTTCCAATAAGATAAGTGAAGATAAGGCGATTGTCAGGGTAATGGAGTAGCACAACCGACGTTTTACCCATACTTCATAAGGGTAACTTTTAATATTCTTGTATTGTCGCGACCGACCTCCCGCTTTTTATTGGAGTATAACAAAAAAAGGGGAGGTTATGCCTGGTACATGCTAAGTCTAGGTTTGGGACTTAACTCGGGCTCTCCCAAGCCCATACCATATTGCGACTTAGGGTTTAAGTATTTAACATGCAAGTGGTTTGCATCAAGAAATCGCTACTAATCGATTTGGGGTAGGTCGATTAGAAACCCAAATAGGGTGATAGGAGAATCACTCTATTCCTACGAACTAGAGATTAGCTATGTTCGGGGATTTAGTTACACTAGTTGAATAACTAATGCTTTTTCGGTACCTTTTTGCTCTGTTCATTTTGAAAAACATTTGTCAGGCAATTTGGATTGATTTTAGGACCTTTCTCCTAACATGTGAGGTGATCAAACGAGTGCGTAATCAGAAACGATTTGCAATCAAAGTAGACATGCAGCTTAAAGCTCTAACCTTAACTAAGTCAGATGACATTCAAAACACAACATTTCATGTAATTGTACACTAAAAACGTGCATGATAACAACATAACAATAGGCTTATCTAATTAAACATGGCGACTATGAAATTAAAACAACATGCATAATAAATTAAAACACTCAAATATACCACATAATTTAATTTAGAAAAATAAAATAAAATAAAATAACTGGATAAAAAAGTTTTTTAATTTTTTTAAAAAATAAAGTAATATTGAAAACCAGATTGGGTCGCGGATTCGGGTTGGTCGGATTCGACCCTGGTGTTGACCTAGGTCGGGTTGGAACCGACCCTGGTCAACGGATCTGACCCGATTGTTGACCCAGGTTGGATCGGCTGATTCAGGTCGGGTCTCACCTGTGTGTACAGATACGTAGGGACGCCGGTGGAGACAAAATTGGCCCTTCGTCGGCTGACCCAGACCGGTGCCGCCTCCCAAACCTACCCCTAGACCATCACCGAGCTTTACTGACCACCAAGCTCGCCGTCTGGCGAGCGAAACTTACCCAGCTTTATTGAGGCATTTTATCGAACATCTGGTGTGTGCGACAAAAACCAAGAGGTTTCGACCTCCCCTGGTGACCTGGTCGACTTTGGTGGCGATGGCCCACCTTTGACAAAGAGTAGAGATCGAGAGCAATGGCGGTATGGGCCAGGATTTACGTGAAATGATCGGCGCGAGTCCCGGCCAAACTGAGCCAAAAAAACAGGGGAAAACAGGGGGCCTGTCACGGTTGGGAAGACTTACCGGTTTGTGCTGGCTTTCGGGGGGCTTTTGGTCGGTCTGGGAGGCGATAATGACGCTGCTGGCTTCCTTCTTACTCCGGTGAGCCTCTCGGTTTACTCTCTCTCTCTCTCTATTTTTTTTTTCAAAAATCCGCCGACCAGGGGGTGCTTTCGGGGGTTGCCGGTCGGCTTGCTGGAGATGACGAGGTCGGCTAGGACCTGGAAGACACTTTGAGGCTCCTCTCTCTTCTCTGTTTCCCTCTAATTCTCTCTCAATCTCTCTCGCTCTCATGTGTTCTGTTATGGACCGAGAAAGACCGCCCCCTCTCTCTCCTCTCGTTGGCCTGTATTTCTCACGACGACCACATTCTTTGCTCCATACGTACGTTGACGACGGCATGCACCGGCCTACTCTGGCCCATGGCTTCATGGCCATTTAGGCCGATGCAAGGGGCTCTGACATGCGAAAAACAAGAGGGAGAAAAAGAGAGAGATGGCCGGGAAATGGGGAAGGAGGGGCTTGGCCATCAATGCCAGTCCCCTTGGCGTGCTTTGTCGACCATCCTCTGAACTGATGAGCACAGCGTGGCCGCGCTCAGCCATTCATCGGTCTCGACGTCAGAAACATGGTAGAATAAGGGAGAGAAAGAGACGGGTTGGTGTGGGGGGGGGGAAGAAGAGAAGGGAGCTGGGCTGGGCTAGGCCTAGCTCATGTGGGGGGAGAGAAGGAAAAAGAGAGAAAATGGGTTGGGCCGCGCAGGGGGGAAGAAAAAGGAAAAGAGGGTTGGTTAAGGCCGGCCAGATCCGATTTTTTTTAAATTTTAAATAATAATTTTTTTATAATCTAATTAATTAAGAAAATATGCTCTAATAGGTCCTATTAATGCAAAATGTGTCTAATTTCTATATACAATGCATTTAAATTGAAATATTTTTTGTTTTAGGAATTAAAGAAAATTAACTCCTAAATTTTGTGCAATTAATTTAGGCAAATTAAAATAGGTGTCAATAGTTGCTCCTCTTTAAAAGTGAGGTTGTAGAGTTTGAGTTCGCAGAGATTACGTTCAAAGATAAAATGACACCTACATTTGGCTCATGCATACTCAATGAACGCTATTTTTGGCGAGACCGCTAGTCCCATTTTCATGATGCAATAAGACGATGTGTGCTAAAGCAAATAAAAACATATATGGGGCTACTTACCTTACCGAAAGGTAGAGTAATTCCAGATAGTTGATATCGTGTGTCGAGGACCCGAACCTATCTTTGGTCGTCTTGACGGGGATTACTTTTATTTAGGACCCGAACCTATCTTCGGTTGCCTTGACGGGGATTACTTTTATTTAGGACCCGAACCTTTCTTCGGTCGCCTTGACTGGGAAAATTATTTGCCTGGGACCCAAACCTATCTTCGATCGCCTTGATTGGATTTCGTTTGTCTCAGACCCAAACCTATCTTCGGTTGCTTTGACTGGGGATTGTTTTCCTAAAGTACCTGGGGGTCTTCGCTCGAGGATTTGATGGTTTGCCTAGTGGGTCCTCGCCAGCATGTCTTGAAAATATTCAAATAATGAGTACCTGGGGGCTCTTGCTCGAGGATTTGTTGGTTTGCCTGGTGGGTCCTCGCTAGCAGGTCTTGGAAATACTCAAACAATGAGCAACTGGAGGTTCTCGCCCAAGAATTTGATAATTTGCCTGGTAGGTCCTTGCCAGTAGGTCTTGAAAAGACTCAAACAATGAGTACGTGGTGGTTTTCGCCCGAGTATTTGATGGTTTGCCTGATAGGTTCTCGCTAGCAGGTCTTGAAAAGACTCAAATAATAAGTACCTGAGGGTTCTCGCTCGAGGATTTGAAGGTTTGCCTGGTGGATCCTCGCCAGCAAGTCTTGAAAAGACTCAAATAATGATCACTTGGGGGTTCTCGCCCGAGGATTTGTTGTGAACAGAGGGAGTCAGTCCCATGCTCAAGAAGGGTACCGTAACAATCGTAGGTACATGGATTTTTGGAAACATGCATGGGTAGAATATACTTACCTGGCCACGTTCCTGCCTCTTAAGGGTATTTCTCCTATCAGACAAGTTTTCTTTTGTGCAAAGACATATGCATTCATTGGAGAAATAGACAACTAAGGCTATTCTAGAATATCGTATGAAATCTCTTAACTGCAAGTCAAGGTGCATTTCTTTTTCAAACGAACCTGATTTACCTTCCTAGTAGTGTGAAAAGAAATGTGATGAAATACCCAGGATTTCTTACTCAGAGGTTTAATGCATCATCTGCTGAATAACCGACCTTTTTCGAGGCATCTATCTTGGGGTGATAAAGAGGGCTTCTACAGTGTCTGAATTTTTGTGTCATATCACTGGGGGTCAAAATTCTGAGCTGTAATAACCATGCTGTGTCAATTCCATTCGGGGAACAGAAGAATTTTGGTGACATCTTTAGAGACGCTCTAAAGGTCATATGTTCTTTGAGTCATTGAGGATATTTTACCTGTCAAAGACGATTAGCGCAAACATGCATGCCTTCATCAAGGATAAACAAGCTAGGCTATTCCAAAATGTGTATTTGAAAGTTCATGCATGATGATTTTGCCATGTTTAAGTCACCAAACATCCACCGAGGGTCCATCAAGACAATTTTCACTCATAAGGTAGACCTCCTGAGATGTTGAACGAGGGACCTCCAGTTAGAAAGGACTTTCCACTCACTCTCATTGAAAGAGGGTTATTTGTCCCAATCATTAAGGCGGGAACATTGAAAACACTCAATTTGACCGTCATCACATCAACAGGGGTTTGAGTTTTCTCGCAAGTGGTACAACGCTACTAATCTGGGAGGTCTTTTTCAGGGTCATAATGTAGCTTTGGTCAATGGCTTAACAAATGAGACTATCCGAGTCAAGGTCATGAAAGAAAATATTCTATAATTATCTCTAGGTTTACAAGTCAAGAACCTTGTAAAACGAGATAAAAGTAGTCTTGCTCGCACTTCCTCGAGCGCTGTTTATAAACATTTGAAATACCACGTTAATTTGAGTGCCCTAGTCAAAAGAGACTTCACGAAGGATGTAACGTAGGCTTGGTTTACAGGTTGGGAAACAAAATGATCATTGGGCTCAACAATATGTGTAAGGGTGAGAATTGGTGATCATCTTGGCATTGTCACCAGTATTTTTTTTCATCGTCAGGATCCTTTTAGAAAACTCTCTGGGTAATCTCGTGCTTTGGCTTCTTGGATAGCTTTTTCTTGAGGAGCTTCTGCGTCAAGCATTTTTCTAGATACCATTCGATCTCTGTCCCAATTGCTTTCTCCAGAATAGGTTCGTCTTTGTCTATCATTGGGCAGATCTTTGTCAAGACGATGCTCTTAAAGTAGGAGTTTGTATCAAAGAAGAACTCAAGTTTAAACCCTTTTGGGGTTGTCTATTCTACACCTGCTTAACAACTTTGAGGTATTTGAGAGCACCTTCATCATGCTCAGAGATCTCTTTAGTTAAAACTTCATTGTTTTTCACAGCAGTTATCCAAAAATTAGGGACTCCTTTTTCATCTTTTTCATTGTTTTTCTTCTTCTCTTTTTGCTTTTTCTTTGTTTTTTATTCATGGACATTGGCCTTGCTTTTACCAGGCACACCATTTTTTTATGCCCCTAGTTTTCAGCCTGTTTTGCTGTTTTTTTTTGTGTTGTCAAGAAGGTTCTTGGAGTCTCCATCTTCATTCGGTATTTTGGACCATGATGCTCAAATTGTGGTGATTTTTGCCTTGCTCTGGTGTGGGGAATGATCACCAACTGGGTTTGTACGAAATGAAGTCATCGGCTCAATTGAGCTAGCAAGGGATATAAGTGTATGTGATAGAAGAAGAATTGCTTTTCGTCATCCTAGGGCACTTAAATTCTTGTGAGAGTTCATTTGCAATAAAAGCACTCAAAGATTAATACAAGTGAGAGCTAGAAAACTTCTATTCATCTTTTTCACCTTGTGCGAGCTGTTGCGGCTAATGATCATAGAAAATTTTAGATATTACAAACTCCTCATCCAAGGTGAAAACATCACTGTTATCAATGACATGTTGGCAATTTAGGTAGGCTTTAGTTTGCTGCTCCTCTCTTGATAAAACCCTCTTAGCCTCGACTGTCCTACCGTCGATGGTGTACTTATCTTGGAGGACTCTGTTGAGAATTGCTGGATCCGTGAAGATGACGAGGCCAAAGCCACGGGGGCGGTGATCAGAAGGGAGAGACGCTTTTCTGGCTTCTTCTGAATTTGAATCCTCCCTCTGATGCCGATTTAGCTCAAGCTGCCCCAATATGGGGTGGTTCTTCACAGGGGTAATTTAAAAGAAACCTCCGAGTGCATGGGCTAAAAAAATGATCAAGCAAATGATTAATGGTAATGTATAGGGCAAAGAAATGAATTGCCTCTCGTCATTTTGGTTACCGTAGCTTATGCGAGAAATCCCTTTACTTTGTAGAAATGAGACCTTATCGCTCATTTTGCAAGGATTTGATACGTGAGAATGTGTATAGACTAAGGATTGCCTCTCATCATCCTGACATACCTCGTTCAATACATCGGAGTAGTTCGACACCTTTCGTTGGATTGTGAAAATTCTCATAGGGGATTGGTGAATTAAACAGGTAAAATTACCATGTAAAATTCTTTTCAAAAGACATGTGATGCACTTGGAGGAAGGTTAGGCATTCATTTGCTTTAACATGCTTTCTCTTTCTTCATTGTTTTGTATTATTATGAGAAAAGCTTTTAAGGAAAGAAATACTTACCTATACCGCAATAGCGAGGCAAACCTGCAATGTAATGAGAAAGTCCATGTTATTGAATGGCTTTTTGAGGGATAGGAATTGGGAACGATACAATATTACCCTTCGTGATTCCCTTCATTTGAAATTAAATTGACAATTCCTTGAATTTTCTCGGATGTCGATAATTTCCTTCTGACAAAACACATGAGCTTATGTTAGAAATGAGATAATTGAAGTTAAATTGAGAACGATACAAATTACCCTTCTTCCATTTTTGTCTTTAAAGTTAGCAGAGTCTTTTTTCCTCTCATGGTTGGTCTTTGAAGCTCGAATGAAATTCTCTATAATTAGGGGTACTCCCAGTTGGAAAGTCCTATTGTCAGCGCATGCTGCGTCGATGTGGTCCCGGCATGCTGAGGTGTTCTTTGTGAATCCCCTGATTCCTGACTGCACAAGACATACACAATTGCTCGCATGGGAGACTTCGCAGCAAAGCTAATCTCTACTTTAAAGGTCTTCAACGGATGTGGGCACGACTATTATCGAGGGTCCATGGTTGCGCCTCCTACTTGATTGGGTGGTGCGTTGCGAAATGAAAGCATCTTTGCATCTAACAATTTCTAAACCTTATTTTTCAAGACAACACAATCATTAACGGAATGTCCCATTTTGCCCAAATGATAGTCATATGCTTTGGAGGGATCGTGGTTAGGGAAACACTCAGGATTTTCACGCTTTGGCTCTTTAGCAAGCAACCTCTTTTTCAAGAGAATAGGTAGGATCTAAGACATAGACAAAGAGAGTGGTGTGAACCGTTTTTTATTGTTTCGCCTTTAGGGCGGTTGGCGGCTTGAGGCCAGTTGTTGTCTACTACTCATCTGAATCATTGGGGGAAGGACGAATGGTTTGGGTGTGTGCAATATCCACATCTATTAGGGGTTCTTTCTCATTCTTCATGCCGAGTTTCTTGCTTGTGGAAGTGAGGTTTGTGAACCACCCTTCACGCAATCCCGTTTCAATTCGTTCACCTATAGGAATAAGACGATTAAGGGATTCAGTAGTAGCATAAATCATGTGGTATCTGTATTCATACGGAAGAAACTTAATGAACAATTTCACTTGTTCATGATCACTGAGTTGTGGGGTAACCTGGGCGGCCAAGTTTCTCTACTTGGTGGCATACTCTTTGAATGACCCACTCTTCTTTTTTTTTCAATGCGTTCTAGATCATTACGAGTAAAGGTGACGTCAAGATTGAATTGATACTGCTTGAGGAATGCATTAGCAGCATCATCCCAAGATTTAAAAGTATCGATATCTTTTGACATATACCATGTCAAGATTGGTCCCGTCAGACTCGCTTGAAAGGTTTGAATCATTAGGGGTTCATTATCAACTTACTAAGTCATCCGCACATGATTCATGTGCAAATGGTGTCTGGGACATCAAGTGCCGTCATATTTCTCGAATTTTGGTATCTTGAACTTTTCTGGTACTTTGACCCGTTTGTATATAGATAGGTCAAGTGGGACAACATGTTGTAGGCCTTGTAGCTGTTTCAGCATCTCCTCGACCTTTGTAAGGTGTTTGTCATGTTCTGTCATCAGTGCAGCTTCAAGTTTAGGCTTCCTAATGGTAAGGGGAAGCGGATCGTCCTCTAGTAGGGCCGTTTTGCTGTCATTGACGGAGGCTTTGTCTTTCCCAGTAGATGGTAACACCACCTCGATTTCTGCAGGCGTGGGCGTGAGCTTGCCGTTGATGGATTCTATTTGCTTGGTGAAGTTTTCAAGTGCATTGAAAACCAATTTCATTTCGCTTTCCATGTTATTGAGACGGATGTTTTATTCGGCCATTTTTGTAATTACCTGTGAAAATGTTGAAATGAATGACTATAATGCCTAAAAAAGAATCATTTCATGTCCTAATCATAATATAATTATACATTTTCTTTATTTGCAAAGAAAAAGAAAGAAAAAAAGAGGGGGGTTTTAATATCAACATTACAGGTGGCGTTCTTGGGGTTCAAACCCCGGTCGCCTCAGACAGTGTAGCTACACTCCCAGATACCACTGGGCCGAAGGCCACGATGGTATCCTTAATGCGCAAAAAAAATATTTATGGAGTAAAAAAATGGTCCAAGTTATATTAACATTAGTACAACCCATAAATACTTTTAAAGAAGAAAACCAAAACCCCTAAACATTAATAGTGGGAAATATAAAAGACAAAGGCTTTTAACAATAGGGTGCCTTTCTCGAATACTCATTCTATAAACAATGGAGAAGTTACAATCTCTCGGAGCTGCTTATTTCCACAGACAAGCTTCGCAATAAGCCTATCCCTCGTCTAGTCGGTCCCACCATGCCAAAAGCTCCTTCTTAAGAGTGGGGACGAATTGGACATCAGCTCTTCCCATCGTATATAAAATACAATCAACGGGTGACCTAACAGTAACAAATCAATTGAATAAGTAGGCTGTATAATAAAATAAGAAGGGATAGAATATATACCTTTCCTTGAACCATGCCAATCACAAAGTCATACACATGACGAGTGAGGTTCGATTTCTATTTAGATTGGTTTAGCAAAATAAAATTAAAAGGGTGCCTGACCGTCGCAGTCTCACGTTGGTATCAAGTCCTTTTAATCTCGGCCAAATTGAAAGGAATATTTTATAGTCATGCAAATAACGGCTAAAAATATTTCTTCACGATTTTTTAGAAATAAATTTCGGAAAAAAGAAAGGCAACCTCTACATTGCGGGCTTGCGTTCGAGGTTGTATCTTTTTTAACACCATCCTAAAATGCCCTATCGCGGCCCAGGTCCAGCAGCATGGTTGTGTGTGCAATAGTATAGTGTTAAATTATTAAAGCATGCACAATAATTTATAAACAACCAATTTGAACATGCAAAAACAAATAACACCTTAATGTTAGAATCATACCTGGAGTTCTCGTTGCCAAACAAAAATTATTTTGACCAGGATAAAAATTTTAGCTTAAGTCCACTTTTTAAAAAAAAGCAAGTCCCTAGCGGAGTTACCAGTCTGTCGAGACCAACCTCCCGATTTTTATTGGCGTATAACGAAAAAAGGGGAGGTCACGCCTGGTACGTGCTAAGTCTAGGTTCAAGACTTAACTTGGGCTCTTCCAAGCCCATACCATATCGCGACTTAGGGTTTAAGTGTTTAACATGCAAGTGGTTTACATCAAGGAGTCGCCATTAATAGATTTGAGGTAGGTCGATTAGAAACCTAAATAGGGTGATGGGAGAATCACCCTATTCCTACAAACCAGGGATTAGCTGTGTTTAGGGACTTGGATACACTAGTTGAATAACTAATGCCCTTTCGGTACGTTTTTACCTTGTACATTTCGAAAATATTTGTTAAGCAATTTGGATTGATTTTATGATCGTTCTCCTAACATGTGAGGTGATCAAACGAGTGCATAATCAGAAACAATTAGTAGCCAAAGCAGACATGCTGCCTAATGTTCTAACCTTAACTAAGTAAGATGATATTCAAAACACAACAGTTCATGCAATCGTACTCTAAAAACGTGAATGATAACAACACAACAGTAGGCTTATTTAATTAATCACGGCGACTATGGAATTAAAATATGCATAATAAATTAAAACACTCAAATATACCACATAATTTATTTTTTTAAAAATAAAATAAAAAATAATTTTTTTAAATTTTTTTAAAAATAAAATAAAATAATATTAAAATCGGGTCGGGTCGCGGATTCGAGTCGGTCGGATCCGATCTAGGTGTTGACTCGAGTCAATAGATCTAACTTGGTTGTTGACCCGGGTCAATAGATCCAATCTGATTGTTGACCTGGGTTGGATCAGCTGATCTTAGTCGAGTCACATTCGCATGTACAGACATGCGGGGATGTCGGCGGAGCCAAAATTGGCCCTCCGCCGGCCGATCCAGATTGACACCGCCCCCCAAACCTGCCCCCTAGACCATCATCGAGCTTCATTGACTGCCAAGCTCACCGTCCGGCCACCTGCTCGACGGACCGACGAGCGAAACTTACCTGGCTTCATTGAGGCATTTTATCGAACATTTGGTGCACGGGACAAAAATCAAGAGGTTTCGACCTCCTCTGGCGACCCGGTTGACTTCGGTGGCGGCAGCCTGCCTTTGACAGAGAGTAGAGATCGAGAGCAATGGCGATATGGGCCGGGATTTGCGCGAAATGATCGGTGCGAGTCCTGGCCAAACCGAGCTGAAAAACAGGGAAAAACAAAGGGCTTGCAGCGACCGGGAAGACTCACCGGTCTGTGCTGGCTTCCGGGGGGCTTCCGGCCGGTCTGGAAGGCGACGACGATGCTGCTGGCTTCCTTCTTACTCTGGTGAGCCTCTCGATTTACTCTCTCTCTCTCTCTCTCTCTCACTCTATTCCCTCTTTTCTCTCTCGGTTCTCTCTCTTTGTTTTTTTTCAAAAATTCGCCGACCGGGGGGTGCTTCCGGGGGTTGCCGGTAGACTTGCTGAAGATGACGAGGCCGATTGGGACCTGCAAAACACTCCGAGGCTCCTCTCTCTTCTCTGTTTCCCCCTAATTCTCTCTCAATCTCTCTCACTCTTGTGTTTTGTTCTAGCCGAGAAAGACCGTCCCCCCTCTCTCCCCTCTCGTTGGCCTGTATTTCTCATGACGACCCCATTCTCTGCTTCATATGCATGCTGACAAAGGCCTGCACTGGCCTACTCTGGCCCGTGGCTACGGGCTAGAGTAGGCCGGTGTAGGGGGGTTCTGACATGCGAAAAATAGGGGGGAGAAGGAGAGAGAGAGATGCCCGGGAAATGGGGAAGGAGGTGACTGGCCATTAATGCCAGTCCCCTTGGCGTGCTTCGTCGGCCATCCTCTGAACTGATGGGGACAGCGTGGTTGCACTCAGCCGTTCGTTGGTCTTGACGTCAGAAATAGGGTAGAACAGGGGAGAGAAAGAGATAGGTCGGTGTAGGGGGGGAAGAAGAGAAGGGAGCTAGGCCGGGTCAGGCCCAACTCATGTGGGGGAGAAGGAAAAAGAAAGAGAAAATGGGCTGGGCCGCGTGGGGGGAGAAAAAGGAAAAGAGGGTTGGGTCGGGCCGGCCTTAGCCCTTGCCCGATCCGATTTTTTTTTTTAAATTTTAGATAATAATTTTTTTATAATCTAATTAATTAAGAAAATATACTCAAATAGGTCCTATTAATGCAAAATGTGTCTAATTTCTATATGCAATGCATTTAAATTGAAATATTTTTTGTTTTAGGAATTAAAGAAAATTAACTCCTAAATTTTGTGTAATTAATTTTGGACAAATTAACATAGGTGTCAACATGTATATTCAAAAGAATTAAAATCTTCTAAAAGGGGTATATGTCGATACCCAAAAATAATGTAAGTCAAAAAGTGGCGATGCAATGTCGATGTCAAATCATCGATGGAGCAGTCGGTCAAAGTGAGCATGAATCGATGGATAAGCCCACTCTGAATCGTCGACGTCAAAGCCATCGATGGGGCAGTCAAGCAACGCCCAGTGCAAGTTGATGAGTAAGCCCGTGTTAGATCAACGCTACATGACCCACTGTCAACGACAAGGGTGAGTGAATCAGGATGGCCGTCGAGATTTGATGGCAAATGATCTACCACAGCAGAAAGAGGAGACCGGACAAGAGTCAAACTGAAGATGTTACGAAGAACAGTACTGTTTATGGACAAGGACGAGCGGTTCAAGGTGATTAACATGAAGCCAGGAATCTTGGCAGCGGTTATAATTTGAAATTCAAAAGAATGATGGTTAGGTGTTGGACAATGCTACATAAGGCCTAAAGGCATTAGTTGAAAAGGATTTGCAATCAATCACACTTATCAATTTTTTTATGATTTACTTTATTGATTCTTTATTTGCAAGTCTTTATTCTTTATCATTCTTAGTATTTGTAGTCTGTCCGTATCCATTGTTTTTTGTCTGAGTTGACATAGATTTCAATTCACTTAAAAAAAAAATCAAAGATCAATCCTTTGGTGAAAGATCTTTCGCCGGGGACCATTTTCGGCAAAATAAGTGAAAATTGAATTATTACATTATCGAATCTTGAAAATCCATAAAAAAAAAAGGCAAAACGTTGACAAATTGCAACTATTTAAGAAGATTGGGAATAATGACCTTTTTGGGTGTCTTTTTCCCCTATTAGCAAGAGAGAAAGAAAATTCCATGGTCCATTTTCAAATTTTATTATCTTTAGGGCTAGTGAATAAAATGATTTCTTAAAAGGTTATTATGGTTTCAACATTCACGCAATACATAATCAATTAAGCCTAGTCGGGTGTTAATACGATTGTTTGGATACCAAGACTAGTTAAACAAAGTAAGAGGGATGGGGTCAGTTAGAAGCTTTTATGAGATTTTGTTTCCTCATGCTCAAAGACAATATCTGAAAAACTATTGTAAATGATTTCAAGAGCAACGACCAAATAATGAAATTAGTAGAAGCATGAGATGTTTCAAACACTATGGCCACGGGTTGCCCAAATATGATCGAACTTGGCCTCCAAATAGGTGGCAAATATGATATCCACTTGTCTTGTTAGTCTCTTGATACTTTAGAAAATCGCCGTCATTGGGCTTGTCAACTATACAACTTCTGGCCTCAATAACTAGTTCTCTAAGGAAAACCGACACAAATGGTTCTCAAACTTTGGTTTAAAGTGCAATGTCATCCATGAATGTTCAATTTATTTAATATGGTCTCTCCATTGAGAAAACTTCCTTATGTGTTTTGAAGATTGACAAAACCTTCCATTATATATATTGAATCTGATGAAAGTATTTTTAGGTGACGGAGAAATGATATTCAGACTCTAATTATCTGAACTTTGTGTCCGAAATTTTGTTTGTTTATTTCACAGAGAGCAAATATGCTATGGACATCAGTAGAGTAATATGAAGACATCAACAAAGCTTAGACGAGAATATTCTCGACATTTTGCATCTTTCCGACTCTATGCTAGATCCATTTAGACTAAAGGAACATTCAAACTTAGAATGCATCATATGATCAAGAAGTTTGTTCAGACTCAAAATATAAATTATTATAGTAACGACTAGTGATTTGACTTGGATTTCTTTAGTAGAATATGATGATTGATCCTCAATCTTGAGGATTGTTTTGCGATGAACTTAGTCAAAGAAAAACATCTTTAATTGATTGATAATCGTTCTTAGACAAGATATTCTTTCCAAACAAAGAACTATACTTTTGAAAACCCAGCTTTAGTTGTATGGGAGACTGAATTAATGGGGGATTATGATTTCATCACTCAACAGCTACTCAATCTCCTTGAAGCATTCGTATCCAATGGGTTGATTGGAAAATGATACTTTGAAGACTGTGCAATAGCTAGATTGTAAGTGGAGGAGTATAAAAGGATACTTTGGAACCAAAGAGAAAAATAGATTGTGAATCTAAAATTCCAAAGTCCAAAAGACCTTCTTCCTTATACACTTGTCATGGTGCATTGCAAAATTGTAACCTTTAAGAGGTGTAAAAAGAGTCTATTTGAGATTGTAAGATGAGTGACTATGAGATTGTGAGACGAGTAACTCGAGATAGTGAGACCTATAAAGATTGAGTGTTCTCATTTTTGTCTGTAACCTCTGATTGATTCATTAGTGAAATCTAGTCAGTAGACTGTCTATGTTGAGAGTGGATGTAGGCTTGCAATGAGCTTAACCGCTATAACTTTTGTGTGCATTTTTCTCTATCTCTTAACTCTTAATTATTATCTTTGATAGTATATTGCACACAAGTGAATCTGATTATACCATAGTCTCACTTCAAAATCTGTCTACACGTGATATTAATCTTGGCTGTTTTAATTCCTCTTTAATTTGTCAAGATCGGTAATAATCACCTATTCACCCCCTCTTGGTGATAGTGCTAGATACATTGCCCTCAACTTTGGGTCAATGTGTAACGTCATCCCTGAAATATTTGTTTTTTTCAATGTGATCCATGAACTTTGGTTGAATGTTCAATGTGGTACTTTAACTTTTAAAAATTTTAATATGATCAGGGCTACATTGAACATTACCCATAGTGTAGGGACCAAATGAACTAATTAAAAGTTTAAAGACGACATTGCACATTGGACCAAAGTCTAAGAACCGCATTGAACAAATTAAAAGTTCATGGACAATATTGCATATCAGATCAAAATTTGATGGTACATTCGTGCTATTAACCCTTTTTCGAATAGGTGGCAATTCAAGTGGCCCGATTAATTAGACATATTGGATTAGAGGTGTACTTCTATATCCGATGGCTTACCTTAAAATCAAAATTAAGCAACTGCTAGCAAATTTTCCCAATGGAGAACTAAGCAAATTCTTCGAGTACGTCAAATATGGTTGACAACAAAATTCCCATGAGAACACCCATCCTCCACCTAAGGCAACAACATAAAGTGTGTTCCTAAAGTACGCACGAGAGTATTTCCAAGCACATGCACATTCTTCATTCATGTCATTACCCCTTTTTTCTAATAAGTGGCAACCCGAGAGGCTAAATTAGTCAATCGAATCGAATCAAGGGTGTACTTCCATATTCAAACAACAAAATTTCCATATTGATACACATCCTTCACACAAGGCAATAGCTTTAAGTATGTTACCAAAGTACATACACATACTCCATTTGTGCCATTAACCATTCTTCTAATAGGCGGCAACTAGAGTGGCCCAATTAGTCAATCAAATCGGATCAGGGGTGTACTTCCATATTCAAACAACCAAAGTTCCATATGGACACACATCCTCCGTTGAAGGCAATAGCTTTAACAACCTCTTATATGGACACACATACTTCATACAAGGCAACGGCATCAAGTATGTTGCCAAAGTACATACACATTCTCCATTCGTACGATAATAAGCGGCAACCAGAGTGGCCTAATTAGTCAATTGAATCGGATCGGGGGTGTACTTCCATATTCGAACAACCAAAGTTCCATATGGACACACATCCTCCGTTGAAGGCAACAGCTTAAACAACCTCTTATATGGACACACATCCTCCGTCGAAGGCAACAGCTTAAACAACCTCTTATATGGACACGCATCCTTCATACAAGGCAACGACATCAAGTATGTTGCCAAAGTACACACACATTCTCCATTCATACGATAATAAGCGGCAACCAGAGTGGTCTAATTAGTAAATTGAATCGGATCGGGGGTGTACTTCCATATTTGAACAACCAAAGTCCCATATGGACACACATAAGGCAACAGCTTAAACAACTTCTTATTTGGACTGTTGACACCTAAATTTTGATTAACCATGTAGATAATTGCATAGAAAATTAGGGACCAAATTTTACCCTCTAAATAAAAATAATTATAACTAAACTACATAACATGTAGTTATTAGGAACATTTGCATTAATAGTTAATTAGGCCCATATAGTTTGAGGATCATGTGGTTTAATCCATTAATTGCATTGCGCTGGCGACAGTGAATGGATTTGAATCAGTCAAGTGGATTGAGCCTACTTTACATCAGAAATTTGGTTAGGCCATGGGAGGCATAGTGGTTGAAAATCAAGCCTAGAATTAGAATAATAAAGCTTCAATTGAGTGGGGTTTAGCCCGTCAGAGTTAAAAAAGAAAGGCTTTGTGATTAAGAAGGAGCCCATGACGATTAAGCCTTTTATTAGAAAAACCCATAGTCACGATTAGGGAATAAAAAACCTAATTTGCACTATAAATAGACCTTTAGCTCTTCACAATTAAAGGAGCCCACACATTAAATACACGGCAAAGAGATCGTGAGTGGTAGAGAGAGAGAGAGAGAGAGAGAGAGAGAGAGAGAGGTCCTGTTCTTCCTGCAGGTTTTGAAGGTCAGCACATTTTGAAGCACAAAGGAGGCTTAGCACACGAGGTGCAAGGTGGAGAGCAAAAGGGTCATCAGGTTCTGCATACACAGAGAAGCCAAGAGAGTAAACGCCAATAAAGGAGAAAGACAAAAGAACGAGCTGAGACTAGATTTGTTGACCTTATTTGCTCCCGCCGCATCGCCAACGCAACGAGTGAACAACCAACAGCCATCACGTCTAATTTTCTTTGCAGGTTGTGTTCCAACTTAGCGAGCCTCCACGACGGTTTCAGCCTTCCCGTGATCCCGACGTGAGCCCCAATCCAACTTCTTCTCGTTGCTGCATGTCCGAGCCTCCCTAGACCCAGCCACTTGTAGTAACCGCGGAGTCCAGGCACGCCTTTGCTAGCCCCACTGTGAGCCGCACCTTCATTGCGGCAAACCTACCACACAGCTCCAACGATTGACGACAACCCAAACGATCTCAGTAGCCGTGCTTCCAACATCACTGTTGTTTCGGTCCAATACCACAAGAACGGCGACATCCCATGGCCAATCACTGAGTGCAATACTTTTTGCTGCTCGTTCAAATAGTATAATATTCTCGTAAGTACAAGCGGTGGATTTGTTTTCTTTGGGTTTTGTCCAGATTTGACGACAATATTGACACTCGAGTGTCTTCGCGTCACCAACGAAGATTAGCAGACAACCGCCAGCCGTGACCTCCACGAGTCAAATCAACGAAGAGCTGTGCCTTGCCATGAGGATCACTGAGCTGAGAACCCACCGTGAGCATCCTTCACCGTGAGAGTCTACATTGCCGGCTAGCTTTGGTCGTGAACCACCATCGAGACGAGCCGCTCGTGATCCATCACCAGTCCACAACCGTCGGTCATCCGTGATCCGCAGTCTCGATCCAGATCAAGTTCGAATTTGAAAGTTATCCGCAATTTAAGTAAGAATATTATCCCATGTCGTTTTAAATATTTAAATGCCTAAAGTGGATAATATGTTATCTATTGTGGATTTTTCGATATATTCGGGTAAATGCATGCATATCCGCAAGATATGAAAAAATACCCTAAGGTAGGAAACTTTCATAACTTAACAATGTGCTTGGACAACTATTTGATCTCAATCATGAGATACGATACTCGGCAGTACAGGAAATCTCTATTCTATCCATAACTACTTGAATATAATAATAGATTTTTTTATTTCCAAATTTAAACGAATAACCTTCCATCAATATCCATAAATATTTGTATATGATCGTTGGTTTATATCATTTTCCTAATTCAACTATGATAAAACAAACCTTTTGGATTGTATGGATTGATTTCAACAATGGTGGTTATCTGTTTGTTTGATTTTGTTACCTTAAAAAATAAAATCCAAAAAAGATTAGTTATGATTTGAATCAATTTTTTTTTCTTAGATAAGGGTTTAAATAACTTCGTTTGAATAAGGATGGGATAATCCAGATTTGCTAGAAAGATAGAATAATTTTCCAATTTAAATTATGATTTAAAGTAATTTATTTCCTAGTTTATGTTAGATATTATTTTAGTCTTGATGGTTTATTTAGGGCGACTTCTAATTTCGAATTTTCATAAAATACTCAAAAAAGAGTCTAAATTAAATTATCTTTTCTAGAATATATTGCATGTTAATCTAGGCATTTTCTTTAATTCCTAATTTTAGTGAAAAATACCAAAAATACATTATTAGCCCGCCATTAGAAGTCGGTCATGTCGTCAGATGACATATAGTTTGCACGCTAGGTTTAATTAATTGCATGTCATAATTTGCACATCATGGCACGTAGTTAGTTTTCATTTAAAGAAAGAAAAAACCCTAAAGAACACATTGATTGAAGTGCTTGCTAACTAGAAATCATAATAGGACCGTGTGTGTGATTTTCTAGCTAACAATGCAGATGCTTATGTTGCTAAAATGTACATTATTCTCCTAAGCTAGTAATTTATTTACTGCTCTCTTTATTAGGTGTTAAATTGGTGGATTGTGCACTCGCATGGTCATTCCACATGTTAGCAATTGGGTAATAAAATAGATCCACATTGCGTACTCAAACAATTTTCATGAAAAGAAAATATACCGAAATGGCATTAGATTAGCTCTAGCGTTACCAAGTCTCTGAACTCAAAATCTCTAGTTCGTAGAAATAAAATATTTCTCCCTATATTTTATTTGGGTTTCTAATAGACCTATCTTAAATAGATTAGTGGCGACTCCAAAATGAAAATCATTTGCATGTTAACAACTTGAACCATAAGTCGCGAATTAGTAGGGTTTGAGAGAGCCCAAGTTAGGCTTAAACTTAATAATCTATTAGCTGAACCCCTAGGTGATGCACCCAAGGTGAGATCACAACAGACAAACATCCTTCATACAAGGTAACAACATCAAGTATGTTGTCAAAGTACATACACAGTCTCCATTAGTGCAATTGCCCATTTTTTTAATAAGAGGCAACTAGAGTGGCCCAATTAGTCAATTGAATAAGGTGTACTTCCATATTTAAACAACCAAAGTCCCATATGGACACACATCCTCCATTGAATGCAACAACTTAAACAACCACTTATATGGACACACATCCTTAATACAAGGTAACAACATCAAGTATGTTGCCAAAGTACATACACATTCTCCATTAGTGCCATTGCCCATTCTTTTAATAAGCGGTAACCTTGTATGGAGGATCTATATTCATATGAAAATTTGGTTTATTTTAATATGGAAGTGCAATCGTGTCCTGTTCGATTGACTAATCGAGCCACTCTGATTGCCGCTTATTAAAAGAATGGGCAATTGCACGAATGGAGAATGTGCATGTACTTGGGCAACATACTTAACGCGGTTGTCTTGTATGAAGGATTTGTGTTCATATGAGAACTTGGTTGTTTAAGCCGGTGCCTTCAATGGATGATGTGTGTCCATATGATAATTTGGCTGTTCGAATATGGAAGTACACCCCCGATCTAGTTCGATCGACTAATTGGGCCACTAAGTTCAATTAGAGGGCATAAGTGATTGTGGGGGTAAATTGGTCAAATCAGATCCGCACGTCCCTTACCCTTCCAATATAAACCCCCCCTCTCCCCCTCTCACTCTTCACCACCTCTTCATTTTCCCTCGCCCTCTCCCTCCTCTTCCACCATCTTTGCAGTCTCCTCGCTTCCCTCAAGGCCCTCCATGGCCATGTCAACCGACGAGCTCTTCACCGTCTTAGCACCTGAAGCTGGCCCTTCGCATGTTGTCCTCAGCCTTCAGCTCTCCATTTGCTTCGTCCTCTTCGCTGCCATTTTCGCATTCTGGCTGTCGCCTGGAGGCCTTGCGTGGGCTCTCTCAAAGGCCCACCCCACCAAGAGCAACGGCGTAGCAGATGCTGTGTCTGTGCCGGGCCCATCCGACATCCCCGTCCTCGGCCTTGTTTTTGCCTTCATCGGGTCCCTCACTCATTGGGTCCTCGACAAGCTTTCGAGGAGCTTGGGGGCCAAGAGGCTGATGGCGTTCTCGGTGGGGTTCACCCGCTTCATCATCTTGAGCGAACCCGAGATCGACAAAGAGATGTTGACTAGCTCGGCCTTCGCCGACCGCCCCGTGAAGGAGTTTGCGTACGAGCTCCTATTCCACCGGGCAATGGGGTTCGCCCCGTACGGCAAGTACTGGCGTAGCCTGAGGAGGATCTCAGTGACCCACCTGTTCAGCCCCAGGAGGATTGCTGTTTTCGGGAAGTTCCGAGCCCATATAGGACTTCAAATGGCGGAGGAGATCAAGGGCCCAATGGAGGAGCTGTTGGGATTTTCGCATCCAAATCACATAGAATTGAATGAAAAGTGTGTAGATGAAAGTGTCCCACATAGAATAGAAGAGAGATGGGAGATTGTTTCAAATAGTTGAGCCTTTCAAATGGGTTTGGGCCTCAAGGGGTACCCCACTTTTGTGGAAGAGAGAGGACCTACGTCAAGCTAGGTCGGTCCCCCCCACCCCCCGCGCGCGTGCTGCCGTCCGACCGGCTCGATTTGGTTCGGGGTCCATTCTCTATTGATTTTTTATTTTCTCCTGACAGACACGTTGTTAGAAATTAATTAATTATTATTATTTTTTAACAAACATGTCTGTTCGTGAGCTTCGGTTCAAGCGAACCTTCGCGACTGTTCACGAACCGAACCGGTTCAAGTGAGCCTTCGCAACTCTTCATTTTCGCTATTAATATAATTGAACAGTTTAGTTCGGTTTGTAAAACTTCGTAGCATTTTACATTCCCGCGAGACATTTTCCTAACGCTCTCCAGACATTTTTCACTTCATAATTGTCATTTTGTGCGATTATTCTGCGAAGTTGCGTTCGAAGGTTTCCTTTGAAGAAGTACCGCTTCATAAAAAAGGCGATCCATTTTATCCTGAGAGGCAATTGTTCAACAACCTTTGAGTACTGGTAGAGGGAGCAAATTGTCTTAAGGATACAACATGAATTCGTTGGGCTCGGATCAATCGTCAAATTCGGATCACTCATTTCAGGTTTGTCGAACAACTTTATTTTATTTTGCACATACAAACACACGTATACGGACAACAGGAGCGTGGCAAAGCCGGGTTGAAGAAGGTGTTGCGCTTCGGTTCGCTCAACAATGTGATGATGAGCATGTTCGGGAAGTCCTACGACTTCAGCGCTCGCAATGGAGGCCATGGAAGCCAAGGGGTTAAGCTCGAGTACCTGGTGAGCGAAGGGTACGACCTGCTCGGCGTGTTCAACTGGGGCGATCACTTCCCTCTTCTGCGCTCCCTGGATTTGCAGGGCGTGAGGAGGAGGTGCCGCAAGCATTGCGAGAAGGTGAACTTCTTCGTTGGTGGAATCATCGAGGATCACAGGATGAAAAGGAGTCTGAAAGGCAAGAGGAACGAGGAGGACGAGAGCTTTGGAGATTTCGTCGACATCCTGCTCGACTTAGAGAAGGAGAACCGTCTCAGCGACTCCAACATGATTGCTGTTCTTTGGGTAAGTCCTCTTTTGTCTGCTTTCCAAGTTTTGTTTATAACACAAGGTCTGCTTTGCTCCATTTTTCTACAAGAAAAACCATATATTTCAGAATAGTGTTAGTTTTTCACGGGCTCGAGTCATATCTGATTCGTGCTTAAGTAAACATGCCATTGAAAACTTTGTGGTTGGGATAGTTTGGCGTTAGATGCGTTTCCTAGGTTTTTTCTTTTCACGCGAATGCTTTGTAGAAGTGAGCTTCTTTTGTTTCTTTGGGTTCATTGTGGATGGATGCTTCGAGTATATATTTATGTTGCGTGTTGCATCTTCTCTGCTTTTTTGGGACGTCCCAAGATGTCGAGAATCTGAATATTTTTCCGATCACCTCCTTTTTATCTTGTCTGTTGCGGCATGTTCCTTTTGCTCGTTTGTTATTTCCTGTTGGCGATCTCATATGATGGTGCAATGTAAGGACGGATTGGCGAGTTGTTCTTTGTTTGATGCAAGCGAAAAGGTTAAATCTTTTTTCCCGGTCTTGTTTTGATCAGGAAATGATCTTCAGAGGCACTGACACAGTGGCCATCCTCCTGGAGTGGATTCTCGCCAGAATGGTCCTCCACCCAGACATCCAAGCCAAAGCTCAGTCTGAGATTGATGCCACCCTCGGCTCAGCCCGATCTGTCAAGGACTCTGACCTGCCGAAACTCCCGTACCTCCGCGCCATTGTCAAGGAAACCCTTAGGATGCACCCGCCGGGCCCACTCCTGTCCTGGGCCAGGCTCGCCATCCATGACACCCATGTGGGCGGACACTTCATCCCGGCTGGGACCACGGCCATGGTGAACATGTGGGCAATAACCCTTGACGAGGCGGTGTGGGCCGACCCGGAAGAGTTCAAGCCGGAGAGGTTTATGGAGGAGGAGGTACCGATCATGGGCTCAAACCTGAGGCTCACTCCTTTCGGTTCGGGGAGGAGGGTCTGCCCTGGCAAAGCCATGGGGCTTGCCACAGTGGAGCTCTGGCTTGCCCAGCTGCTGCAGAACTACAAATGGGGTGGACTTGTCTGAGTGCCTGAAGCTGTCAATGGAGATGAAACAGTCCTTGGTCTGTAAGGCCATTCCTAGGGTTTGGGTTGCTTGAGCTGAGTTTGTTGTGAGTGATGGATTGGCAGGTGGATCTCCTCCATGATTTTGTAGACTCTCTATGGGGAGGTCAATAAAAGATTAGCTAGCTTGTTTATGTTTGGCAAAATAGAACTCTCCTTTTCTTCTTCTTTCCCTTTTTCTTCTTAGATATATATGTGGTTTCTGCTGGTGCTGGTGGACTGTGCAAGATATCTCCGGGTCGGTGTAAGGAAATGTGCTTGATGTCTAGTGCGGTTGCTTTTTAGTGCTTGTTCTTGCCTTTTAGCCCTTGAACCTCTCGTACACAAACCTTCTATTTATACTCAGCGTTCGAGCCCCTTCAGGTGTTGTGCATGTTGCACCATTTTCACATGTTTCTCGATCATGTGGAGGGCCAGAAAGTTTGATCGAATGACGTTTGCCATCCCATAAGGTTTTGTCTGGTTCTAATCTGAGCGCATGCACAGAAGATCCGTAACCGGTTCTTGTGAAAGACACGCGTGTAAGCTTAGGCTATACGGTGGCTGATCACATTTGTTTTAGAAGCTTGGAATATGTTTATATTCTGGAAGTATCCGATATGCCATTGGAACTAATCAGTCCGCATCGCTCATCCTTCGAAAGTGATGATGTCGAAGAGGTCTTCACTAAATTGAGGGTCTGAACATACATTTACATGTACATACGAGAGACATACGATGTAACTATCTTAAGCCCGTCTTATTCTATGCTCATAATGGTAAGCAATTAGAGAGAGATTGGTTTATCGGGTTCAGCTAAGAGTTATGTCGCTGAAACCTAAATTTAGAGTTTAGTCTTGCACAGTTAAACACTACTCCAATGGTGAGAGCCTAATGAGTTAGAATATTTCCATAAAGATAGCTAGAATTGACATAGCAAAAGATAGAATAAAACTAGAGTAAATAGATCATGCATGTGTGTGCGTAAGCATGTACCAAGCTCTAGTTAATTAGGTAAACCCGAATACATCTTGTATGCATAGACTATCATATAGAATATGTTATAATAAAACAAAGATTATGTGTTGCCTGATTTTAATCGATTTCAATGAATCCCTCGTTACTGCTCATACGAGAAACTCAATGATACTATTCCACTATTCTTGAACAACGTTTAGATTTAGGGTTAGGGATTGTATGGTCGTTCTCCTACTCATTCATTCGATACCAACATTTTGAGCTCTCCTTTCTCTTCCAATGCCACTCGCTCTTCATATGTTCTCCTTTTCACTTTGTGCATATTTATCTCTTGCAAAGCCTTTTTGGAACGCCACTGAAAAATGATGGCACAAAAGACCTTGTTCCTAGACATTGATTTCTTAATTAAGGGGCAACTGTAACATTTAAGAAAGTCCCTTTTGTATTTTTGAATATTTTTTTGAATTTTCCTGGCTCCTACTTATTATATCATCACTTGAATAGAGGCTTTTGAATGATTGAGGAATAAGAACCTAGACACCAAATCATCAATGATATGCTCATTCATATCTTATGTCACACGCCCCCTTTTCTCTTTCTTTTGGGCTTTGGCAGATGCAAACCCTTCTCAGAGAATAATTATCTGAGGGAAGCTGTGCTGTGGAAAAAAGCTTTGCTCCTTTTTGGCCACCCTAGAAAGAGAAAAGATTGATGCATGTGGGATGTTGCTGAAACTTCTTAAACGTCCATTTACATACCTTGACTTTTGAAAAGCGCTCATTTAAGTGGCAATGGTGACTTAATTGTAGGAAAATCCGATGTGGCTAATTGGAGTCACTTAAATGGACATTTTTAGAAAAAGTCGTGGTGCGAAAGTGATAGTCCATGAAGTTTTTCAGCACTAAGTTGATCATTTGTGAGAATTTTGCTGTAAAATTTTTGAAGTTAGAAATTTGACGAAATGGTGACGTGAATCAAAAGCAAATATTCTAACTTTGCCACTAATTTTCTTTGTTTTTGTTAAAATCAAAAGAAAAATCATGGAGCAAACATTCCAGTCCAAATAATTTCATTTAAAATCACAAAGATCTACTTGTTTTCCTAGAAAAAAGGAAGTAAGTAAAAGTTTCTTCATCTCTCGTAACTTTGCATTTGTTTTTTCTCTGACCTTACTCTGTTTTGAAATTGAATATCAGAATTTGGAGCCTTATGGAAATTAAGTACTTCTCTTTGATCAACTGCGAGAATCAATGCTAGAGAACACTTGGGAACCAATTTAATCCCAATTTCTCAATTTGTGAAGAATTGATACATTTAACAATGTCGACAAGTATACCTTACCAAAAAAAAAAAACAATGTCGACAAGTACATAAACTATGATGGAGGGGAGGGTTTCAGCTAGATCTCTTCGTCCCCTCCCTTTTTCTTTTTTTTTTGGCTGATTTGGTTCTTTATTCTCTTTTTCTTTCTTTTCTCCCGTTTTGAGGAGCTTTTCTCTTCTAATCTAGTCTAGATCTAAAATTTTTTCTCTCCCACTTCGAGAAAGTTTCTATCCCAATCTAATCTAGATTTGGGGTTTTTTTTTGCATATATGATTTTGGTTTTTGCTTTTCTTGGGTTTCGTTAATGTACAAGCACAGTTTTAAAGGAGATCAGAGGAGTTTCGTGAAGATTTCGTTATCACAGGTGTCAGATCTTTGCATGTTCAACCTTGTTACTTTGTACGGCGATGGTGTTAAGAACGCCGAACCTAGGCGCACACCACTGAAGGCAAAGCCGTAACAACAGATGGAGATATCGGTGCTCATTACTAAAGATGAATTCGATGATCGGCTGCTTATATTGATTTAAAAAGTCCCGAATCTACCATTTGAGCATAGGACCCATCACCTTGTTTTGATGATTTATCTTCTCATCTGAAGCTTGTTTTGTTGTCTTGATTTGCAATTGGACTGTGTATTTCTATTGTATATCCATGGCAATGAATAAAATGTTTCTTTGACAAAAAAAAGTACATAAACTATGCACCGCACAATTTTAAAATGTTTCGTGCCAAACTTTGAAAACAATCACTTCCGTGTTAAAACGTTATAAAAAATCAATTAAGGGCAAAAACATTTTAAAAGCATCCATTTAAGTGACTTTGGCTAGACATATCGGATTTTTTTTATTCCAGGAGTCACTTAAGTAATTACTTTTTAAAAGCTATAACACTAAAGTGGGCGTTATACAATAATTATGGCACCGATACCGTCTTTATCCCCAAACCCCCAATTTTATTTTATTTTTTGTTCTTGGGTCCTTTCATTTTTCTAGATTCCCATTCACACTCATATCTCCCTCTTATTCCCTTTCCTTTAGCCCCCCCTCTCTCTCGCAACTTCTCCAATTATTTACACATATGCAAGAATCTAAGTGTTGGTCTCAAGTGTTCTCTTGAAGCCAAGTGCGTCTAGCCGTACGAAAGCTGTACTGGGGTCAAAGTTTTAGTCCGACGATTAATTTTGGCTATTAGGATATCTAAGCATTTCATCACTTCATTTGGGTCTTAGACACGGTCTCTGAATTTTCGACAACTATAAGGATAAAATTTTTCAGGTCCTCCCTAATGATATTATTCTCATGGACCAAATTCAACTGCCATGAGTCGATCAAATTCCGTGATTTTGATGGAACGAGAGATGTCATGCGTCGGAAACACCAAAGTTCTTTTGATCGCTTAGTCATAAAATGCCACAAGAAAACGAGAGATAAACCGCGACTAGCAAGGAGAGAGTATCGCATGCGCATTCGGCACCAAGCTCCGAATTATACATAGACTATCGTGTTCGGAGGGTCCCATCACATGTAAACGGGGAAGTCTATCGTCTTCAATAGTTCAAATACAAACTATGGCATGTATCAGGTGCACATAATAATTTTTCATCTCACATTATTGTTTCGCCGGAATTGTTCCCATGACGAAATATCTTTCACTAAAAGTTATTTTTCAATTTTTAATAAGAAGAGATCGGGTTCTGTAGCATTTCTATCCTATCTAAGCAAATTATGCAATCAACAACTGCACTTCGATTGAAACTATACAAACATGAACTGTGCCAGAATTTAATTAATGACAAAGCTCAGAAAGTACAGCGGATACAAATGTGTACAAACTTTGCCGGAATTTAATCAACAATAATGCCTGACTACATCGGGATATCACACGGAAATTTAATTGACAATGCGAATCTAAAAACTATAACTCGGAAATTGAAAGTACAATGCAAGAAAGCTCAAAGATAATTGAAAGATATCTTTTTGTTTGATATGTTCGAGGGAGGGGGGGTTCTTTGTTGGATAGCTGGTGATATTTATAGTGAAGGTGAAGTAATTGCCCCTCAACGACGTCCAGAAGTTATGCTTCCTCAAGTAACTTCAATCGACCTAGTCTGTTCCCCGTTACTTCTACGTAGTAACCACTTTTTGACGATATCCATCAACTTCTATTGGCCTGTTCTACTTTATTTCCACGTAGTAACCGCTCCTCGACGATGTCCAGCAGTTATGCTTCCTTAAGTAACTTCCATTGACCTCATATATTCTCCTTTATTTCCATAGACTTTACTCCTCCACATTTTGAATAACTACCTTCCTTGTGTATAGACGGTTTTGTAGTTATCGATAATCGTTCCATGACTGGGTCTCTGAATGGTATCCGTTCCCTTCACAGTGTACATCTTCAATGCTAGTCGTCTCAATAGTTTTCAAGTTTTGGGTGGTACAAGAACTCACCACTAGCGCCCATATTGGTGGTTACGAACCGTCCATTATCATACTTTGACAATTGGACATGTGGCGTTATCATACTTTGACAATTGGTTACGAACCATCCGTTATCCGTCAATGGACCAATATGTGTAAGATCTCATTCATGTGCTATACATGCGATTATCTTTATCCTTGCTCACATGCCATTCCCTTTAAGCTGTTACCTTCTAAGGAGGATGTGTTTCCATATCATAATTTGTTTGTTTGAATATTAAAGTACACCCCCGATCCAATTCGATTGACTAATCGGGCCACTTTGGTTGCCGCTTATTTGAAGAAGTGTTGGCATGAATGGAGAATGTGCATGGTATTTTGCCAACATACTTAAAGCTGTTGCCTTGCATGAAGGATGTGTGTCCGTATAGGAATTTAGTTGTTTGAGATGTTGCCCTCAATGGAGGATGTACGTGTCCATATGAGAATTTGGTTGTTCAAATATGGAAGTACACCCCTGATCCAATTCAAATGACTAATCGGGCCACTCCAATTGTCGCTTATTAGGTAATGACATGAATGAAGAATGTGTATGTGCTTGGAAATGCTCTCATATGTACTTTGGCAACATACTTAAAACCGTTGCCTTGTATGGAGGATGCGTGTCCATTAGAATATTTGATTATTTAAGCTTTTTACCTTTTATGTAGGATGTGTGTCCATGTGGGATTTGGTTATTCGTAAATGGAATTACACCCCTGATCCGATTTGATTAACTAATCGGGCCACTCGGGTTGCCGCTTATTAGAAGAAGCAATAATGACACAAATGGAGAATGTGTATGTGCTTGGAAATTCTCTCATATACACTTTCGGAACATACTTTAAGTTTTTGCCTTGGGTTGAGGATGTGTGTTCTTATGTGAATTTGGTTGTCAATACTAGAAGAATTTACTTGGGTTTCCATTGAAAAATTGGTTGGGGTTTGCTTAATTTTGATTTTAAAGCAAGTCATTGAATATAGAAGTACATCGTTGATCCGATACGTTTGACTAATCAAGCCACTTGGGTTGCCACTTATTAGAAGAAGGGATAATGGCACGAATGTGCTCTCAAACTTTAGTCTAATATGTAATGTTATTCATGACTTTCAATTTGTTCAATGTGATCCTTCAACTTTGGTCCAGTATGTAATGTCGTCTCTAAACTTTTGATTTGTTCATGTGGTCGCTAAACTATGAGTAAATCTTCCCTTGTCAAAACAGTAGAAAGCGACATCCCTAGGATCGACCTTTGGGGGTTCAATAAAACATGAGCTTTCATTGGTTATTCTTTTGTAATTTCGAGTTACCCCAGGTATGTGTGCCCTAGTTACATGTGTCTTAGTGTTAGCATTAACGTACTCGACCTTGTCTCCATTCCAAAAAGCCAACATCTAGTGTAAAGTGGAAGGCACTCACTAGTTTTCATGAGTCCAATCTCTTCCCAATAACAAATTGTACGACCCATTAATTTTGACTATACAAAAAAACTTCTTGGAGGTCTTTGATCCGACAATTAGATCGGCAACAAATATCCTTTGGCTTCAATCACTTCACCAAGTGAAATCTGAGAACTGAATAGTGGATGGGATAATCTCCTCGTCTCTCCTAGCCAATTTCCTAAAACATCTATTGGGGATGAGATTCAATATAGACCATCCATCGACCAAATCTTTAGAAACTGGTCGACCATTGACATTGGCATTTATATTGAGTGCTCTAAGATGCTTGCAACTGTGAACATGTAGTTTCTCAAGTTCCACCATTTTCTCGCTGTCAAATTAAAACTCAGCTCACTCCTCTTCATTAACAATCACATCTTCATTTTCCTTTTTTTTCCATTAAGGCAACTCGAAATTCTGGAGGAAATCTAGCTTGGACCATACATGAGTTTGTAGGGATTACTTAAAACAGTTGACCTGTGTTCCGATTTATTAGTCATTGTAGAACTCACCTCTTTGCTCTCCTCTTCAGCTTGAATTGGTTCCTCAGACTTCTTCCAAACCAAATTTCTAGCTTGGAATTTTTCGGGTTTATAGATTGTTATAAGAGTTGCTTTCCTTGGGTAATATGGATTTGATTCATTTCTTGTTGCAACTCACGTATTCCTTTCTTCCTTTGCAGCCTTCTTTTTTAAGTTCTCGTTAAGTTGCCCCCTGATCCTTGAACTTCCCTTGACTAGAACCATTGATCTTCTAGCGAATTGTGAGGTATCATCAAGGTTCAATGATACTGAAGGATTGACATCTTTAGAAAATGAATAAACGAATTTTTCCCCCAAGCTGAAAGGAACAACATCATGAGGGTGTGAAGAGGGTGGAGCCTAACCGACATAGTAATCAAATTTGCCGCTTGATTCTCCCAATGTTCCTATGGTAGAATTGCCTTCTTCATACCTTTGTTTAAACGACTTTTGTTTTGCAGGATGTTGTCTCGGATAGACAATTCGATCAAACACTTTGGGACGGTCTTGTCAATTAATCATATCAGGGCATTTGGCATAACTTTGTTGACTGCCATTCTTATCATCCTAAAGCGAAATTTTGACCCATGAAACTCTTCCTCTCGGCGGAGAATAATAATTCTGATTGATCACCTGCTTACATCAGGCACAAAGATTTGGACATTGTACTGCCTTGCCTGTAGATCTCAGGAAACCATGCCCGTCATCATAGGAAAAAGGGTCGACATCAACCTCCATTGGAGCTTTTCTTTCTCACTTGCGAATTTAATTTTTCCTTGTTGAATTGCTTATTGAATATTCTTCCTCAGCACAGTATGGTCGATAATATTATGACTCCAAGAATGATGCCACTTATAATATTTCTTGCCTACTAATTCATCTTTACTCGGAATAACCTAGCCTTCAGTCAACTTTATTTGGCCATATGCTAGAAGTTAGTAAAAAATCTCATATACAGTAAAAAATCTCATATACCTTTCTTATATTGAAGAAATAATACTGAGTATCTTTTGCCTTAGCCATGATATTAGTTTTCTCTTTGGTCTTTGTTGGTATCAACACTTGACACATGTATGGCATGTCAATCATCAATTTTGCCATAGGTACCTCAGCATACTCTATTTGACCCATTTCTTCATTGAATTTAGTCCCATTGATGAAATTCATATCATGCCTTCGCGCCTCTTGTCTTTTTCTTTTAGTAAGCTTTCATGTTTGGCCTGTGTCATTACTAACGAAAAAAGATCGTAGAAAGATTGCCTACGCATTCTTTCTTTGATAGTGAACTTCAAACTGTTAAATGCGAACTTTGCAAATGTCTTCTCAGGCCACGACACAAGACATCTATTTCTTGCCTTCTTAAATTGAGATATATATTGATCTATTGATTCATTATTTTGTTGCTTAATTACTAACAATTCTACGGCAGACACATTTGGAACAGCCTTTTGAAATTGATTATGGAACATTCTTTCCATTTGTTCCCAAGAGAAAACCGAATTAGCCGGCAAGGACATGTACCACATAAATGTGGTCTTGGAGAATGATAGCAGGAATAACCGTAATTTTTAGTGATTGTCATGCATTAAATCACTACACATTGTAGCGAACCAATTAAGATGTTCATATGTTGATTGATCATCTTCATCGGTGATAAGGGCAAACTCAGGCATTTTAAAACTTCTTGGGTACGGAATTGTATCCATCCATCCGAATATAATCTTTTGTATACGGATCTAGCATACCCCTTGTCACATCCATATTGTTGCATTGCTTGATCTAATGCCAATTGATTTTGACTGTAAAACAACACAACTGGTGCCACGACAAGTTGAATTCCAAAAATAGGTTGTGGCATTGCTTGTGGTGTGTACTGTGGTAATTATGGTTGTAATTATAGTAAAAATGGTTGTGGTAACTGTTGCAATGGTTGATAAGCTTTTTGTAGTAATTGTGGCAATGGCTGATGGGCATTTTTATAGAAATAGTTGTAGTAATTGTGGCAATGGTTGTAGTAATTATAGCAGTGGTTGAGGGGCATTTGTGGGAATGGACGTAGTAACTATTGCAATGGTTAGTGGGCATTTTGGAAATGGTTGTGGTAATTGTGACAATGGTTGACAGGCATTTTGTGGAAATGGTTTTGGTAATTGTGGGATGTCCTACCCCCTAGGCGAGGTTGGAAATCTATTTTGATTGTTGACGCCAACATTAGGTCTATATGGCGCAGGTATGAAGTTAGGTTGAAGCAAGATACTACATAGTTGAACATTGTCGCTTACTGATGATGCACATTTTGTTGAGGATTCTTAATCACTAAGCCACTATTGCCGTTTCCATTTAGGTTAGCGTGAACTGGATTAGGAAAAATACTCTCGTTAATCAGTTTTAGCCCACAAGTCTAGGTCGTACCAATGTTCTCAATTCTCTGTAATAAATCGATAGGATTGGCTTTGTTAACTAATGTTGGCCCACAAGTTTGGGTTGTACTGATCACTTCACCCCTCTGTAGGATTCTAGGTGCTGTTGGCTGTATAGCTTGTCCTACAAAACCAAATTTAAGTGGAGTGTTAATGAGTTGAGGGACATACTCGGAAGATGCCACAGTAAAGACATGATTGGCCTGACTTTGAGTTGAACTACTTGAAGCTCCTTGCCTCTTCGCAATGTCGTGGATGGTGTTGACTATTAGTGGTTTGACTATATCCGCCATGCATTTGGTAACTAGGTTGGCCAAATCATTATGTTGCTCCTCAACGATTCTTCTCATGGTAGCAATTGTAGCTGGATTTGGTTCCATTTGTCTTTTTTGCTCCTTAGTAAGTTGTCTAGGTATATCTACTTCCCTAACTTGCATTTGATCTGTTACCGATCGCACATTCCACGACTCAACATGGTCTGACCTTTTAGTAATAAGGCGTGGAGGCCAATTGTTATCAGTGACATTATCAAGATCAACTTGGCTCTAATTTCTGGTACGTGTCATTATAACTCCTCAAACCAACCATAAGGGTCCCATTAGGCGTGCCAAAAAGATGTTTCACCAAATTGTTTCCACACAAAATATCTTTCATTGAAAGTTATTCTTCGGTTTTTAATGAAAGGAGATCGGGTTTTGTGGCGATTCCTGACATGAGGTATCTAGACAAACTATGAAATCAGCTACTTTACTTCGATTGAAACTATACAAATATAAACCGTGTCAGAATTTAATCAATAACAAAGCTCATAAAGTACAATGGATACAAATATAAATAAAACTTGCCGGAATTTAATCAACTACATCGGATATCACGCCGTAATTTAATCGACGATGTAATACAAGGATAAAGATACATGCCGGAATTTAATCAACGACACGAATCTAAAAGCTACAACTAGAAAATTGAAAGTAAGCTTAAAGATAATTTAAAGATAACATTTTGTTTGATATGTGTAGAGATAGGGGTCTTTGTTAAGGGAAGGTCTAGCAATTTCCCCTTAACAATTTCCAACAGTTATGTTTCCTTAAGTAACTTCCTTTGACCTCATCTATTCTCCTTTATTTTTGCGTAGTCACTATTTCTCGACGATGTCCAGCAACTTCTACCGACCTCATATGTTCTCCTTTATTTCCATGCAGTAATCGCTAATTGATGATGTCCAGCAGCTATGCTTCTTAAGTAACTTCCATCAACCTCTTTTTTAATCCTTTATTTCCACAAAATTTACTTGTCCACGTTTTGAATAACTACCTTCCTCGTGTGGAGACGGTTTTGTAGTTATTGATGATCATTCTATGATCGGGTCTCTAAATGGTAACTATTCGCTCCATAGGGTGCATCTTCAATGCTAGTCGTCTCAATAGTTTTCAAGTTTCGAATGATAAAAGAACTCACTGCCGGTGCCCATATTGGTGGTTATGAACCGTATGTTACCATACTTTGACTACTGGACATGTGGCATTAAAGATCATTGTCATCGACATGTGTTGACTCTTGTATCCCTCGATAGAACAATATGTGCAAAATCTCACTTATGTGCAATACATGTGATTATCTTATCCCTGCTCACGTGCCATTCACATGCTTTCTTTATTCACATGCTAGACAAGATTATTTTTTGTGTCAACATTTATAATGCCTAGCTTATGTGTAAAGTATGCCCTACTTTTAAGCTATAGCTATAAAATGATCGGAGGTGGTCCAAAGAAAGGGAGCTTAATTTTTTCGGATGCCAAAGGAATATTTTGTGCTTTCATCACATCCTAACTTGCCCAATACAAAGAAAAACATGGCCCCACATTTAACAAGACTATATACTGCCTGCATCCCCAAGTTAAATATTAAATCTGTCCAACTTGTGAGGTCATTCTCGTAATGTTAAAAACAGTCTTTGGCACTTATAGTTTCTGCAAGGAAGAATAAAAGCCTATTTACTCGATCAATTCATCACAATGCCATCAAATTTTCGATTTTCACAATCGCTCGAGAAATTATCTTAATCGATTTTTTGTTCGTGTCATGAGAACCATGGCGGTTACAAAAGATAAGTCCTTGACTAATCACACGACCTAATAAAAATGCATTTGATGTCGCATGTTCGAATTCTATTAGTTATGAAACGAATCTGATTCACTATAATCGTGCAAAATCAATGCATGAGCGGCTAGGCACAGGAACCCTAGAGATGGGAAAAAAGCAATTCCTCGTTATCGTCATCCTCACCAATTATTACAAAACCCCATTTGGTACCACAAATCAGTTTCATTAAAGAATTCATGCATTTCAAATTTTATTAATTATGAAATGAATTTGACTTGCTATAATCGCACAAACTCGATGCATTAGTGGCTTGAGGCTCAAGAACTTAGAGATGGGAACAAAGCAATTCCTCCTCCTCCTCCTCCTCCTCCTCCTCATCATCATCATCATCACCAATTATTACAAAACCCCATTTGGTACTACAAATCAGTTTCATTAAAGAACTCATGTATTTCGTATTTTATTAATTATGAAATGAATCTGACTCGCTTTAATCACACAAACTCGATGCATCAGCGGCTTGAGGCTCAAGAACCCTAGAGATGGGAACAAAGCAATTCCTCCCCATCCTCCTCGTCATCATCATCACCAATTATTACAAAACCCCATTTGGTACCACAAATCGGTTTCATTAAAGAACTCGAAAGGGAGAGATGAATCAATTCTTGGCCAGAGAAAAGGGGGGTTCCTGCGCACACACAAAAGAGAACATCCTCCACACTTGCATGCATAGTAAAGTTTCCATATGAATGATGATAATTGATGAAGATGATAATTCATGGATCGCAATCATACATATATTCTTTGTTGGTTGCTTCTCCAACACCAGCTTTAAGCATTTTAAAGAAACATTAACACAAAAAAAAACACCTTTTTTTTATTCTTTATATTTTTGGCCTTGTTCTAATGTTCTCTCATATGGACCAGAAAAAGGAGAGAACTTAGCACCTGCTTCCTTTTGCGTATAATTATGAGATGCTTGACGTTGATTTTTGAGCCCTAAGCACTAGCTGGTCTCTGCCATCTGAGATTGGAGCAGAAAGGCCAGGTCACTATACTCTAGGATAGGTCCCATTATTTAACAATCATATGCTACAGCAAAAAGATAATTTATAAATATTGCGGCGTCCAAAAACAAAAAAATGAATCGATTTCTCATTTTCATGTCCATAAGAGAGGACCCCTTCTTTACTTTGAAAATGGGATCCACACGCATGCCCTAATTATTTGCTGCTCTACTAGCATTTGCTTTTTTGACCATGATGATGGCTCTAGCAATCACATGAATCAGGACTAAGTGCTCGCAAAGCACGATTCATTAATTACAACCCTAAAGCATCATGGGTTCCAATGGATACATTATGAACTCTTAGGTCTCATGTGATAGCGCGTAAGAACTCGTATACTCCGAGACTATCTAAAAAAATTTCATAATTTGATTCTAAAAGTGGGGCTTCTTTCGTCGAATATCATTTTCGTTACCTACTAAAGTACATATCAATCAATGAATTTTTTAGCATCATGTCTCTTGAATCAACTCCAAGGAATGAAAAAGATGTTGCATTTTTAAAGTTTTTAGGGTTCATAGGATGACCTTATCCCTTCAAAGAAGTTTTCAGTTGTATATAAGCTGCATTGCGATGGCCTCAAGGCTTGGCTTGGAGTTATTTATTCACGTACCTTTCATCATTAAATAGAATCGAATTAATTTCGTGCATATACAATAAAAAAATCGGTTAGTGGGCACAAAAAAAAAGAATCAATCGATTACGTTGAGAACATTTTTCTTTTCTTTTTAAACATTCTTTTTCTTTGATTTACAAATTCTCAATAAATTAAAAAAATTCAGAAAAGATTTATAAAACTTCTAATTTTATTTACACTTAACTCGTCATAAATTTTACAAGGAGGATCGCACAAAATCAATACATAACAAGATTTTCCAATATTGAAGACAAACTATGAATACACAGTATATAAAACACATGCGTTTACCATAAAATAGAAGTGTGTAATTTGATATTCCATGGCTATATTCGGTCCGGTGGCCTAAGTTGGACACATTCAACTCCCTCTCGATGGAAACAATGCAATTTGTGCAGTAACAAATGTCTAGTTCCAACCTATGGATCATAGTGAAATCTCTTTTGACACTATTTGCACACCATTCGATGGTCTATAATCTCTAAGAATTCTCACAGCTCTCTACTTTTCAGTTAGTTACCCAAATTGGGAACATTGTTGATCAAAAGTTCAAACCAGTCGTGTGTCTTAAAATCGAGATAATTGTATATATAAAGTGGGAATTTGTTAAAAGATCAAAATTCTCGAGAATTTGTTAAAAGATCGAAATTCTCGAGAATTTGTGAGAAAGTGATGAAGGTGAACGTGCGAGGGAGAGAGACCTCTATTTCGTAGGAAATTCTCTGATTTTCTTTTAAAGTTGGCCAACCAGCCGTCAAACGGTCGCCGAATCAGAGACTGCCGGGGCCTTTGAGGTCCCATTTTAATTCTTTTTGGCCCATGCCATAGCTAGCTAGTCCAAGTATTAAATGGAGCAAGCTCAGGCCCGGATTGAACTTTTACATGTTCTTGTGCTGATAAGCCCAATAACCTTGGCCTTCAAAAGGTCCATCTAGTTCAGATCACAGAGAAATGTGGCCCAGAACAGCTTTACAACATAAGTTACATCCAATGACTCTTTATTTGCGAATGCATCATTTTCGGATTGGTCGTGCCAGATATGATATGTTATTGACAACAAAAGTGAACATCTTCACTAGAGATAATCGAATCCCACCACAGTTATGTCAGATCAATGGATTTTGTGTAGTAAACTTGGTTTACAAGCATAATAATGTTTGTCATCAACCGTTCGTAGAAATAATTCATGTACTTAGAGCTCCTACATCAAATGGACAAGTAACACGTGGAGACCAATAACAATAGGGATTATCGATGTGGGAAAGTACGCAAATTAATGAATCCATTTACCAATTTTTGGCTGTCGGTGATATTTGAAAATATTCGGGATTACACCACATTTGTTCATTTCATGTCCAAATCTTTAGTCGCAGCACATTCTCCAATCCAGCCGTAATCGACAGATTATCAAGATAGTAAGTTTGTAGAGAGGCAAATTCTTGCCTGGATCAGGATCCAAATGGATTGAGTTCATCAGAGCGATTGATCATATAAATATCACACGATAAACGGTTATTATTTCTTTGGGTCCAAGGATCTGGATCCAAGGAAGTTGCTGGTTGTCTTCTCAGCTTCTTTTTTACTTAACCAAAGGAAGCTCTTTTCGGAACCTTAAATAGCATTACATGAACCATAAAACCAATCAAGATTTGCCAAATTATGTGCGCAGCAATAAAGAAGGAGATCATAATTCACCGTCCCACGAAAAGAATAATTGAGCTGTTCGCCAATAAAAGAAGTCTCTCTGTAACTACTTCAAATGGGGGAAAAGGAAGAAGATGATGCAAAGAAAGAGTGAATTCCTTGTTTAGCAAGCAAACTTATTCCTGCCTGAAATGCAAATCCAGCATTAAAGCCTCATCACCAACCAAATCAAAATCATATTAAAGGTTGTGCAAGAACTCTAAGGTTGTGCACTGATCTATTTTATCTTAATAGACACTGAAGTACTGAAGCTCACTCCATTATTGATGCACTCATCCAAACACATTATGCTGCCTTGGCCTTTTCGTCTTCTATCTTTTTTTTTTCTTTTTCCTTTTATTTTTTGGATCGAAACACTTCCTTCTTCGGCTGTGCAGCGCGCTAAGTAAAGGTTTGGCCCCTAAAAGAAAAAGTAATTTGTATAGAAAGCGCCATGAGATATCTTAGCTAAGGCAAAATTTGGTGACACACTCATATGTGGTGACTAGTGATCACCTTACGTAAATATCAAGAAGTGTTAATGGTTTATCATCATGCTCTCTCTTACTAGCATTTGCATAGCACAGCCTCAAAGAGAGACTAACGATTCAAGAGGGAAATATATTAACATGCTCCTCCACAATCAGTGACTAAGCATAGGCCATGAAGTCTGTATGATAACTTCACATTGTGCCAATCACATCTCTTTGCCTCCAGAGGTGTTCGAGAATAGAAGCCTCTCTATATTCTTTGTGAAGGCTTTTGCCACGAAACGGTTACGTGAACATTGCAGAGAAGAAAATTTTGCGACGAAACGGCTACGTGAACATTGCAGAGAAGAAAATTTTGCCCAAGGATGGGGTCTTTGCCCATCATTTCTTTGTTTCTGCTTTCTTGTTTTGGCATTTCTTCTACAGGTTAGCGGTTCTTGATGATATTCTCCGGCTTTTAAGTTATTTTTTTTCGTTAATCCCAAACTCATTTTATGATGCATGTAGTTTGGTTCGTTTCGTTTCGTGTCATTTTGGAAGAATTGTGTTTGAGAAAAATTCTCATGTTTCTTGTGCTATTAAGCCAGGAAAAAGCAGGCATTCCACAAATATTAAGGAGACATTTTCTTTGGATATAAACAGAAAATTCAATCCATTTTCCACTATTAGAGTTAACATCAAACAAGAATGGATATTATGATATAGTTACGAGAAAAAAAGTATAATCGATAAAAGAGATAAGCTTTGAGAGAAAATATACTACATTTGCTTAATTGTTGGGTAATACCAATGAGGGGAGAGCTCCCCTATTTATACGTGAGACCTCTTAATTATATCTGTTGGATCTCTCATTGATTTAGCAGTAGAGCTCTAATCTTAAGAAATATCTACGATGTATTTCCCGTTTTACCACTACAAATATCCAAGCCCCTGGAAGTATCTAGATACTATTTCTAGAAATATCTATTCCCTAGAAATATATAGATATCATTCCTATAAATATCTAATCAGTGTACATTTTTTATATTGCCCTTGGAAACATCTAGAGCTATGGGCTCTAGAAGTTTCAAGGCTTTTTGGGCTCTTGAGCCATTTATTTGGTCTATTGAGTTTAGAATTTTTTTGATATGTGACATGACATTAATAGCTTATAGTAAAAGAAACCAAGACGTGACTATGAATTTTTCACTCTTTGGGATTGAAATTCGTGTTTTCTTGAACTGATTGATGTGCAGAAGCATATGATGCGCTTGATCCTATTGGAAATATCACGATCAAATGGGACATAATGAGCTGGACCTCGGATGGTTATGTGGTGAGTGCAAGGATGATGATTTCATATGCCTTTTATTCCTGGGTTTCCTAATGTGTCTTCACTGGTTTAAACAGGCCACGGTTTCGATACATAACTTCCAGCAATATCGCCATATTCAGGCTCCGGGATGGCAATTGGGGTGGACATGGGCCAAGAAAGAAGTGATCTGGAGCATGTTGGGAGGCCAAACCATGGAACAAGGCGATTGTTCAAGGTTCCCCGGGTCAATCCCGCATTGCTGCAAAAGAGATCCGGCTGTCGTCGATTTGCTGCCTGGGACTCCGGACAATCTGCAGACAGCGAATTGCTGCAGAGGAGGAGTGCTAAGTTCACGGGTTCAGGACCCGCTAAATGCTGTGAGCGCATTTCAGATCACCGTGGGCCTTGCCGGGACTACTAACAAGACTGTGAGATCGCCCAAAAACTTCACCCTCAATACCCCGGGGCCCGGGTACACTTGCGGGTATCCAAAGCCCGTGAGGCCAACCAGATTCGTGACGCCTGATAAAAGGAGATTCACGCAGGCAATGAGTAAGCCAATTCTTATACTAAATGAAGCGCATTGCGTCATCCTGAATGTATCTGACATTTGAATCGCTTATTTTTGGCAGTGACATGGAATGTCACCTGCACATATTCTCAGTTTCTCGCGCAGAAGGCGCCTACCTGTTGTGTCTCCCTTTCATCGTTTTATAATGATAAAGTTGTGAATTGTCCACCGTGTACGTGTGGCTGCCGAAACAATGCGACGGTTTCTAGGAGATGTATACGGTGAGCTCTCGTACTTTGCTTTGAATTGTGTCTTTTCGAGACTTCCAGTCGGGATCTTGTACCAACCCACCTTCAACTCATCAATCTGCTTTCTGGTACACACGCTTACAGGTCTGATTCACCGCACTTGGCTGCTGTTGTTTCTCATCGGAGCAAATCCGCCAACACTCCTTTACTACAATGCACCAGCCATATGTGCCCAGTCCGTGTCCATTGGCACGTCAAGCTCAATTACAAGGAGTACTGGCGAGTGAAGATCACCATCACAAATTTCAACTATAGAATGAACTTCACCCAGTGGAACCTGGTTGTGCAGCATCCCAACTTGGATAACCTCACCCAGATCTTTAGCTTCAATTACAAGCCGCTGACTCCTTATGCCGGGTTAAGTATGTCGTGCCTCTAAAGACCTTGTTAGTGTCGCTAAGTTGATGAACAGGTTTGGAGTTGAGCATCTGTTTTTGCAGATGATACCGCCATGTTATGGGGAGTGAGGTACTACAATGATCTGCTCATGGAAGCTGGTCGCTTTGGGAATGTGCAATCGGAGCTTTTATTCCGGAAGTACAAGCCCAGGTTCACGTTCGATAAAGGATGGGCTTTTCCTCGCAGAATATACTTCAACGGCGATGACTGCGTCATGCCACCTCCAGACGCTTACCCATGGTTGCCAAATTCCAGTCAACTATCAGTTATCTCGACTCTATATTCAATGGCGATGATCTTGGCATCAGGTTCACTATTATGGACTTATTGATGAGTTTCAGATTAGGAACTATATACTATTTGGTGAACTTTTCTAAATTTGCTGTGGGGTTCTGTTCTATACTGAGAGGACTATTGCTATTTCTTTTGCCACTAGATCAGGGTTCAAAACCGAAATTTGGGTGCAAAATACCCATTTTAATTAACTTTTAGTCGGGCGTGGTATATAGATGAGATTACGATCGGTTCCCAATTTCTCTATAACCGCTAATTGCACCTTACAAAATTATGTCAAGTCAATGCTCTTGAGTATATGACCGTCGACATCTAATTTTGCCCACCTCTTTAAATCAACGCTTAAATGGTAAAGTGGCCAAATTAGTGCAAAAGAGAGATAAAAAATATATATAATAAAATATATCGGACCGGTTCAACTTGGCCCATCAGCCCTAATACCGATCTTTGTCTTTTAATCCTCGATTGGGCCCAGCCCTTATTGTTTATTCCTGGGCTTTTTCCCCTTGCTTTTTCCCCAGCCCTCTTCTTTTCTTTCTCTCTTCCTCGCGCTTGCAAGAAAGACTAAACAGGGAAGGGACCACAGTGAGGCAAGCTTACAGAGCAGGACGGGAACGTCGCGTTGCAGGGGGAAAGGTTTCGCGCAACAGCAGGGAGCCATTCGCAGTTTCAGAATTATGTGAGAAAAATTTAATTTGTCCAACACCCTTAGTTGGAACCTACCCACCATTAGCAGTAGTAATAGGTGGATATGACACATTTGAAGTAAGATTGGATAGCAAGTTTTGAGAACTACACATATGGTTTGTAGCCCCAAAATCAACAATAAATTAAGCTTGTGGATATAGCTGAGTAAGCATGAACATTACTAGATGTCATAGCCAGATTTCCAGTTTCAGTGCCGAAGGCGTTTGTTCCATTGCCATGTATCTGAAGTAATTGCTGAACTTGTTGAGACAAAACCTAACTTAGATTGAAAATCATTTGGATATTTTTGGACTGTCACTTTAGCTTCTGCACCCCTGTCTTTGGAAAGACGCAAATGTGGATGAAGGACCCAGCACGTCTCTTTGGAATGGCCATCACGATTGCAATGGTCACAATGAAACCGTACTAGTTTCTTGAACTTTCCTTTGGCAAACCGAGCAGTGGGGTCTCTTTGCTTCATGTTGATGGCACTGTGGGCCGATTGTTCACCGAGTTCTCCTAATATAATTGGGGCCAAAGGCGGGACCCGTCTCCTTGTTTCCTCACTTTGGATTATGGCATAAACTTCATTGAAAGTAGGCAATTGAGGACTCATAAGAATTTGACGTTTGGTGTCCTCAAACTCGGATTTGATACTTGCTAACAGCTGAAAGATTTTATCTTGTTCTTCTCCATTGATATAATCCATCGCATTCTGGGTCACAGGTCTATACTGACGAAGCTCATCCCATTGCTTCTTCATTTTTCCTAGGTGTTCGGTGAAAGATTGTGTTGCGCCTTACTTAGAACAAGCGAGTCGTTGCTGCAACTCAAAGATCCGGGATGCATTTCTGGATTGACCATACATCTCGTATATCGAATCCCATAATGCCTTTGTAGACTATGAATATACAAATATCTCGTAGATCTCCGGTTCCATGAAATTAAATATCCAAGACATCACACAGTGATCATTGGCTTGCCATTCCTCAAAAGAGGGATCTGACTCTTGAGGAATTTTTGTTCAACCAATGATGTGGCCCCAATCGAGATTGTCCACCAAGTGCAATGGTGATGCCTTGGGACCACGGCAAAAAGTTCCTCCCATTCAGTAACAAGGACGTGAGGCCGCCCTAGTTAGTCCATTTCTCCTTGTTTTAGTGTGTGTATGCTTGTATATTTATTGATTTATGGTATGGATTCAGGAGGACAAGTCTCTGGGGTCGAAAGTAGGATAGTCAGAGAGTGCATCTTTTCGTCGTCGGGGTGATCCCCAAAGCGTTGGCCAGCGGTGACGGTGTAAGGCCAGTGCTGCTCGTCGACGTTGGCAGCCTGAGTTGATGGTCGGCGGCGGACGTCCCCTTGTGTAATCACGGTGGAGCTGGCTTCGGCGATGAAGAGCTCTCGGTGAAAGAGTTCAAGAAGAAGATCACGTGCGTGGCAAAAGGCACGCAGGAGAGGAAGAGTAAAAAAAAAAGAAACAAAAGAAAAAAGAAAAGAGGGAAAACAGAAAATAAAATGGAAAAGGTCAGGTGTCGGGCGAGTCGGGTCAAATGATCCGGTCCGAATCCTTATTTTATTAATAAATAATTTAAAATTTAAAATTCAAAAAATTCAAAAATATTTAAAAATTTTAAAATGTTTAAAAATCCAAAAAAAATTTAAAAATTATGAAAATTTTAAAAAAACATTAAATAAAATATATTTAAAAAATTTTTAAAAAAAGAAAAAATCAGAAAAATCACAAAAATTCAGAAAATTAGGAAGTGTTCAGAAATCATTTTTTGGCTTAATTTCACTAGATATTAGTGTTAATTTCATTCTGAGCTTAGTTTAAAAATTTGTAAAAATTGAGAAAACCTTTAAAAATTTTCCCAAAAATTCGGACAAGCCATTAGGGCTTTTGATTGACTTTTCTTTTTAGAGACAATATTAGGTCGCTAGTTGTTTATTTTCTTTATGATTATTTGATTGTGCACCTTTAATATGTTGGTTGTTATTTTCCCTTTTTAGCATGATTAAGTCGAATTTTACATTTTTCGATAGGCCGCCTAGTATGTTAGTTTGCGAGCGATCAAGTTTAGGTACTGAAAGGACACTATTTAAATAAGTAGTGTAATCAAGTTCTCAATCTTTAGAATTTCTAGTTTTTGTGTATATCGAAATGACACTCCCACGTCTTGATTAGGGTTTCTAGCCGACTTTTGATTATGGCTAGTGGCGACTCCAATAGAATGTGTAAACTTGACAATTCTCGTCGCATGAGGTATGAGGTTTGGGAGTGCCTCAGTCCTTGAATTATTGAGCTATTTGGTTTGTCTTCCAAATGAATTGATTAATGTTTACATCTATCAACAAATATCTCTTAACCTGATCCCATCGGGACAGGTAGGTCACGACAATGACATCATAGTATTAGTGTATCTAGCTTTGTGATATCGATTCAATGAAGATATAGTATCTCTATGTTTTGCTCCACTGATTGCACTATGTGAAACTCTGTATCCTGCAGATATGCAACGGTCGAGGGTTATACTCGAATGTACTGAAGTCAACCGGCAATAGGATGAGTACAGTTAAAAACCAATGAACTTGTTACCCAAGTTTCGTGGAAAGACTTAGTCGCGTACTGTAGGCAGCATAACGTGTCCGGAAATTACCACACCAAAGGAAGAGGAATGATAGAAAGATAAGCCAATTCTTAAACATTCAGACCAAGCTCCCGTACAAGTGTACGACTGCCTCCCAATCTTTCGTTTATACTTCAAACAGTAGCCAGATCAATTTCATACATGTACCTAACAAGTAATAACTATCCATCATGTTTGTGCGGATCTTCATCCATTTGAATTCTCTGAATCAGACATGCTGGAAACCAAGTACTAAGCTCTCGTCATCCTTCCACTGTAATCGTTAAAATTATCGGGACATCACCAAAAAGCTAGAAGGCAAATGGCCAAGAGGGCGGCTCGTGATGAGGCTGGAAATAGATTCGCGGGGGCAGAATTCGGTAAATGCGGGTACTGATCCGGAGACGGCATCATGCATTCCTCCCCATTGAAATAAATTTTCCGTGGAAATGCCCAACCCTCGCTAAGTGTGAACGTGTAAGCATCTTTCTGCAGGATCATCTCCGATTGCACGTTCCCGTCCGGCCCAGCTTCCATGATGACGTCATTGAAGAACTTTAGCCCATAGAACATGCCAGTGTCATCTGTAGAAGAAATTACAGTTAAATGATATTGCTGAAGATTGTTTTCCCAAAGAAAATGCAGAGGACAGCAGCAAAAATTTCTTCTGTGAGACTTACTCATAGATTTGTACGGGACAAGCGGCTTGTAGGCGAAGCTGAAAACTTGGGTGACATTGTTCAGATTTGGATGCTGGGCAACGAGCGTCCACTGAGTGTAGTTAACGAGGTAGTTGAAATTGATGATGGACATCTTTATGCGCCAATAATCTTTGTAGTTGGTCTTGACGTGCCAATGGACCCTGATGGGGCACATGTGCTCTGTGCACTGTAGTATTGGATTGTCGATTGTCGGGGTAACAATGCTTTGTATCATCGGAGCGCTCCTGCAATAAGAGATCAGTGAGAATAAGTATCTGCCGGACCAGAATGTAAATCAAACTTACATATGCAAGATCACGTGCTACACTAAATTATAGGACAAAATAAATGGAATGTCGATGCATCTCTATACCCGAAGCTTTTGAGATAGCAAATGAGCTTACTCGACGCATTTGTTTTTGTTCTGGCAGCCACAAGCACAAGTTGGACAAGGAGTAATCGTGGAGTTATAGAAAGATGACATGGAGACGCAACATCTTGGGTACCGAGATGCCACCAGCTGCGAGTATGTACACGTAATATTCCACGTCACTGCAAATCCCGGCAAAATATTAGATGGTCCGCCATCTGCGGGAAATTCAGAAGGCCAATGCCACAATTTCAGATAAAGTGACTGTCCTAGTACATGTAAACTCTTTCAGACACCTGCAATCAAGCCCTAACTTTCGATGCGTTCCTCTGAATTCATTGCTTTCTTCTCTCCTTAATTATAACTTTCGACGCATCCTTCTGATTTCATTGCTTTCGTCTCTCCTTAGTGAATGGAACGATTTTATTTGGCTATCACAATATCGATATCAGACTTACTTAGTGCTTGAGTTTTCCTGCGACCGTCTGGCGACAGAAAAATCGAAGATGGAACAATTGTCGCTTGGCTGCAAGAGTAGCCCCCTCCAGGAGCTGCCAGTGTGATGTTCTTGGGCAGTTTCACTGTCTTATTCGAAGTACCAGAAAGCCCGACACTGATCTGAAACGATGAGACCGCGGCTGAAGGGTCTTGTCCCCACGATGCCACAACTCCGCCCCTACAGCAATTAGCAATCTGTTGATTGTAAGGTACCCCAGGAAGCAAGTCGACCACAGTGGGATTCCTCATGCAGCAATGTGGTATGTTCCCCTTGAACTTAGAACAGTCTCCTTGTTCAGTGGCTTGAGCTCCCACCATGGACCAGATCACTTCTTTCTTGGACCAGACCCACCCCAGTTTCCATCCGGGGCTCATTATGTGTCGATACACTTGGAAATTGGTCATTGTCACCACCGCCTGATAACATCGACAAAAAACCAGAATGCTTGCACATATTAGTCCAAACTCTGTTACTTGATCAGTATGTCACAATCTTACTATCTTTCAAATTTCCCTTTATTTGGGCGATACTATTTTGTTGTGTCCTGCAACTTTATCATTGTATCTTATGCATGATCTGGTGGAGATGATTACTTACGACGTAACCATCGGCAGTCCAGGACATGACGTCCCATTTCATTGTTATGTTCCCAGTAGGATCCAGGGTATCATAAGCCCCTATAATCAGGCGATGCCAAAACAAAAGTCAGCAAAATCCCGGTAATCGGGCATGAAGAAGATTAACATGTTGTACCATAAGAAGCACATTATAATTAGCCGCTCACCTGCATGGGAAAAGAGGATTATACATATAACAGAAAGGAGAGTGTGATGGAGTTTGCTTCTGCAAACCATTCTTCAGGTTCACCAAAGTTCCTGGATTCCACAGAATGCCAATAGTGAAGATTTGTCAGGTCCAATATTCAGTATCTGACTATTTATGCAAATTATGCTGTCTAAACTAAAGATGTTTTAAAAGATGGCTCACCTACTGTACTGTTGCACACGGTGTGAATATTAACGTCGTTTTCTTGTCTAATACTTTGTATTCTGTATATGATATGTCTGTTGCAATTGATTAAGATTTTCAGAAGCCAAGCTCAGCTGATGAACGACTCGAAACACATGGGAGATTTTAAATCAGAATGTCAGGAAATATAATAGCCCCTCGGTCAACTCCCTTTGATGTAGGCTTCTCAATGACTCTTGATAGATGCAAAGTGCGAAGTGCAAAATCTATTCTTTATTTGCAGCTTTGTCACATTGGCCTACTCAAAAACCGTATCAGTATAGTACCTAAGGTGATTGTACGTTGCCATAGGATGAGGAAGAAAACGAAAACATATGACGTCTATATACTCGAGTCTGCATAACTTTACCTAGACGTATACCATCAGACGCTTATAATGCGAAGTGAATTTTTCGTGACATGGGAAGCGTAATGCGTGAATATTAGCACAAAGTACACGAAATGCATGTGATCGCTTGAGACCCTTACTAATTAAAATAGTCAACAACAGAATGAAAACTGCCCCTCACTTTCCTCAGGCATATTCTAGTAATGATTAATCAGTGGTCTTCTGGCTTTTGGTATCAATTAAGACATTTGAACTGGTTGATGGGTGAGGTGAGAGCTGGAATAGGTCGTCAACTTCCCTTGTGATGAAGACTCATCAACTGTCTGGAATTCCACAATGATGGATCAGCAAAGAAACTGCACCATCTATAAGTTGAAGGGGGTTTAATTGAATTTTGCACCGAATAGATGTCATTGGATTAGTCATCAAAACCAAAATTTCCTCTTCAATTTAACCCACCTGCGTGGTGTAGTCATGAGCAACGATACTAAGGGTCCGTTCAGTTCAACTTTGCAAATGAAACTTGGGAGAATGTAAATACTTTCAGATTAAAGCTCCATGAGGAAATGCAAATGGCATTTGATGAAAAATCCTTTGTGAAGCTACTTTGACTCAAATAGTGTTTGGCAAATTTTTTTTGCAAAGAATTTTTGGAAATTTTCTGTTTTATCAAGAAAAAACTTATCCTACCCTTCGTTAGAGCCTGCGAAGACCTACAGTAGCCGACAAGCTAAATTTGGCGCCGGCGGCCGTCGCCCGAGATTGGGCAACCACCGGTGAGCTAGATTTGTCGCCGGGCGACCCTCGGTGAGGGTTGCGCAACCCTCTTGGAGTTGGGCAACTGCCCAGGCGCTGTCGGCCTGGGTGGTCGTGCGACCTCGCCAGCCCGATTTGGTGTTAGTTGCCCTTGCTGGCGCTCTCACACAAAAGATGAATAGTAATAAGAAGGGTAAAATCGGAATAAGCCATATTAATAAGTGAGGGTAATTTGGTGCTAAAAAAGTTGGTTTTAGCATTTGTCGCGACCCTAAAAAAATTTGTTCAATTCTCGGGCTAATGGATTATTAAGATTGAACTTAACTCGGGCCCTCCCAAGCCCTACCAATTCGCAACTTAGGGTTTAAGTTCTTAACATGCAATCATTTTCATGCTTGGAGTCGCCACTAATCATTTTACGGTAGGTCGATTAGAAACCTAAATAAAACATAGGGAGATATGTTTTATGCCTACGAACCAGAGATTCTAAGTCCGGGGACTTGATTACGCTAGATCTAGTCTAACGCCCTTTCGGTACCTTTTCATTTCAAAAATATTTTGGCAGGCAGTTTGGATCCATTTTAACCTAATGTCACTAACATGTGAGGTGTTCATGCGGGTGCGCAAACCATCAATTTAACACCCATAAATCAAAGCGGTAAATAAATTGCAAGTTTAGGAGAACAACTTACCCGGGATCCAGCAAGCGTCTGCATTGTTAGCGAAAAATCATACAGACAGTCCTAGTATGATTTCTAATTAACAAAGCATTCACTCAAATTCTCTTTTTTGGATTTTCACTTTATTTAAATGAAACTTAAACTATATGCAATGACGTGCGATAATGACATGCGAAATAATGCAACCTAACATGCATATTATATGTCATGCGACGACGTGACCTAATTTTAATGACGTGTGAATGAATATTTTTTTGGTATTTTCTAATGAATGAAATTCGGAATTAAAAACATGCCTAATTTAACATGCAACCTAATGACTTTCTATTTTTGGTATTTTCTGTTTAAAATTCGAAATTCAAAAATACCTAAATTAACATGCAATCTAAGATGATTCAATCTATCCTAGAACGACTTATTTTTGGGATTTTTTATGAAAATTCGGAATAATAAAATAACGTGAATAATCCATTAGGACTTGAAATAATGCCTAATTTAAATTAGGAAACTTGCCACGTTAAGTCCTAATTTAAATTAGATATTTATCTCATCCTTCGGGATATATTCAAAAAAACCTAGACATGCAAAAATTCTAATTTAAATCAAAACAGAAAATTTTTTTTATTTGAAAAGGAAAACAATTTAAAACAAGGATGACAATCAAATTCAAATCAACCACGCGATCCGCCATATTTGTTTCAAACTCTGATTAGGCACAAAAATCAAATTATCGGTCATATCTAAAGGGTTATAGATATTAACGGATAATTGATTATTCAAATTTGGAAAGCGAATCGAAATCATTATCGTATTCAAGTGGTTATGAATAGAATAATGATTTCTTCCGTACCGCCGCGTATCGGACTTTAGGGTTAAAGTCGGATAGACGTCCCGATACGTTGCTAAATTAGGAAACGATTCCTAATTTGAATATTTCAAATATTGCAGATATGAACATTATCTTAAGACATCTAACGGATATACATGCAATATTCCAAACAATTCAAAACTAGGAAATTACATATTCAAAATTGCATCGGATAATCACCTTACCTAATTTAGATAATTACCAAATTTGAATTGGCTCGGGATGACGTCTTTGCGGATCGGGATCGGGATTGGCGACGGCGACGAGACACGGCGCCGGCGGGACTCACGGCAACACAGCGGGGGTGACGGCGAGGCGGCTGTTCCGGCGAGCTGAGGCGTCTCCGGCACGGGCGTGAACAGCGGCGAGGGAAGCAGCTGGTTCGGGTGATCGGCTGGCTACTGTTCCGGCGGGAACAGTGTACTCCGGCGATGGGGGAAAGGAACGGCGCCGGCGTTCGGGAGCTGGGCGAGCGCCGAAGGAGGGGCTGTGCTTGGTGATCAGCGGCTGTGAACGGCGCCGGGCAGTGCACGAGCACGGCGGCGCACGGCGGGACAGCGTGAGGCTCTCGATGGGCAGCTACGTGTGGTGCTTGGCGGGCGGACGTCGGCTCCCCGACGAGGACCGCGGCGCGAACAGGGACACCGGCGTGGCTGTGGTCGTCTCAGCAGCAAACGGCAGAAGGCGCAGCAGCAGCGGAGCTCCGGCGGACGGCAAGGCTGGGACGGCGTCTGGTGATCGGCGGAAAGCAGCGGGGCAACGTGCAGCGATGCTCCGGCTTCGATGAGACTCCGGCAAAGCAGAGCTCCGGGCAGTAGCGACGCCGGCGAGAGGGCTGAGGCGGAGGCTCACGGTGGTTGGCGCGGTGAAGCTCACGGTGTCTTCCACGAGGCAGCAGGGAGCAGCGACGGTGTAAGGCGGCAAACGGCATCGTGGGAAGGTAGAACAGCGGCGGCGACAGTCTCCGACGAGGGGCAGCTGGCTGAGGCGCGGCGGCAAGGAGCCGTGAGGCTCCGGTGGCCGCGCGATGACCGGCGTGTCTCTCTCTCTCCCTCTTGCTCTCACTCTCAAAATTTCTGATCAGCAAAATTATCATCTGTCCCCCCTATAATTTGACCTAATATTATGTATATATAGACTAATCTAGGTCAAATTAAATGGGCTTAATTAACCTAATGGGCTTAGAATTGGGCTTGGGGCTTAATTCAATTTAAATGGGCTGCATTAACTTGGGCTAAGCCCAAATTAAAACAACCAAGCCCACGTGACGTGAAATTCCCGGCCCTAGCATTCCCGAGCGAACCGAGTCTCGTCCGATAAAATTTAAGTTCATTGCCATCGCCAATTTGATGCAAATGCAATTAAATTAAAAATGAACCTAAACTATATGTTATGCAAAAATCAAATATTTTTGTTTAGGGGTTAAAATTAATCCCTAATTTTCTATGCAAATTTAAACTAAATGCATGTCGGTAAAATTTAGGTGTCAACAGCTGCCCCTCTTTGAAGGTGAGCTCGCAGAGGTTGCATTCAAAGATTAAATGATACCTAAATTTCAACCATGTAAAGTGCAATGAATGTTATTTTTGTCGGGATTATGAGTCCCATTTTTTAATGCAATAAGAAATGATGCATGCTGACATGAAAAGAAAACATACCTGGAATTACTTACCTGACTGGTACGAGATAAAGCAATTCGAGGCACAACTCAGCTTTGCTTGTTGTTTGGCAAATGTCTGGGCTCAGTCCCATATGTATTGCCTGATAAACTGTTGATGAATGTCGGTGATCTGCAGTTAAGTCAAAACACACGAACAGAAGAAAACTCAACGTATCCAATCATCACCTGGATTCGTGAGATAAAAAAAGTGTAAAAACGTTCCGACCTTTACAAACCACCTATACATCGCCATAGGTATTTGTAAAGATTTGGCCGCTGCGCCTATACATCGCCATAGGTGCGTCACGGGGGAACTAGAGGATATTCCGACCCTTATGAGACGCCTATACATCGCCATAGGTACTCATAAGGATTTAGCCGCGTCACTTATACATCGCCATAAGTGAGACACGGGGGAAAACCTGGGGGTTGAGGGAATATTCCGACCTTTATGAACCACCTATACATCGCCATAGGTATTCATAAAGATTTGGCCGCTCCACCTATACATCGCCATAGGTGAGTTGCGGGGGAATATCCGGGGGAGAGAGTATTCCGACCTTTATAAGATACCTATACATCGCCATAGGCACTTATAAAGATTTGGCCGCCGTACCTATACATCGCCATAGGTATACCGCGGGGGAATACTCGAGATTAAAGAATAATTCCGACCTTTACTAGACATCTATACATCGCCATAGACACTAGTAAAGATTTGGCCGCTTCACCTATACATCGCCATAGATGAGTTACGGGGGAATCTTCTTAAGATTAGAGAAAAATTCCGACCTTTACAAGATACCTATACATCTCCATAGGTATTTGTAAAGATTTGGCCGCGGCACCTATACATCTCCATAGGTGTCTCACGGGGGAATCCTCTCGAAATTGTGTGAAAACAATGATTTTGGTGAACAAACGGGCTAGCCCGAATGTTCGAGGGTTCCTTGACAAAGTACCTGGATATCATCAGAGGTACCTGAAAAGGCTTGATCAATAAATACCTGAACATCATCAAAGGCATCTAGAGATCGTAACAAACTGATTCAACGTGGGGGCCTGACGATTGCTCGAACAGGTTAGGGATATAGAGATATACTTACCTGGTGATATCTCTGATTCCTGAGAGTGTGTCTCCTGTTAGACACGACTTTAAACAACATAGAATATGCATTCATGGACAAGCAAGAACACTCATATTCATGCACTATGATTCCAAACTGTTTTTCATGCACGATGGTTCTGTCAAATCGGCATTATAAATTTCGTTGGGGAAAAATCATGACAAGACAATCCGAACTCACAAGCGGATATCTTGAAAATGTCGAATGAGGGACTTTCGATCCGAAAGGGCTTTCACTCATTCTTATCGAAAAAGCTGATTTACTTGAGAATCGCTCATTTTCACTTTCATCATGTCGACAAGGGTCTGAGTATTCTCGCAAGCGGTACGACTTTACCAATCCAAGAGGTCTTTACCAGGACTGTAACATGGGCTTGGTCAACGGCTTATCAAAGGGGACTCTTCGAGTCGAAGCTATTGAAAGAAAATACTCTGCAATTATCTCCGGGTTTACAAGTCAAGAACCCTGCAACATGAGATAGAAATGTACTTGCTCGCACTTCTTCGAGCTAAGCTTATAAACATCTGAAATTCTACGTTAGTTCAAGTGCCCTAATCTGAAGAGACTTTGTAAGGGACGTAACGTAGGCTCGGTTTATGGGTTGAGAAACGAATGGATATATCAGGCTCAAAATGTATGATTGGGGTGAATAAGTTGGTGATCATCTTGGCATTGACACCGGTCTTCTTCTTCACCAAAGATTTTCTTCTCAGTAAGCACTCCATTGGCTTCGAGAGTTCATCACTTGATTTCTCTAAGACTTGTCTACTGGGGATTTTGACATGCCGTGTCTTGACACATTTTTTCTTGGGCATTGGCCTTGCTTTTACCAGGCACACTGCTTTTCTTGCCCCTTTTCCTCTTTTCTTCCTCTTTTTCTTTTTTTTTTTCTTCCCCTTTTTTGAATGGACATTGACATACAATGTAAATAGTGGCTAGCTAATCTGCCTGATTAAGTCGCTGTTTGAACTCGGAAACCTCTTGCTTTCAATCAATGCTCTAGATATGCTGCTTGAACAATGATGACTTCTTGCCTTGCCCCAGTGTAGGGGATGATCACCAACTGGGTTTATATGAAACGAATTTGCAGGCTCAATTGGGCTTAGCAAAGGGTAAAGTATGTATAGGATAGAGAAAGAAATGCTCTTCGTCATCCTAAGGCACTTGAATTTTCGCATGAATTCATCTGAAAAAGCAACACTCGAAGATTGATGCAAGTGAGAGCAAGAAAATTTCTATTCATTTTTCACCTTATGTTACTGACTTATTCCAGTTTGCCCCAATATGGGGTGGTTCTTGACAGGGGTAATTTGAACAAATATCTCCAAACATTTAGGCTCAAAGAGGTTGAACAATGGATAACCTGTAGTGTTTTAAGGTAGAGAAATGAAATGCCTCTTGTCATTTCGGTCGCCGTACCTTTTGCGAGAAAACTCTTTTCCTTGCAAACATGGAATTTTTACACTCAACTCCCTGGGGAATTTTTCATTTTTTCTTTTCCTACTCAACTCACTGGGGATTTCCATGGGACAGTGTGTAGGATAGGGCTTGCCTTTCATCGTCTCGATGTACCTCATTCGACACACTCAAGTCATTTCGCACGAATTATCAGATTGTCTTAAATAGACTTCCCCTTCGAAATCAACAATGCAAACTGACAAAATGATCATGCAAAAATTAAAGCCCATGCAAACATTTTGGACCAAAATTGATTGAAATGATTTATTCATCATTGAAATGTTTGCAATTCAGAACAAGAAACCAAACATTGGAAAACTTTTGCTGCAAAACGGCAGGTTTTATCAAGGATAGTACATCTTCACAGCGTCAGAGTTAACAGGGTTGGAAAACACACGACCATCCATCTCTGCAAGAATCAAAGCACCTCCAGGAAGTACCTTCTTAACTACATATGGGCCGATGTAGTTTGGAGCAAATTTACCTCCGGGAACAGGGAAGATTGGCAGCACCTTTCTTAGGACCAGATCATTTACCTCGAAGTGTTTTGGACGCACTTTTTGGTTGAAAGACCTAGCTATCCTCTGCTGATAGGTTTGACCGTGGCAAATGGCCCTCAGCCGTTTTTCATCAATCAGGTTCAACTGCTCGTGTCTCTGTTGCATCCATTCCGCTTCAGACAACTCCACCTGGGATAAAACACGCAGGGAAGGGATCTCCACTTCAACGGGCAGAACAGCTTCCATGCCATACACCAGAGAAAAAGGGGTCGCACCGACAGAGGTTCGAATGGAAGTTCGATATGCCATCAATGCAAACGGCAATCTCTCATGCCAGTCGCGATAATTCTCGGCCGTTTTAGCCAAGATCTTCTTGATGTTCTTGTTAGCGGCTTCAACTGCTCCATTCATCTGTGGACGATAGGGAGATGAATTCAAATGACGAATCTTGAACTCATCGAACAACTGGTCCATGAACTTGTTATTCAAATTCGTCCCATTATCAGTGATAATAGCCTCGGGAACACCATAGCGAGCGATTATGTCTCGCCTGATAAATCTCACAACATTCTTCGCAGTGACGCTCGCATAAGATGCCGCTTCAATCCATTTAGAGAAATAATCAATTGCAACCAGGATGAAGCGGTGTCCATTTGACGCCTTGGGGTTAATAGGGCCAATCACATCGATGCCCCACATTGAAAAAGGCCATGGCTCGGACAGCTGATGTAACTCTGTGGGAGGAACATTTATTTTGTCCCCATGAACTTGACAACGATGACACGTCCGAACATGTTGGATGCAGTCACCTTCAAGACTGAGCCAATAATAACCCAATCTCATGATCTTCTTAGCCAGCATGTGGCCATTCATGTGTGGACCGCATATTCCTTCATGTACCTCTTGCATGATTCTGGTAGCTTCAGCTGCTTCTACACATCTAAGCAGAATCGAATCATAGGACCTCTTGTACAGTTTCTCACCACTGACAAAGAACTTCGAGGCCATTTTCATTATATACTTCCTGTCGGCTGGAGTACTTCCTTCAGGAAATTCTCGCTTCTGGATATAGTTCATGATATCGTAATACCATGGTCTTTCATCAGGTTCTCCGGTCACAGCCATACAGTAAGCCGGCTTTGTCAAGACTTCAATCTTCAGGGGTTCTACCTCTACTCCACCGGTCACTTGCAGCATAGAAGACAACGTGGCTAGCGCATCAGCGAACTGATTATGGGACCTCGACAAATACTCGAAGGAAATGTCTTCAAATTCCTTTATGATTTCTTCGAGGTATTCATGGTATGGCACTAGCTTGGTGTCTCTCGTCTTCCATTCTCCTACAGTCTGGAGAATAATCAGAGCAGAATCACCGAACACTTTCAATTTGGATACCCCCATTTCTACTGCGGCTTGAAGTCCGAGGATACAAGCTTCGTACTCGGCTATATTATTGGTACACGGGAACACCAACTTCGCTGCTACTGGATAATGCTGACCATCTGGGGATATCAAGACTGCCCCAGTACCAGAACCAGCTAGGTTTACAGCTCCGTCGAAGAACATGGTCCAGGTGTCTTCTTTTATCAACAGAATACGGTCTTCTGGGGAATATCCATCATCATCCGAGGTTCCAGGATTCTCGGCCAATATATCAGCAATTACCCGGCCTTTGACTGATTTCTGTGACATCATTTGAACATCAAACTCCGAAATCAAAATCTGCCACTTGGCTAACTTCCCTACCAAAGCCGGTTGATCAAGTAAGTACTTGATGGGATCATTCTCAGTCACCAGGAGAGTCTGATGATGCAGTGTATACTGTCTTAGCCTGTGTAACACCCATACAAGTGCGGCGCAAGTCTTCTCGGCTTCAGAGTAGTTCAGTTCCGAGACAGTGAACTTCTTGCTCAAATAATAAATGGCTCGCTCCTTCCCATCTCCTGGATTTTTCTGGGCTAACATAACTCCCAGAGACTCGCTGTGGATCGTGAGATAGAGAATCAGAGGTTGCCCCGGCACTGGAGGGACTAGCACTGGTGGTTTCATCAAGTACTGCTTCAGTTCCCTAAATGCTTCTTGACAATTATCATCCCATTCCACCTGAGCATTCTTCCTTAGAAGCTTGAAGAACGGTTTAGCAGTTTCGGAGAGCTGGGAAATGAATCGGGCTATATAATTCAGTCTGCCCAGGAGGCTGCGTACTTCTTTCACGGTGGATGGGGGTTGTAGCTCACATATAGCCTTCACTTTGGAAGGATCGATTTCGATGCCCTTACTGCTTACTACGAACCCAAGTAGTTTGCCCGACGTTGCCCCGAATACGCACTTGGCTGGGTTGAGACGGAGCTTAAATTCACGAAGTCGGTCAAACAGCTTCTTCAGGGTATCAACATGACTCTCTCCGGGTCGAGACTTGGCAATCATGTCGTCAACATATATCTCAATCTCCTTATGCATCATGTCGTGGAACAAAGTCACCATGGCGCGCTGATATGTTGCCCCGGCATTTTTGAGGCCGAAGGGCATGACCTTATAATGAAACGTTCCCCAAGGGGTAATAAACGCCGTCTTCTCTTTATCACTGTCTTTCATCCTTATCTGATTATAGCCCGAGAAACCATCCATGAAAGAAAACAGTTCGAATCCAGCAGTACTGTCCACGAGAACGTCTATATGCGGCAATGGGAAATCATCTTTAGGGCTAGCCTTGTTCAGGTCGCGATAATCGATGCAAACCCGAACTCGGCCATCTTTCTTCATGACTGGAACGATGTTTGCCACCCAAGTAGGATATTGGGTGACTTCGATGAATCCCACCTTCAAGAGCTTCATGACCTCCTCCTCAATTTTCTTTGAAAGCTCTGGCTTAGTTCTCCGCAGCCTCTGCTTCTTGGGTGGCATGCCCGGATTAGTAGGCAGGCCATGCTCCACAATGGAAGAGTCTAAACCCGACATATCGGCATACGACCAGGCAAAGATGTCCTGGTAGTCTTTCAGCAGTTGGACTAAGCGTTTGGCCTCATCTTCGGGAAGGGTTGCCCCTATCTTGACCTCCTTGGTCTCTCCAGAGTCACTCAAGTTGACGGTAATAGTTTGATCTGCCGCCAGGACTTTAGGTCTTTCATGGTGCTCTAGGTCACGCTGAATATCTAAGGAGTCATCAAGTTCTCCGGCATCATCTGGATCAAGCTCGACGGAATATGATTCACCGGATCGGACCGTTCCCATACCCTCATGTATCATAAGATTGCCCCTGAAACATAAAGCAGCGGATTCAGAAGGACAAACAGGGCTAATCATCGCATTTTTGCAAGATTTTTGTTGTAATTTTTCTGTGTTTTTGATTTTCTGAAATTCATTTCAAAAAGTTTTATCACGAGGAAACATGAAGAAGTCCAGGCCTCAGAGTTCTCCTTGGACTATATTTTCTTTTATCGGTTGGATATCATCACCGGGCTGGTTTGATGTACCTCAACATGCCCTCAAAAAATGAGAATAAAACTTTGTAATTTCATTGATTTTTGAAATGAATTACATTTATTGAATGGAAATTGCAATAATCAAAATCTAGAAATGAAAATGCAAACAGCACCCGAAATGGGGCGAATCCTAGAAAGCGGTAAAAATTCCCACGCAGGGGAGTGTGCGAAAAGTAAAAGTTGTTACTCTTGTGGGCCAGCGCCCATCCCTTCTAACGGTCCTTCCTCGACAACTCCAATGAAGACGTCGTCGAACAAGGTAGTGATTCCTTCTATCGCATCGTCGGGGTCTTCTATCTTTAGATCATCCATGCCTCCCCATCCGTCAGGGACAATGTCGCGGGGATCCGAATAAAAGCTTGGGGGCGCCGAGTACTTCACATAGAAATCAAACTTGCCACTCGGTTGCCCCAGCGTGTCGATTACTTCCGTCTCTTCGTGCATCATCCTCGCTGGACCCGGAAACGTGGTGCGGATATGTGGAAGCATCCTACCACGCGCAGTTTCTTCATTATTCGACCCTTGATTGGATCGCTGTCCGTTCTGCTCAGCTCCTTGGCCTCGACCTTGACCGTATCCTCGTCTCTCATTGTTCAGCGTAGTTGGCCCTTGATACCCCAATCCAGAAGTGCGGGGTCTTTGGGAGACTTCGATCGGTCGGCGGATACCTTGACCATCCCTGCCAAGGCCTTCGCCCGGCATAAAGCCATGCGAGACCATTATTCTTCCGACCATAACAGCAGCATTCGACACCTCAGGGACTGGTGGCGATGATCCTCTAGACGCGTGAATGGTCGATACAAGCTCGAGCGACTGGTAACTCGATTCAATTTTGCAGTCCGGCTCGACATAGGGGATAGCCGCTGCGTGATAGATTGGGTGTTCCTCTTCGCCGTGGACAATTACTAACTTCCTTTCCACCACGAACTTCACCTTCTGATGCAGACTGGATGGGACAGCTCCAGCAGTATGAATCCATGGACGACCAAGTAGAAAGTTGAATGCAGTGGGAATGTCCATAACCTGGAATAGGACGTTGAACACGGTCGGCCCAACCTGTATGTCCAGGTGAATTTCTCCCATAACCTCTTTCTTTGTTCCGTCAAAAGCTCGCACGGAAGTCTTTGCAGCATTTATCCTCGAGGGATCTACCTTAAGGCGATGTAGAGTCGCCAGAGGGCAAATGTTGAGGGCCGAACCGTTATCGATTAGGACCCGTGCCACGTGCGAGGCCTTGTACTTGACGGAAATGTACAGGGCCTTGGTATGTCCTCTGCCTTCTAGAGGGAATTCCTCATCCGAAAAGGCTATTAGGTCTTTGAGGAGTATGGAGCCCACAAACTCTTTCAGTCTCTCATGATCAATCGTCTCAGGCACATGGACTTCGCTTAACACTTTCATTAGGGCTTTCTGATGCTTGACCGACGTCTGAAGAAGCTCAAGTAGAGAAATTTGTGCGGGCATCTTGCGCAATTGCTCGACAATGCTATATTCACTGGCTTTGATGACAGCCAGAAACTCTTTAGCCTCTTCATCAGTGACCGGCTTTGCGGGTTGAGCATTGGCTTGGCCATAACCACGTCCGGACCTAGTGACCAAATCAACATCGAGGCTGTAAGACCAAGGAACTGCCCTATTGTCAGAGTACCCATAAGGTTGAGGAATCTCGATCACTATCTCTTCATCAGCTGCGGGGGTGTCTATCTCCTCGTCATCAGTTGCGTCCTCGAGCGGAGGCATGTCCTCGGGCAAAGGATCGAGCTTATCCTTCCCGGCGTTTAACGTGGCGAACTCCTCGTCCCAGTCAATGATGACCTCGGAGATGGTGGACACGATGCCGGTATGGTCGGCATAAACAATCATCTTAGCTTCCACCATCGCTGAGACTCTTTCCTTCATGATAGCCAGGGGAAGGGCCTCATTACCCGGGTAATACCCGGCTTTCACCAGTTCACCGTAGACCTGAGCGGTGTACACCTTGACGTTTTTTATTCGACTAGCATCGAAACAGAATATAGCATTCACATCGCCCGCGTGGTCAGGAAGCGGGTTACTCTGAACATTTGGTTTGGCGGACTGGAATGAGAAAGCCTTCGTGTCCAGGAGGTTCTGGATTCGGTGCTTGAGGGCTAAGCAATCGTCGGTCGAGTGTCCGACCTCACCCATATGATAATCGCATTTTTTCGACGGGTCGAAATTACGATACTGCTCAGGATTGGGTCGCTTTGGCTCGTTGGTGAGTAAACCTTTCTTCCGGAGCACCGCCAACACTTGTGACAATGAACCGGGGAGGGGGGTGAATTGTCTCCTGTTGTTCCACCTCTGGAAAGGTTGACGGCTCGTGTTTTGCTGCTGAGCTTCAGCCACCTGAATTGCCGGGGCAGGATTAGTATTCCGCCGGCTTGGTTGGTTATAAGCCATATTCACTTCCGCAGCCGGCTCTTTCTCCTTTCTTGCACTGTATCTCTTGGTTGACGCAGACGGCTCGACAAACCACCCATCCTTCAGTCCTATCTCGATCTGTTCGCCTATGGGGATAAGTTGGTTGAAGTTGTCAGCTGGAATGGCGACCATTCGATTACGGTACTCGAACGGGAGAGTTTTGACAAACATCCTCTTGAGCTCACTGTCGATAGGTTCCGGGACAACCTGAGCGGATAAATTTCTCCACCTGATGGCATAGTCTTTAAAAGACTCGGTCTTCTTCATTTGAGCCCGCTCGAGATCGTCACGGGTGGGAGCGATGTCCGTTATGAACCGGTATTGTTTGAGGAACGCTTCACTGGCTTCCTTCCAGCTTTTGAGGCTATTGATCTTCTTCATGAGGTACCAGTGCAAAGCGGGGCCAGTCAAACTCGCTTGGAATGCATGGATCATCAGAAGCTCGTTGTCAACGTACGAGGTCATTTGCACGTGGTACAACTGCAGGTGAGCTTTCGGGCACGTGGTGCCATTGTATTTATCGAAATCCGGCATCTTGAACTTCTTCGGGATCTTAATCTGGGAGTACATGGACAAGTCAATCGAGGGCGAATCCTGCGAACCTTCCAGCTGTTTTACTCTCTCCTCGAGCTTGTTGACTCGTTCATCCGGCTTCGGTTTGTCGACAATAATCTGGATAGGGTCATCCTCCAGGTCGGGAATTTCTTCATCTTCATCCTCGACATCGACATTCTTTGCGCTTATATGTTTCGGGACTGACACTCCAGGGGATGTCGGAACAGGGACCGACCGAAGAGCCTTGATCTCAGCGGTCATTTGTTGCATGGCGGCGGCGAGTTGATTGATCTGGTCTGCCATACCATTAACACGCTCTTGCAACTCGGTTTGATCGGCCATTCTAGCTCTTGACCGCGTGCGAATAGGTGAACGTGATCGGTCCGTAGTTACCTAATTTGAAAATGAAACAGGGCATCCGTAAGCATTAGGCAAAAATCATACGCCGATCCATGACATTAGTCTAGCCGCTTTGAATTGAAAAGACCCCTTTATTGAAATGACGAAAGTTTTTACATCGACTAACGACTTGAAAGCAAACTGAATTAAAAGGAAACGACGAAATTCCTAAGCAAATTAAAAACCGAAATGGAAATGAAGAAAAACAACTTCAAGCTTCAACTCATTTTTTTCTTTTTTTTTCTTTTTTTTTTTAAGCTTGATCTATAGACATATGGGAGGCGACATCCTTCTTCAGCTGCTCATAAGCCCGAGCTATCTTGGCTGCCTTCTCTTCAGCTTCCTCGACCTTCCTTTTGAGGCGGTTGTTCTCTGAGCGATTGGCGGACTTGAGAGGCACCTTGGGTATCGTCGGGCGTATCTCCTGAGGGATCTTGTGTCGTCGGATGTACTGGGTCGTCGCGAAGTAGGACTTCTGCTCCCCTTTTAGCTCTCCTTCGGGTCGGGCTATTTTTAAAACACGACACTTCTTCCACATCTTCTGGAGTTGAGCTATGGTCCCTTCATGTTCCTCACTCTGGTCTGAGAAATCGGCACGGAGGAGCTCGGGTTGTAACGCCGGAGGGAGCCCCTGAAGAATCTGGTATTGTCGGGAGACTCTGGCGGGGTAGTACTCGATTGCGCCAGTGAAGCCCAAGAGTGGCACCGGACCGACACCATTACACGTAAGCCGAGCTTCCTCGACATTGAACCAACTAGCATGCCATTGGAAACCTTGGGGTCTAGCATTTTTCATAAAAATGATCCACTCGGAATAATGGTAATCCGGTGCGTTTTCTTGTTTTTCTTTATAGCTCAAAATGGGATGACTGGAATCACTGAGCTCGGAGATTTTGAGTAAATTGCCACACCCTTTTATGTGAGACAAAAACCAGATTTGCAATAGTTCGATGGGTGCATGGAATGTCTTGTCACCATTTTGCTTGAATTTAGTGAGAGAAATGAAGGTCTCTGCTAAAATGGTGTTGACAAAATTCTTTTGAAGGCAAACTTGTTGGACCAACCATGCAATTGACGGGCTACATGCGTCTTTGCAATGAGGAAAAATGACAAACCCGAAAAAAGCTAGTAAAAAGACTCTGCCCTTTTGAAAAGGTGTGGCTTTTTCGAAACATTGACTCAGGAATGAGAAAGGGCATGACCCACGGTTGGCTTTCAAAACTTTTTCTAAGTCATGTTTTTCGACCCTCAAAAATTCTGACAACATTAGAGTGGAATCGACTCCCAAAGGTGGTGAGATTAACTCTGACTCCAAAGATTTTCCAATGAGCACACTGTATTCTTCCAAAGTCGGGGTAAGCTCATGCTTACCGAATATAAAGGTGGCTGTCTCGGGACACCATAAATGGACTAATGCGCGAACGAGGCCGGTACGAACTTTGACCTCCAGTAGGGGGAGTAACCTTCCGACGTGGCCCTCCACTAACTTGCGGTTGGTTGGACTGAGTAGACTCCACCAGGCACGAAGCTCGTCCTTAGGAACATCAAGAATCCGGATGTCCGACACTCCCATAGTGTATAAACCAAAAACTCGCGACCGACCTAACGTCATGGACCGACCAAAGGAAAAAAACGAAAGGTAAATAAATTGCGAGATAAGGGTCAAAGAAATCTTACTTCACCGGGTAAGGAAATGGCAAACACATAGACATGCGCATGAAATGTGAGGTTCGATTTCTACCTAGACTCTGGCTTGCAAAATGGAGACGAGAGGATTACCGAGCTAAACCAGTCATGGTGGTGGTTAGGCTAGGATTCCCCTGACTCCGGCTTGGTCAAAGAGCCGACCCGGGTTGAGTGGAATACAACCGTGGTGGGTACTCAATGACACCTTGAAAGAAAATTCGGGACCGAGGAGGGCGACCCGTACCAAATGGTTTTGGTCGGGGTGTCCACTGTCTCAGTACCATCCTAAACCTATGCCGCCCAGGTCCGGCAGCGGGTAGTGTGTGCGGTGTAGTGAAAATGTAAGGCATGCACAGCAAGTTATATCAAACAGCGCTTCGTGCATAAATTAAACCATACATTCAACCACCTCCCTGCAAAACAAAGGTTAACAATCACGCCTCCCCTTATACCTCCCATACTGCAAGAACATTTAACACCTCAAAATGTTAGGGACGTACCTGGGATCCTCGCTGCCAAACAAAAATTATTTTGAAAATGAAAATTGGCCTAAGTCCACTAAGAGTTTTAACTCAATTCCCCAGTGGAGTCGCCAAGCTGTCGCGACCCTAAAAAAATTTGTTCAATTCTCGGGCTAATGGATTATTAAGATTGAACTTAACTCGGGCCCTCCCAAGCCCTACCAATTCGCAACTTAGGGTTTAAGTTCTTAACATGCAATCATTTTCATGCTTGGAGTCGCCACTAATCATTTTACGGTAGGTCGATTAGAAACCTAAATAAAACATAGGGAGATATGTTTTATGCCTACGAACCAGAGATTCTAAGTCCGGGGACTTGATTACGCTAGATCTAGTCTAACGCCCTTTCGGTACCTTTTCATTTCAAAAATATTTTGGCAGGCAGTTTGGATCCATTTTAACCTAATGTCACTAACATGTGAGGTGTTCATGCGGGTGCGCAAACCATCAATTTAACACCCATAAATCAAAGCGGTAAATAAATTGCAAGTTTAGGAGAACAACTTACCCGGGATCCAGCAAGCGTCTGCATTGTTAGCGAAAAATCATACAGACAGTCCTAGTATGATTTCTAATTAACAAAGCATTCACTCAAATTCTCTTTTTTGGATTTTCACTTTATTTAAATGAAACTTAAACTATATGCAATGACGTGCGATAATGACATGCGAAATAATGCAACCTAACATGCATATTATATGTCATGCGACGACGTGACCTAATTTTAATGACGTGTGAATGAATATTTTTTTGGTATTTTCTAATGAATGAAATTCGGAATTAAAAACATGCCTAATTTAACATGCAACCTAATGACTTTCTATTTTTGGTATTTTCTGTTTAAAATTCGAAATTCAAAAATACCTAAATTAACATGCAATCTAAGATGATTCAATCTATCCTAGAACGACTTATTTTTGGGATTTTTTATGAAAATTCGGAATAATAAAATAACGTGAATAATCCATTAGGACTTGAAATAATGCCTAATTTAAATTAGGAAACTTGCCACGTTAAGTCCTAATTTAAATTAGATATTTATCTCATCCTTCGGGATATATTCAAAAAAACCTAGACATGCAAAAATTCTAATTTAAATCAAAACAGAAAATTTTTTTTATTTGAAAAGGAAAACAATTTAAAACAAGGATGACAATCAAATTCAAATCAACCACGCGATCCGCCATATTTGTTTCAAACTCTGATTAGGCACAAAAATCAAATTATCGGTCATATCTAAAGGGTTATAGATATTAACGGATAATTGATTATTCAAATTTGGAAAGCGAATCGAAATCATTATCGTATTCAAGTGGTTATGAATAGAATAATGATTTCTTCCGTACCGCCGCGTATCGGACTTTAGGGTTAAAGTCGGATAGACGTCCCGATACGTTGCTAAATTAGGAAACGATTCCTAATTTGAATATTTCAAATATTGCGGATATGAACATTATCTTAAGACATCTAACGGATATACATGCAATATTCCAAACAATTCAAAACTAGGAAATTACATATTCAAAATTGCATCGGATAATCACCTTACCTAATTTAGATAATTACCAAATTTGAATTGGCTCGGGATGACGTCTTTGCGGATCGGGATCGGGATTGGCGACGGCGACGAGACACGGCGCCGGCGGGACTCACGGCAACACAGCGGGGGTGACGGCGAGGCGGCTGTTCCGGCGAGCTGAGGCGTCTCCGGCACGGGCGTGAACAGCGGCGAGGGAAGCAGCTGGTTCGGGTGATCGGCTGGCTACTGTTCCGGCGGGAACAGTGTACTCCGGCGATGGGGGAAAGGAACGGCGCCGGCGTTCGGGAGCTGGGCGAGCGCCGAAGGAGGGGCTGTGCTTGGTGATCAGCGGCTGTGAACGGCGCCGGGCAGTGCACGAGCACGGCGGCGCACGGCGGGACAGCGTGAGGCTCTCGATGGGCAGCTACGTGTGGTGCTTGGCGGGCGGACGTCGGCTCCCCGACGAGGACCGCGGCGCGAACAGGGACACCGGCGTGGCTGTGGTCGTCTCAGCAGCAAACGGCAGAAGGCGCAGCAGCAGCGGAGCTCCGGCGGACGGCAAGGCTGGGACGGCGTCTGGTGATCGGCGGAAAGCAGCGGGGCAACGTGCAGCGATGCTCCGGCTTCGGTGAGACTCCGGCAAAGCAGAGCTCCGGGCAGTAGCGACGCCGGCGAGAGGGCTGAGGCGGAGGCTCACGGTGGTTGGCGCGGTGAAGCTCACGGTGTCTTCCACGAGGCAGCAGGGAGCAGCGACGGTGTAAGGCGGCAAACGGCGTCGTGGGAAGGTAGAACAGCGGCGGCGACAGTCTCCGACGAGGGGCAGCTGGCTGAGGCGCGGCGGCAAGGAGCCGTGAGGCTCCGGTGGCCGCGCGATGACCGGCGTGTCTCTCTCTCTCCCTCTTGCTCTCACTCTCAAAATTTCTGATCAGCAAAATTATCATCTGTCCCCCCTATAATTTGACCTAATATTATGTATATATAGACTAATCTAGGTCAAATTAAATGGGCTTAATTAACCTAATGGGCTTAGAATTGGGCTTGGGGCTTAATTCAATTTAAATGGGCTGCATTAACTTGGGCTAAGCCCAAATTAAAACAACCAAGCCCACGTGACGTGAAATTCCCGGCCCTAGCATTCCCGAGCGAACTGAGTCTCGTCCGATAAAATTTAAGTTCATTGCCATCGCCAATTTGATGCAAATGCAATTAAATTAAAAATGAACCTAAACTATATGTTATGCAAAAATCAAATATTTTTGTTTAGGGGTTAAAATTAATCCCTAATTTTCTATGCAAATTTAAACTAAATGCATGTCGGTAAAATTTAGGTGTCAACAGCATTTGCTGAATGTTAAAAGTCCAAAGTTAGTCCAGACCAGTTTTGATCTTTGAGCATTCTCAATGCTGGCTTTCGACCAAAAGCCCATTAAGAATGCTTGTCAAACGGTTCAGCATTTTCTGAAAGGGCTTTCAATCTCAAAAGCCTCTTTCGAGAGTTAAACCAAACACCTCCTAAGTTTAAGAAGGATTATGCAGATCTCATGCTAATTGCAAGAAAACACAAAGCTGACCCTATCATTATCATTATTATCATTGTTACCATTACGTTGACTTTCTATCGAGAGAGAATCTTTGATATGGCCAGTTCCAAAAGGGACTTGTGAACCTCCAAGATGTGGTCCTCTTTCGTCATGCTGACTGCTAAAAGCTGTCATGGGCCATTCAAGGGATGTGAAATGTGATCAGTAAAATGGGCCATTTTGAAGCCTATTCTGGTTTGACTGGCCTCGTGATTTCCCTTGCTCGTTAACCAGAAAAGAAAAGGCAGGCTCAACAGATCAACAGTGGCAATGAAGAAATGGTAGATAGCAAGGCAGTCCATATTAAATTGTGTGTCGAGTTTGAGTCCGTATACAAGACCCGATGCACACGTGGAGCATTTATTGCTCAAAGTCACGCGCAAAAATGCAGTGTTGAGCGGACAAAGCGGAAGAAGCAAAGCTTTGAACGTCTCCTGCGCGCGGAAGAAGTGTTGGCCATGATTGTCTTTTATTAATTGAATGTGCACATGGAAAGCATGAAAGTCTTGGCTTTTCTCTCCCTCGTTAATGCATGCCCATAGGTTCTTGATTTGTCCCTGGAGCTCAACGTCTATTTTCTTTCCTCGTTTAATGTATCTGCATGCATGCCTATGAAAATTGGAGGGCGCCGCTGCTGCTTCAGAGTTTTGTCTTGTGGGCTTCCTTTGTCTCTTGTAATAAATGAAACAAAGAGGGAAGGCAGGAGTTATGCTCGTATTCTTATGACGGTGCATGATGGTCGTTTCATTTAATTGAATGGAGGCGCATGGTTTTTTTAAGATGGGCACCATTTATCTTGTTTTCTCATCCCTTCTCCTATAAGAGGAGAGGACATATGAAAACGAAGATTGCCGAGAGTAGATAGAGCTTAAGAGATGAACAGAGGCGCGAGCTCGGAGAGATTTGTATGGAGCCGAGTCCATCAAATTGAGTTGTTAAATACTGTAGATATTTGGTATATACTAAGGCTGAGAAATAATTGGACGTGAGTGATTGTAATCATGTAATTCTCCGATTTATTAGTGTATTATTTGCCTGTTTTCTCTGTGAATATAGGTTCCGACATTCGGATCAAATCACATAAATTTGTCGTATCATTTTATTGTTCCTCGTTTTATTTCTCTATCAATTTCTACGGCTCCCGGTTTAATTGCAAAGTTACGATCCGCTTCCGCCGCGTCGCCAATCTAACAAATTTTTTAAATGAGATGGATAGCGCGTTTACAAAATCGCGCAGGTAGATCGAATCGTAAAATCATAAGATGTTAGAAATATTGAGAAATATCTCTGGAAGTGCTGTAGGATAGGAAAGACAGAATCTGTCTATAAACACCTATCTTATGTGATAGATTGATTTTAAGAGAGGAGAGAGAGGGAGAGAGTTATGCTCTTAGGAAACTAAGGAAAAAGGAGGGAATGAAAGTGTGGAAAAATATGGAATCTTTTCAAAATTTTGTGGTGAATAATGTTCTTCTCGCCCACGAAATGAAAAGAGCAAATATATAGAGATACAACAATATGTCCGTGTTTATATCATATGCATTTGATACGTTTCACGGAATTTAATAATTGATGAAAGATAAAGGTCGCGCCGAACATTATCTTTGGTTTTGCCAATCCATATCAAACCTTAAATTGGTTTCCAAATTTGAATCTGACGAGTATTATTTTGCATGATGGCATTCGATTTTCACAGTGAAGTGTTCAACCTGTTAATAACAATCGATAATATACGTGAAGTATCGCACCACTCAGTTTTCGAGGGAATGAATAGACATGTAGGCCTATATGTCTATCCATTCCTAAAGCATGGAAGGCCAATCTCGTAGGGATTGGATTCGTATTCTCGCGTCATTGCTTAATACTACTGTGAAAATGTAGAAGAACTATGGATAAATCGAAGAGTTAATACCACGAAAAATCCCAAATTAGTACACCTATGATAAATTTATTTCACATAATTTTTTAATCACCAAAAACTTTAAATTAGTACACTTATGACAAATTTACCTTCAAACTAATTTTTTTACCACAAAAAATTCAAAATTAATACACTTGTGACAAATTTACCCTCCGTTAAATTGGATTAATACCGCAAAAATCATAAATCGGTAAACCCGTGACAAATAGAGGGATAAAATCATAAGCTGGTACACCTGTCAACTTTTACGTATCATCCAACTTAGTAATTTGACGGTAAATTATACGGAAATTAATTGAGAGTAAATTTATTACAGATGTAACAGTTTTGGGTTTTTAGTGGTCAAAAAATTAGTCGGTGTAAATTTATTATAAATGTACCAATTTAAGATTTTTCGTGATATTAATCCTAAATCAAATAATACAGTTTCCATTTTGGGTCATTTCCCACATCGGAGGCTCCACCACCACACTAAATCTTCCGCCACTCACCGTCTCCGTCTTCGTCTCCATTTATCTCTTTTGCTTGCAATACCCTTTTATTATTTAGTGCTAATTCCCTAAAAAACTCTAAATTTTAGGTTCAATTTTAATTATGTCCCGAATTTTTCTTTTTTGTCTAGAAAAAAAATATAACTTTCACCTTAATCTCAAATTTGCCCACTCATAAAAAAATCGTCACTAATTTCTTCAAAATTATCAACATTAGGAGTTTGTTGTTGTTCCACACAAAGGTAAGAGTACGAGTTGATGAAGACGGATGTTTTAGTAACGAACCTCTATTTGGCTTCGATGTTGATAATTTTGAAGAAATTAGTAGTGAATGTTTGACGCATGGTCAAATTTTGGACTAGAGTGTGGGGATTCCTTTTTAGACCAAAAAAAAAAAATTGGGGACAAAATTGGGATCGGAACAAGCATAGAAATAAAATTTTCTTGTATTAGGCTTCATGGAACAAGCATAGCCCGAGCGTGCTCTCTGCCTTACCTTCCTTTGCCGATGTTGAGGGTATAACCAAGGCATTGGTCGGTCGATTTTGAGGTTACACTTAATTACTTATGGTATTGGTCGACAAATAGTTCGAACTTGAAATATGTCTACTTCCTTTGCCAATGTTGATAGTATAACCAAAAGGCATTTGTCGGTCGGTCGATTTTGAGGTTATACTTATGGTATTGGTCGACGGATGATTCGAACTCGAAATATCTTCACAATGAAAAACGAAAATAAATTAATACAAAAAAAAAAAAAAGAAACGCCGTTGCCGGGGATCGAACCCGGGTCACCCGCGTGACAGGCGGGAATACTCACCACTATACTACAACGACCTTGATGTTCTCGAGTAGCAAAGTAATTATAATTAACTGTTTTCTTTACGCGGCCATCTTCAGTTTCGCTACTAGCAGCTACACTTGAAAAAACAACGTAACCTCACTGGCCCTCTCCTTTTTGCGAGCATCTTGATTCTAACCGAACAGACGGTGGTCTGAAGTCGAAGCCACGACCAATCATGGGTAGGGAAGATAGTCGAAGTGCCTTTCTTTTAGTAGCATAAATCGTGCTGCACCTCGAAAGCAAAAGGAAGAGCTGGCAGCATGGGATGCTATATCAGAGGAGGACCGGAAGAGATGTGATAACATAGCATCAGGAGGCAGGAAAAGTCACATTCCAATCCAAAGCTTGCCTTGCACTTATCTGACTTAGACATTTCTCAGGCGGTTTCGCATGTTAAGAAAGAATGAAGCCACGTACAACCAAAATCTAGCTTGCGAAGGTGCAGCATGACAAATTTCGATCTGCAAAGGGGTGTACTCGGACCTTAGACAGCTTTTAGTCATGGAGATTCTAATTATTGAGAAGCCTATCTAACCAGGAGCGAGATCTTGATAAAGGTTCGTGCATAAAAGGACTGTGCAATGAAGAAACAAGAAAATGAAGTCGGTCCACCACGGTTTAAACTGGTAGAGTTGCATAGACAACTTCTATTTAACAGAGAAAACGACAGATGCCTGGTATGCCGACTTCCATTAGATAATATAAGCAACATTGGTAAGTGAAACAGATAAACATGGGGATGATATTGTCCGCATCCATGGAAGTGGAACACGTTCGTCCTGAAAATCTTCAACCCTGAAATCGGAATCTGAAAATTCCTACAAGCGGAGTCAAACTGGTTGAGTTATTCGTCAGATTATGGCACTCAAAGAACAGTTATTTGGCACCGTCAATTTGAAAAAACTTGAGTTGCATAGACAGAGATAGTATCTACATTTCGCCTCATCCTTTTGTGTTCTAAACAGACTTCGAGGAATCTGACGGAGGGAAAAAAAAAAAGCAGGACGTCGTAGTGCTGCCTTGCCACTTCGTGAAGCTTCATTTTGGAAGATTTAAGTAGTCTGCAGGCAAGAGAAAGCGTTGTTTTCCTGCTTCACGTGCAGGGATTGTCTTTGATGCTCCACGCGCTGAAGTTGTGAAGACAGTTGAAGCAAATTGATTGTATGTCCATCATCTCCGCAAGGAAGATGGTCTTTTGCATCTAAAAGACCTGATCCATGGACAAACCCACCTGAGATCGCGTAGTTGGAATTTTCGTTGTCACAGATTAGGATCGAGCCTTGATTTGCTTCGGCAGAATGGATTCCTGATGAAGAAAACTTGCTTGACACTCCATTTTCCAGAGTGAGCGAGCTCACCCCCATTAGGTTTGCAGACACCGGGCCCACACCATACCGCGACTGGCCACCGTGCATGATCAAGGACTGGTCCATGGGAATTACAGACGTTTGGCTAGAAGAATTCTGAGAGTGCGATGACAGAAGAGAGAGAGCACAACCAGATTCTGAAACTCCCGGCAATCCTTGAACCGTCGATTCGGTGTCAAATATGCCATAGTCTTCACTCCCCAAGGGGTCTGGAAACAAGGAACGTGAACCAGAATTTGGTCCTTCGACATCATGCTGAAATCGGCTACCTTCGCCGAAAATGCCCACTGAGACGGAATTACCTCTATTATCAAGGAATGGAGACATTTGCTTTCCATAACTGTAAGTGGGGAAAGGCGACCTGGGATGCACTACCGATAATGTACCATAATCAGTTCCATGTTCCGCTTTAACACGGTTGGCCCAATCATTGGCTTTAAACTTCTCAGGATGCAGACAGCTGCCGCTAGGGAGTATGTCCTGGCAAATAAAGGACGTAGTCGTGAACACATTCCCTTGAAACCTGTTACCTGGAAACCATGCATAAAACATCAATGGGTTGTCGTTAGGAAGAATCGTAAGGCAGTCAAACTAGCAAAATAGTAGCAGAAAGGAGCCAATGTTACTTAGCATATTAACTACAATCATTACTGCACTGTCTGAGAGACTTGTGTTTTCCACTACTTTATAAGGGCACCTCACAGGTTTATCTTGACAAGGGAATCATGATCAAAGGACGAGTGTGTACTCAAAGGATGGATAGCACTTGCGAAATTTTGCCGGCTTCATAGGAGTAGTGTTTAGGGGAATCCATGGTTCCCGCAGCTAATGACTGTTGGTAGATATTTTACTCCTAAAAGTAAGTCCTAAATCTAAACGCCAATAGGAGTAAATTAGTCAATTTTTTGGATCAATTGCCCGCAGTAGCAGAGTGGATAAGTTTTTCAATTGCAGCTATCAGCTATCATTTTCGCCACCTTCCATTTACTGGACCTTCAGCCCACAGATAAACCTTGCAACATAATCCAAACAAAAGCTATCAATGGCACTTTACACTCGGTGGAATTCAATGTTTTTTGACAAATTCCAAAGCAAGTAAGTGTAGGAGAAACCAATATTTTCTGATTAATTCCGAAGCAAGCAAGATCAGGTCAGGGCAGCTCAGGGTCAACATTCAGTGGAATTCAGACTTTTTGTAAGAGTGTTCTCAATATGACTCCAGTGCAGAAAAGCTCCATGAGTAAGGAAAGGATAATATAATCAGATAAAGGATGATGTGGCGAAGGTTTGTGCAGGCAAAAGACATGAACATGCAGTACTTGTCCTAGAGAGAGAGAGAGAGAGAGAGAGTTTTCGAGATTCTCGAGTGTAGAAGTCATGCTCATACCACCATATGGCTGCAAGAGTTTTCCAGCCCTTGCAGAGTGAACGCCAATTTGGGGCTTCCTACGACGTTCATTGTGGCCTGCAAGACGTTTACGACAGCTGCGCTTACCATCATCAAATTCAGCCAGCAAATGAAACCTGGACAGTCAAAAGCTTGAACACATTACAGTAGCAACAACTACAGAAGTATCTCATAGAGTATCTCATATAAGATCTCCAACTGCACAAATGAGAGGCATCTACCCAAATTAGAATTTGAATGTCAGATTCGTCTAATCAAGTACAAAGGCGAGAAAAGTCCATTTCACGCTCATGCTACCAAGAGCAAACTGTAAAGGTTAAAAGAGACTTGTACACAGTAATGAATGCACTTTTTTTTTTTTTGGGTAAGGTACGAGTTATGAATGCACTTATTTTTTTTTTGGTAAGAAGTTATGAATGCACTATTTGATCACTGATAAGAACTAGATCAGGCAACGATAAACACCAAAGTCCAAAATACTAGCCATACGATTGCATTCACAGGTGTGGTTCTATAAATGAAAAAGCATGCTAATGATAAAGCAAATCTAGCAAGTAAGATGGATAAGACCAACCTACTACACTGCTGGCAAAACCTCTGTTCAATGCCGTTCACTATCACTTTTGAAGTCTTTGAGTGAGCCTCACAAACTTTATGCCTCTTGTGGTAGCCTTTGGAGGAACTAAGGTCCTTGTTACAGCCATAGACTTGGCAATATGCGTTCTGGAAATTCGCCCCGGCGGCTCTAAGTCTCTTCGGTGGTGTGGACGACCCGGACGACGAGAAAACCGGGAGTCTAGATTTAGGGGGATCCCTGTTATCGGAAAACCTCCCAAGTTTCAAATCGATGAGTGACGAGTCTCTACTACTGGAGTCCATCACGAAGCTTGAGAATTTCGAGGACTCTTCATCGGACAGAAAAGGGATTGGAGAGGCCATGATTGAGTTTATGTCTCTTCCTCCTCCAACTTTGTGACACCAGACATCCCGGATTGGATCCCGTGGGACTTGCTTGGTCATGTCTTGAAATCCCAATTCACCAAAACCTGGACTAATGCTATTGTTTGCCTGCTGGGCAGAGACCAGCATGCCGTTATTACTAAAACCAGGTGGAGTTCTCAATTCCCAACTCAAGAAAGCATTTTTGCTTCTTGCAAGAGCATCAGAGGATGACATTGTCCCATCTGACTGAACCCCCTTCTCCCCAGAATTGAAACTCCAGGATTCCATAAGAGAATCAAAAAGAGAGAGAAAACAGACTCGAGATCAGTTGAAATTAATGCATACTGACCCACATCAGACTCCACCAAGAAAGACTGTCTATGGCATACACTAACAGCCCTGAACTTCAAAACTTCCTTTTGCCAAATAACGAAACAGTCAAGTGACTACTTGTGTACAGAAAGTGGTTATAACAAAAGCAGACAAATTAATCATCCCGGCAAGAATACTTGAGCCTTAAGCAGAAATGGTCTCGAAAAGACAGAGACTAAGCATCAAATTGAAATAAAAAGAGAATCCCATGTCAGAAAGATCGAGCACAGAAGCCCCCAAAAGCTCGAAGCTGTATCTAATCAAGAAACAGACCCAAGAAAGAGTATCTGCTCAGTCCAAGAACGGTAGATTAATCCAGAAAAAAATAAAATAAAAGAAGGGGTTGGTTGATGTTCAAGAAAGCAGAACGAGAAAGGTAATTATGGGGCGGTGAGAGAGAGGAAGGCTATCAAAAGTGGTAAGAAAGGGAATGAGGGGGAGAGAGATCAGAGAAAACGATGAGAACTTTAGCACTGTGGAGGAGTGAACAGTAGGACTGAGAATGATGGGGAGAGAAAATAGGGTTGAGAGACTGAGAGGGAGAGCATATCAGGGAAAAGATATTACATGTCCCCAAACTTCATGGGAAAATCAGTCTAGTGGTTGCTATTTTTAGAGAGAGAGAGAGAGAGAGAGTAAACAAATCAGCTGATGGAAGTTAAACTTCCTTTTTGCCTTGTTTAGACAAAGTACGGAACTTGATCTCTCCTCTCCCACGCTTGGTTTGATATTATGCAAAAACCCCCTCGTGTTTTTTTTCCAAACCATAGCAGTGGTCCCTTTGCAATATTCTCACTAAAAGACAATCCTAAATGATAGTTACCCCAAATCCTAAACAGCAGCTTCTTGTTAAGACCATTGCTTTTGTTTTTCCCTGTAACAAAAATTGATATCGACACGTTGCACAACAAATCACGGTAGAAAGGAAAAATCCGAGCATCTTGTAACAAATCTAAGGTCCAGATTAGCGTGTTACTTCTTTTGATGCTTCAAACCGAAAAAAACATATCAAGGTCTTATTTTGGAGGCGAAGTTGGTAAATAACTTAAAGTGAACGCGGTGTGGAAACAAAAAACACTGTTTATTCACGTAACCAATCGAGAAAAATCGGATAGGTATTGCTTTTTTTTGGCAAGGAACAGGCGGAAGCAAGCAGCTTGGTTCATAATGGAATCAAGCAAAAAGAAGGGCAACAACATAAGTTATCCACTGTTGGGTTTTAAGATCCCTTGGGGGATGCAAAAGGAGGGCAGAAGGGTATGGTGTTAAATGATGATTTATGGGAAAAGGTCCATGCCATTAGTAGAAAAATCCTTCTTGAAAACCATAAAGAAAGAATATTCCCCTCTCTCGGGAGCAAGAAAAACATACACAAGGCTCCATGCAAATTAAAGGGGCACAGGGAGAGAGGGGGGAATTATAGGGTGAGAGCGATGCACAAGGGATCCCTATGCACTGTCAATCTCAAACTCCAATCTCTCAATTATGTTGGGATCAAGAAGACAGGCCCCACAGTTATAATTACCCACACTTCTAACTCCACCTAACATTCCCCATCCTGTGTCGAAATTGAAGTGTAAGTCCAATTATGTGTGTGTCTACATCACAGTTCACAACACATTTCAAATGTTTGTTCCTAGTGGACACTATTGGTTCGACAAGTAAAGGGCTTTTCATGATATTTCAACATAATTGATGGAAGTGGTTGGAGATTATGATTTGGATCCTCTAGAATCTTATAAAGGATGATGGCTACAATTCTACAAATGCATCACAACCCACATAATCGCATGCGTCTTCATAATTACAGTACTAACGAATTTGAATGGTTTATTTAGGATATTGAGTTTAAATTACTTTTGTCGAAGTATTGACCAAATATTCAATTTAATGATCGTTATGTAGCTTGACGAGTCACTATGAAATTGGATTGAGTTCAACTCCATCTACCGAGGACTTAGATATGATTAAACCAAATCATGCAATGATTCTTTGTCTCTGCCTGTCTGGTCTGCAAATCTAATAAGTTCTTGCCAAATTAGCAGAAGAAAGACACCAGTCGGGGATCACCTAAGGCAGACAAGTCAAAAGGAAAAAACTGCCTAACAAAAGATCTTTGACAAAATATTTAATCAGTGTATATGTGTATATGTGTGGATCACATTTTTTTTTATTGGGGTTATACAGATAAAGCGAGACAGTCATGACAGGCTAGAGAGGGAAAGAGACTGCAGGAATGATTATCTCCACCCAATTCATAATGAAAGTGTGAACATGTTTCCACTTTTTTGAGAAAACGTGTGATGGGTGGACAGGGTTCAACTGGAGAAAAAAGGAGCACATATCCTTAAAGCAAGTCAAGGATTGGAATCTTCTTTTTATTGGATTTTATGCTGCTTTTTAAGTTTCCATCCCTCTCATCACACACAAAGGGAGAAATGGCAAGGGAAATGCAACTTGAAAGTCACAAAAGAACCCACAAAGGGAGAAATGGAAAAAAGTTATATCCCAAAAAGCAATAATTAAATAAAAACGATCGCGTTTTCCTTCAAAAGAAAGTTTCCTCTTCTCAACATCTGATTAGAAGTTTTTTCTGCAAATTTTAGAATACATAACTAGGATCATGTTTTTTTTTATATGATTTCGTTCGACCATATTTCATATGATAGGTTATAAACCGAACATGATTCATATGAAAACTTAATTAAATATAAATATAGGTAATATCATGATTTGTAACCTATTAATTTGAGACATGGCGAGATGAAGCTTCTCTGACTAGGAATTGAGAAAAATATAGCTCTTGTAAATTTTTTTTTGATCAACTAGCTCTTGTAAATTTGACTTACACAAATATGACCTTAACTATAACGATAATTTATATTTATCCCTCTCTCTCTTCTTGACCTCACGTCCAATCTAGACCTCACCGCTAGCCTGCACCATCAAGTCCCTTGCCTCACACAATTTTCGCGAAGTTTGTGTTCTAACGCAAACATGAGAGAGAGAGAGAGAGAGGGGGGTGGTTGGAGAGGACGGCGAGGTTTGACATTGCAATGGGTGGTGACCGAGCTGAGCATCAAGGACGGCGATGGACATGATGGCGTGGTGCGACGAGGCGACGGTAGTGTGGTGTTGACGGCTTAAGGACTGGATGGAGAGAGAAAGGAAGAGAAGGAAATAGTTTTGCCTTTTGTTTTTTGCTTTGTGTTTGGTGTATTCCGCATTTCAAACTTGCATGTGCACCGCATTTAAATATGAATTAATTTTTGAATTCTTATTAAATCCACTGTCGGTGTAAGAAATTATAGATACAGTTTGATAATTAGTCTATTTCCAAATTATAGCTATCCATATTGATGGTAACGGAAGTAGGTTGTTTAACAAATGGAATACACGGACCGTGCATTATACAAAAACATAACCCAATAAAAAGTTGGGTAGAGGAAGAGAATATGATCCGGTTAGAAATTAGGATGGCCAATTGAAAAGAAGAACATGTCAAGACAGAATCTAAAATATTATGAGCTCAGAGACTTTTGAATGATCGAATGAAGTCAAGGGAACAAATTAAGATGGAATTTGATGCTGCACTTTTGCTTTTTTACATGCAATTGCAATCATTACAGCCCAAGAGATTCCACATATTAAATAAATGTTGACCTTGTGAGCAAATGCAATTCATGGACATAATATCTGCTTTGGCTAAAGGGAAGTACACAAATCTTGATTAAAGACAGCCATGGGTTTCCACTTTGAAGAGTACATGCTGCACGCCTGCCTGAGATCCAGCTCTTAACTAAATTTGGTGTATTAATCAAGATGATTAACATGCGATCGTGATATCTTTTCCCACTAAAGTCTTAATATAGATGTTTTGCACAGTCAAAGGTTCCTAAACCTAGAAAAAGGAACAAAAAAAAAGGGATCTAATTATAGCGATTTAAACGCTCCTATGCTTCTCATTGGATTGAAGTGCAAGCATCACATCAGTTCCAGTGTGGGACTTGCCAATAATACAATCACAAATGAGAATTCGGAAATAAAATAAGTTATAATTGTAACAAGATACTAAATTCAAATTAGATAGAATGGAAAAATCATTAATATGTCCATGCCAAAGGAAACAAACGTCTAACTCTTCACTAATTTAGTATTCAATTGAGATATCGAAATAAGGAAATGAAAAAAAAACTATAGATGAGTGAAGCTTTGTTAAAGTAAATAACAACCTATAAAAATAAAATGAGAAAATCATATGTTGCATCAATTTTTTGGAATTGGACTTTACACCCGCATGCTCTATTTGTGTCTTGACTTTTTGAATAAACAAAGAGATACTAAACAAAATGTAGTACACACAAATTCAATTTCATGCATTGCATGGGGATCACGGCTAAGGAAAGAAGTAAAATAGAGAACATGGTTGGAGGAAGCACCATTCAATCGTATTTTCAATAAGTGGGTTACAGGTGTAGACATCACCTATATTTAATTTCAATTGAATTTACATGTGAGTGATGTCTATTACTTGTAACCAATCAATTAGAAGTATAGTTATCCTTAAGAACAGTATTTGCACGTCTCAGATATTTTTTATCTTATTTTTTCATATTTTTCAACAGATTTCCAGTAATTCTTATTTTTCATATTATTTAATATATTTTCAACATGCTCAATAGGACAATCACCTTATGGATTCCCAAATTAGAACTACCACTGCTACCTTCAATGTTGGAATTGAATGAGGACTTGGGGATTGCGAAGTAAAAGTATCGTATATCCATGGGCAATTTGTCATGGGATATTACTCAGCATTAGCACAAAAGAGCTTTCGGTCGTTTCAGTAATGCTGTTGAGTGTCCGTTAAAATCGTTCGTTGCGGCTTCGACACCTAGGTTTGTTTTTTCGAGAGGAAATTGAACGTTTCTCTCTCAAGTTTGTGATTATTTTTTCATAAGCATGCATCTAAGATTGGAAATTAGGCCACTCAATGACTTTATTTTTGTATTCATGAATGCACCGGTCTGTGTTTGATAAGATAGGAAATCGTGATCAGTTAATGATGCATCGAGGTATGGGCCAATGTTGTAGTGGGTGTGAATGGCTTTTAATACCATGGTTAAGTATGATTTCGGAGATTATTTTCTCTATTTAATAAGAAAAAGTGTTGCCAATGAAGAGGTTTTCTCCAAAACCAACTTAAGGAATATCAGTGTCAAATGTTCGATTACTCAAGCTAAAGTGAGGATAATTATTGACTGGCAATGTGTCAAGTGATTTCTGGAAATGAACAACATTGTATTAAGTTAGTCATCCTTGCTATTATCAATAATATGTTGTTTCTTGGACCAATTTTTTTGGGTTACTGTTCCACGACAGAAGTTAAACTTCGCTATTTCATGTCAGGTAATCCTCTTCATTGCGAATTTGGTAGCATAATGTTCATATGGATAACGATGATGATATAATGTGATGATGTATGGGGAAACGCTAAATTTTGTTATTAAGAAGATAAACCCTACATTCTTACATTACGGTATCCATCCAGTGATGTTCTTTCCCTGAATCTTCTTTGTGTTGTGGTTGTTTATATGATTTTATTATAGTTTTTTACTTTTGGCTCATATCGGCAATTTCAATGTGCCCAATTGCTTTGTAACTGCTAAACTTTTATCTTGTTCTGAAGTCTATGCGCAATCAATGCTACCCTCATGTATATGTATAACTTGTGAAATGTGATATCATGTAAATTGTTGTATAACAATTGAGTGTGCTTTTCAATGTGTGTAAATGTGACACTGAATGAGCAAAAACCATGGACCAAAAAGAAAGATATGAAGGTCAAATATGGACTTTAGAGTTGTAATTTTGCAGCCATGTGAATCTAAAACTATGACATTTTACATAGTGAATTTCCTGCTGTATTAGAAGGATATAGTGATGTTAAATAGATCTTACATTTAGATGAGACAAATACCTTTATACAATATCTGTTCATCTTTGATGGAGATGCTATAACTTGGAAATCAATCAAACAAAATTGTGGGGAAAATGAAATCGCGCTGAACCAAAAGTCATCTTGGTTGAAGCATATGATCTGATGACGTAATTGTTGTAGTCATTTCCCAAGCTAATATTGCGGCCAATGTAAAGGAATGGGTGGTAAAACTCAGATATGGCAATAAGGCTGAGTAGTTAAGAAACCTCATTGCAGATATTCCTTTGTGAATGAAATCGACACATTTGGTGTTTGCGCATTGTGATTGCCAAGCGGCAATAACCATTGCAATGAAAAAACTTTCAATGGTAAAATGAGACACATCAGGTTGAGGCATGATGTGGTAAAGTAGTTATTTAAAGATGAAATTATGTCTATCAAATTATGTAAAGTCAGAATATCAAGGGGAATGGGACTTAAGCCAATTGAACAAAATCAAAAGTGATGGTTAACCAACCTATGTGATTGGTGATCCCATGAATTAGGTTCATATGGATAATATCAAGTCACTTGTTGATCTAGCAATGCACTGTTAAAAAATTATGTCCCTCCTAAGTTAAGAATAGTGTAATATTGCAATGAAAAAGAGGCTAAACTAAGCTCTTAATGAATTCCATAGACATTATTAGTGGTGTATTAAACTACATAATATACTTGATAAGATCACATATATAAGTGTGGAGTGGAGCCGCTCCCATGATAATTATTAGTAATAATCTCTAGAGCACTCATGAATAAACCAAGCACGTTCATGGCCTATTAACGCAAAATTGCATTAAAAAATAAAATTTTGCGGGAGTGTAATGTGATTAGTGAAAATTATAATTCATAAAAAGAAATTCTTGGTACCTAGAAGTTTCAAACTTCACCAATGATTTCGTGAGTTATATTTCATTCTTTTTAGGCCTAGTTCATAGCCTTCAATCACCGGTCGGATGCATTACACTCCAATAACCCAGCATTATTCTTTCATTTCTTTTCAAAACCTTTTGAAGTATGTGAAATATTGAAAGCTATTGTTTTTGTAACGGTTTTTTACCGTCATCAATTTGTAATAGTTTTTGTCCGCCATCAATATATAACGGTTTTGTAATGTTTTATGACGGTTTTGTAACAGTCTTGACTGTTGTCAATTTGCAATAAATTGTAATGTTTTTCAGTTAAATGCAAGAATTAATGGTGAAAAAAATAACTGTCTTTCTTTTACCTACAAATTGTTACTCCGAATATAATTGAAAAGTGATACATATCTTATCAAAACAAGAATATTCTTTTCTTTTTCTCTTTACATATTTTTCATTTCTTTGCTGGGTTATACACATAACATTCTTCATGTTCATTCTATGCAGAATAAAAAAGGAAGTTGTTGTATCTTGAAACGACAGATGCTAGAGCCTATCGTACCGAGTTTCGTACTCCGATAGACGAAATTATCCTTAAGAACAATCCATGTCTCATGTATTTTTTATCTTATTTTCTCATCATTTCCAATAAATTTCTAACAATTCTTATTTTTCATGTTATCTAATATTATTCCAACAGATACGCTATGCATAATTTTCTCTGACTCACGTACCGACCGAGTGAATCCTGGCTTCTCCTTAATAATGGAATAAAACTTTACAATGGATGGGAGGGAGCGATTGAAAGCTCCGCCACAACAATTTTGTTCTTGGTCAATATAGATCGTCACCAAAACCATGCTCAGCCACGTTCCCAATTAGAAAGCTGTCTTCTAGCCAACCACCCATGGCTCGGAGCTTGGTCCCCCTACAAAGAGAGGCTTTACTTTCACACCTTTCACATTCATTCAAGTGAACCACCCTCTTTCTCCACTGTTCTATCTCTTCTCAAAAAGAGAAGGAAAAAAAAAGAGAAATTACCTTTATATAGGGAGTTATTTCAGCTCACACCCCACAATTTAGGTTTTCCCCAATTTACGAAGTTAATTGATGCCGATAATTTTGAATATGATTAATGACTATCCATCGTAAGAGAAACGGGAAAAGTCTATTGTGCGTTATAATTTAGTTTAGGATATACAAATGGTCTAAACATCGTCATTGATTTTAATTGGTCATGTCATATTAAGTGATAAAAATTTCTAATTCCATATTTAGATGGCAAACTTCTTGTTTTCACACTTCGAGTTCCTTTATAAAAATCCAACAAAAAAGACAAAAAAAAAAAAAACTACGGCAGTTCATCCATAGTGGCCTCATGAATTGATTCTATAAGCACCGCAAGAGTGACAGACTATGGTATCACATTGAAAATGAGTGACTAAATCATGTCTTGCCACCTGTGTAGTAGAGAAATTGTGGATGAACTTCGCTTGCCCCTCTTACGTCATGGCTCTGAATCACACGCGTGCTCAACATTTAGACCACATATTTCAGTGGGGTTGGGGTTGGTCTACCCAATCCGATGAACTCTCAAATTACTCGATTTTGGTTATTTTCTAACCTAGGTTGATAAACCATTGTTCTTAATCTCAGTCTCAAGAGTATAAGGATGGGTCAACGTGACCTGCCTTCACCGGTGCAACCTCTTGCCTGATTTCATTCATTTCGGCTCAGAGTAAAGTGGGTGACTGCTGAGAAATTGTACTGCTGGATCGAGTGGTAGAAAAGAGATCCAAGAGCTTTGGATCGGTTACAAAGATGGGTCAGCTGGTGAAACGTGTTTATATAAACAAGGATTAATACTACGAAAAATTTCAAACTAGTATACCTGTAATAATTTTATCTCAAATTATTTTTTTGATCACGAAAAATCCTAAACTGGTATAACTTTGACAAATTTACTCCAAACTAATATTTGACCACTAAAAATCCCAAATTGGTATATTTGTAACAAATTTACCTTTCGTTAGTTTCTGTTAAATTGAATTAATACCTCGAAAATCACAAATCGGTACACCCGTGACAAATGAATGATAAAACATAAAACCGGTATATCAGTTAACTATCGCATATCATTTAAAAAAAGTAATTTGACGGTAAAATTTAACGGAAACAAACTGAGGGTAAATTTATCACAAGTGTACAAGTTTTGGATTTTTTATGATCAAAAAATTAGTTTTGAGTAAAATTGTCACCGGTGTACCAGTTTGAAGTTTTTCGTGGTATTAACCTTATAAACTAAAATCATGTTAATGAATATCTAGTGGGCACTTGATATAAATAAAATTAGAAAGAGTTTTGTCAACGAGTGTCTTTAGACACTTGTTAAATAATTGGTTAAAGAAATCTTTTTTTTTTCAATGCATTGATTAATCTTGCAAAGCGTGTAATTGGTACTACGAATGTCGTGACCTTGCTTATGGACATGTTTAGCAGCTATCTAGGTTAGAATGCATTGATTATAGATAGTACAAAAGATGAAAAATATTAGGCTATTACAAGTTATTAAATTATTTTGGTTTGTTGTTGTTGTTAGAAAGTCATATTCAAAAGCTTAAACTGATAAGTGGTTGATATAAAAAGCATGAAGAACTCGATGTGGAACAATTTTTGCACGGCCCCTCTCACGTGCAAGTTAGATTAAGAGTAGTACTTGGAATTTAACTGATGAGAGAGGACACGTATACACAAAGGATAAGCATTGACTCTAATACCATCTTTCGGGCCATAGATTCATGGCCATGAATTTAATACCATGTTAGAAACTTCAATCAATCAAATCAATGGACGGAGAGAGATCACAAGAATATAAAAAGCATAAATGACCCGTTATCAAGCTATATGGAACAGTATTTCAACGGTTGCTATTTAGCAATTGTTTCGGAAAGACTCACTTATTGCGTCACATTCAGTAAAGCAGATGAGGTTGCAATTAAGGAAATTTGTCTCTAGTTTGTGTGTTGGGTCCCTTCATCACGACGAAATGGCAGAGCAATAAGTAATCCTATAGCATGGCAAGAGCGAAGCACCAATGCTCTTTAAAATGGTTTGGCAACAGAACCCCTACCTGGTTTTTGCAGAAAACTATGAGAAAAGACACGCATGTTCCAACGATCAATGTTGCCATTTAAGTTCTCTCTGTTGCTAGAATTATGAGAAGTTGTGCCCGCGGTCACACAGAATTAATGTTGAATACCGTTGTTAGAGATATACATTAATTTCTTGAAAAAGTACTGAAAAAGTTATAAATATATTACATTGATATCAATTCAATTATAATTTTTTTTCATATTGATACCAATTAAGTCCATCTGGTCAATTTAGATAAGAAATTATTGACGTAAACGCTGACCATTGTACGCGGCACAGTTGGCGCCGACGTTGACATATTTTATAATTTGTTGATAATTTTGTTTCAAATTTTTTTTTCTTGTTTCTTTCTTTTTCTCTTTTTTTTCTTTCTCTTTTTTGTTTCTTTCACTTCTTCCATGGCATGTTACCAATGTGAAAAGGTTTATGACTGAGTTGGTTCAATTAAAAGGTTTAAGACCGAATCGATACCAATGCAATAGATTTAGGACTTTTTTAGTACTTTTCCCATTAATTTCCACAAGCACTATTTAGAATACAATAGGTGTGTTCTTGAAATATTGTTTGTATCCAACAAGATATCTTAGAATTTGTTGCACATAGGTGTGCCATTATGGTTCGCTGAAATCATATGTTTGAAAAGCGATTGCTCCCTGGGTTGTCCGTCGTATAAAAGCTAATTGCTCTATTAGGAATAATTAATCCTAGAGGTGTTGTGTGGCCAAGAAGAAATAGATAATACACTCCAGTGGAAACTAACATTAGGTAGGGACTGATCACTAGGTTTGAGGCATGTATTAGGCAATAAGATAGAGAAAAGATGAAATGATGCTTGTATGGCTGAGAGCAAAGGAAGAAAAGAGATGAATCGGCACTGAAAAACTAGGCAATGTGTATGAGGGTGATATAAATGTGAGGTGACGATGGGTGTGGAGAGTTTTGAACTAGTGGCAAAAGAGAGAACCCCAAGCTGCAGTAACTCTTGTTTTGTAACTGGAAATCCCCCATGTGGGGTTTAACGGGTGAAGAGGGAACAAAAGAAGTGGATGCCACCTTCAATTGAAGCTGTGTGGGAGAGAGATGGACACATGCAACCACCCACTATTCCAAGAAAGGGCCCAATGACAGATCCAGTGTCGCCACCCTTCCTCTCAATCACTTAAAGCTTAATTATAAAAAGAAAAAAGAGAGAGAAAAGAGAAAAGTGATTCCTCAAGAAAAATCCCTACTCTTGTGTCCCTCTCAAGATAGTGATGTGATGGGGCACATGAGGGGGTTGATGGGAGGAGGCAGTGAACCCATGTTGAAGATGACCCCACTCCATTTTAAGTCCCAAGGCCAAACGGGTGATGGTTGCAACTTTGGCCCTTAGTTGTCTAGAAAGAATTTGTGCATGCTTGAGTATTATCATCTTGAACTTGTTGAATAATATGGAGTCCATGTACTTTTATGATGCGACATAGGCCAAAGAGAACTTAAAAAAGGATATATAGGTTTACCTTCTTTTCTAGTCCTTTCGTTGGTTTTTTATATAGTGAATTTATATTTTCCATCATTTGCACAATAATTATTGCGCGTGATATCAAGACATGTCAATGAGCATACTCAAATACTAAACATTTCACAGGTCAATTTCACCATAAACACGGCTAGATCGCCATTCACTACACAAGGTGAATGATTGTTTTATCGTAAATAGTGCCTTATACAAAAAGTTAATTCGAAAATCATTCAAAGTGCCCCAAACCGATGTGGAGAATTATGTCCTTAAGATTGCTTGGGGAGGTGGACCTATTGTAATATGCGAAAGTCGATCCACACACAACCTAATCATAAAAAAAAAACAAATTCAATATATGTACGAGTATACCCAAAATAAGTAATTCAGAGATCACTCAACTTTCGCTAGATTTTCTATGTTATAATTTTATACTACACAACAACTTAGTTCTACAAGCTCTATGCTCATTCACGAAGCGTCGTTAAATGAAAAAAGTTCACATTTTAAGATGTTTCTATACTTATCATAAATTATCACAAGGTGGTACAATACACTGACTATACCACTGAAAATCTCTAATGATTGCCTTGCAATATGCCTTGACAAAATGTAGTATATCGTGTCGGAAGCAGACTAAACTCATGTAGCTGGCTAGTTGTCCAAATTATATTACAGCTGTCATATGCAATGAGGCATTAAATTCACGGAGAGATGGGGGAGGAAGCTGTGTGGAGAGGACCCCATTGGGAAAACAACGTCTTTTTGTTTGCTTTTGCAAGAACTCTCCATCAAAGCAGTAAAAATTGACCGGGGAAAGTCTCTCTTTGATCACACAAACCCAAGAAGAAAACAAGTGACCCCGGCTTGGGTACTTTCTGACTCAGACACATATAAAGTGTCAAAAGGGCAGGCACGTCACATCAAAAGGTTTTTGTTCATTTACATGTATGCCTCTCATTTATCATGCCTAACCTCTCAATTATGTCTAAACTTTGATTTTTTTTTTTATGTTTCGATTTGAACTTTTGGAGATAATGATCAAGTGTTCGACTCTAGGACGGTATCAGATTTGGAAGACACGGGTTTGATCTCGAGTGCCCTCTTATATCTGTGTAGGGGTTACTTATACATGGGCAAGTCTTAGGCCCGGCGAGTTCATTCATTGACGTTTGTCCAATTTTCGTGGCATAGAGTGTTGAGACAGGAAGTAGATCCCGCATTGTGCTCGAACAACTCGGGTGTTTCGAAGAAGATGGTTGCTCGCTAAACTCTAGCGTTGGGATGGTGTTTCGCGGATCAGATTTCGAGGCGCTTCATTGTTCTGCGCAGGGCCAAACCTATGGAATCCGATCAAGGCTTGGTCTGCTCCGAAATTTCGTATGCAATGTTTTTTTTTTTGGGCGGGTTTGGATAATGAAGTTGGGTCAGCTCATGGGCAATGTCCAGCCCGCCCATTTGAGCAGCTTGGGCCCGAATTAAAGCCCATCAACAAGGCACAAGATTGGAAAGGCCATGGTAAGAAGAAACCCCTCGAATTGAACTTGATTTTAAGCGTGCTATGTGAACATGCGATTAATTTTGAATTTTCCTAATTTATAATCATTATAAATTGGGAAAATTCCAAAAAGAGGCCCGAAGTAGAGTCATTTTTTCAAATAAAGGCCTGAAGTAGACATTATCTCAAATAAGGACTTGAAGTGCCCTCATTTTATTAAATAAGGGTCTAAAATGAATTTTATCTCAAATAGGAGTTTGAGGTGGTTATATTAGTTTCAAATAAGAACATTACTTCACTGGCTAAAGGGTGTTTTTGTCTTTTTACTTTTTGAATTTTTTTCTTTCTTCTTTCTTTTTTCTTGTCCTTTTTTTCCCTCTCTTTCCTCTGCCAGCCATCACCTTCGCCAACCTCAGGCAGAGGCCATCCTCACTTGGGCAAGCGAGGGTTGACCTCATCGACGTCGAGCAAGGGCCGCCCTCACTTGGCCTAGCAAGGGCCACCCTCGCCTAATGCCCAATGCCGGCGAGGGCAACCCAAGTGAGAGGGCTGCCCTTGCCGGCCTCAGGCGAGGGTTGCCTCGCCTAGGCTAGGCGGGCGAGGACAACCCTCACCAGATTTGGCGAAGGCAACCCTCACCCTCTCCTGACACCAGCGAGGACGAGGGTTCCCCTAGCCAACCCAGCTCAAGTGAGGTGACCCGCCCCAACCCTAGCGAGGGCAACCCATTGCCTGGGTTGGGCGGGCAAGGGCGACCCTCGCCTGAGGCCATCATCGGCCAAGTGCAATGACTGTTGGGGAAGAAAAAAAAGGGAAAAGAAATTGAAAAAAAATTAAAAAATATATATACTTATAAATTTTTTGACTAAAATACCCCTTCTCCGGGGACAAACTAGTTACCGACTGGCTAAAGGTCCTTATTTGAGATGATTTGGCTACTTCATGCCCTTATTTGAGATGGTTTGGTCACTTCAGAATTTTATTTGATAAAATGACTCAACTTCGGGCTCTTTTTTGGAATTTTCCCTTATAAATTTAAAACTTAACATAACGGGTGTTTCATCTAGATTATCAAGAGAAGGGTTAATAAACGAGATAGATTACACTATCGAATAATCATCTTTTGAAATCAGGGGCAGCATTAAATATATGCTTAATTGTATTTATGTACTTATTTTTCAACTTTCAATTATTTAATGTAGGCGTATGAAAGGAAGGTTTAATAAATGAGAAAAATGACGTGTCTGGCTTCAATATATAAACTTAGATTTGATTTTTTATCAGCTTAAAATTCTTAATTTTTAATCTTTATCACAAAAGCTTAATATGGAAAATACAATCAACAACATTAATATAAATGAAAATCTAAAACAAAGACGAGGGTAGAATAGACAAAACGAACACAAAAAAAAAAAAAGACATGAAGTCTCCTTCGTCCATGAGAAAGAGAAGAACATGAGATCGAAGCACTTGAACGACCCATTCGATGATCAAACTCAAGAATGCGAACAAAGTTGGTTTCTTGACGGTAGAACTGTCGACTGCTCTCTGTCTTTTTTCGTATCTATTTCGTGTTGGAATGAGGAAGATTCCCGGTTGACACGGTTGTGTTCTCTGTTTCTCGATGTTGTTTCTGTTTTCTTTTCGTTGCTCGATCATTGATGTTCGTATCAGTTGAGAATCTGTCTGATCTTGCTGATGCACCTCGTACTTGCACTGAAGTGCGACCTGAATTGGCTCGACAATTTTCCTCTTTTTCTTGGGTGGTTCTTTTTCCCTTCCCTGAATCTGTACTAGCTGGCTAAAGCTGTAATCTTGTCTCTCCCGCATGTGTGATCAATGATCTGAATATGTATTTTGCTGCTTCGTTGCAGTTATCTCCGTCAAAGGGAAATTCATCTTTGTTTCTTGGGAGTTCCGATTTCTCTTCGCTACTGATAGGTCAGGTCTTGTTCTCGTTTGATCACGTAGAGTCTAGAAAATGAGAGCAAAATTTTCTCATTTCGTTGTATCTAAGTGAAGAACATGACAGCATCGAGGTTTTTTTGTGATGTAAACTCACAATTGGTTTGTGATCTCTGGCTAATATTTCAAGTCCAGTAGAAATGGAGGTTAAGGGAAGTGTAGGCCGTTGTAGATGGAAAAGGGGAACCTTTTGAATACCCAAATTCGGTTCAGAAAGTGCAATGAGCCCTGAAGTAGGATTTCGAACTTTGTCGTTGCTTACTCGCAAGGCCTTACTTTATTGTTTCAGTCACCACTTCACAGTGCACTCACTTGCATTGGCACCTCTCGCACGCACTCATCACTCACTTCCCTCCCTCTTCCCCTTTGTCAGTTGTTTTACACTTGCTCAAAATGGCAGCTTGAATCCAAATGTTGGTGCCTATGGTAGTCTCCACTTGCCCCAGAGTTCTAGATATTTGCAGCCACAAGCTGGTAAGCCTGGTATTATGATGAACTAGGTACAAATCTGAGTTATGTGTCCGAGAGAATACTAGAGAGATGTACGTAATGATAGTCTTAGAGAAATTCATAGGAGAGAGACGGAGAGGCGTTGATTGCGTTATAACAAATCGATGTGACTATCCACGGTTTTGAGGAGTGTTAATATCACTGAAGGGTATCAATATAATTTGCTATTGTCATTCGAGTGGTTTATCATTTTGGAAACATTGCTAAAATTGAGGCCGTCATTATAATTTGTTTTACTACGTGGGTGTCCTGAGATAATTGGTTGTTGACTAGTTAAAAGCTTTACCATATTTGATAGCGATGCAGAGTGGTCATTTATAAATTACATACTATGTCGATGGTACATTTTTTTTGTCGTTGCTTACTCGCAAGACCTTACTTTATTGTTTCAGTACCACTTCACAGTGCACTCTCTTGCACGCATTGGTGGCTCTCTTCACTCCCTCTTCCCCTCTGTAAGTTGTTTTACACTAGCTCAAAATGGCAGTCCGGATCCTAATGTTGGTGCCTATGGTAGTCTCAACCTGCCTAAGAGTTCAAGACATTTGCAGCCATAGGCTGGTAAGCCTGGTATGCTGATTGTCACGCCCTGGACCCCATCGAGCCCGCGACATCCCTCCGTGGTTGTATTTCAAATGCGACGTCCCAGGATTCGTCGCCAACCAAAACGAAACTTCAAGCATAGAACGCATGCGAAAGCACTTATAACACCCAGACAAGATTAAGACAAAGGGTAGTAGGAGAACACTTGAACAAATCAACCACATACTTCATTCAACGGCACATACTTACAAAATCCAACCTTACATACAAAAGGACATTAGGGTTAAAACCACCATCATAAAAAAAAGGGACAAGTGGTGGGGTAGGCTAGCCTAATTATACAAAAAGGGTCCACCAACTCCATGGGCTCCTTTTTGGGGTCTTGCTCCATCTGCTCTTCCTCGGGATCCCAAAATGCTGTGACGGACCATTCATGATCGGGGTTGGGGGTATGAAATGATTATATAATAACTATGAGAACGAGTCTCAATAAGCAAGTACCCTAAACCCCACCTAGGTTAATGCGTACCTCCAGACAAATAGAATAACAGCCAACACATTCAATCAACATGCAATAACATTCAAAGGCACTATCTAGCCTTATCTCGAAGCATATATAACCTTGCACATTAGTCGAATCATGACAACATAACCAACTTCTCAGTGCACATGCACTCCAAGATACAACCAATTCCCTACACATGCATCCATAATAACATTCCAACGTATTTCAACCTCAACCTCTACACATGCTCACTTCTTTCAACTTCCGACCCGTACATGTGTCCACCCCGATCAATATCGACCCGCGTAACACGCCTCAGGCCCATCTTATCGTACGACTCGCGTAACACGCATTAATTCTATGGCACAACTCGCGTAAAGACACATTAAGTCGACAGTCCTCCGGTTTATCCGGGCATTGTCTTGCGTAACACGCCTCAAGACAAATCCAATTCCTTGCATAAACACACCTCAAGGATTATAGGATCAAATCTACATCCTCATTTAATTTCATGCCTTTTCCTGCGTCAACACGCCTCAGGGCCTATCGACCATACACGATACACATCTCACTCCCTCACACAACATCCACATGCCCTAATCACACACAAACATGCTCAATTCCAAATCAATAACTCAGCCCAGCCGATCTATTCACAAGGCAGCACTGTAGCTCAACCATATCACCCAATCATTCCAATACCTTTCAAATCACAATTTAAGTTATACACTCAATGGCATAAATCCACACATCACAATATTCAACTCAGCCATCAAGCATTACCACAATCAACTCAGCCACCAAGCACCACAACTTAGCCATAAGAGTCAAAGAAAACCGAATACACAGAATCGGGGCAAATTTGGGCTAGTACATAGTTCTGGAATTACTTTTAAAATACATAGTAAATCAACTCTAAAAATTATGAATTTTTGGATATTCATTGGAAACATCCTGATGAACATTTTTCATGAGAACACAAAACCCAGTTCTGCCTAGAACCACCTCGTTTTGTCACCCAAAATCAGATGTAAAATATTTCATTCGGACTGGCCATCCGGCTTTCAAAATGCATTTCAAGAAGTAACCAAATCTCCTTAGAAAGTTTTGAAATGTTTATATGTTATAGTGACAAATGTCCCCAACAAGTTTTGTAAAGGAAGTATTTTGAAAATAGGTTTGGAAAAATTTATAAAAATTCAAACAGACCCGAAGGTCGGAGAAACAGTGTTTCTGGCAAACTATTTTCGATCCAAAGATAGACTTTCGAATGTCTTCAAATGACTTTAAAAAATTTCCAAATTAAATTATGTTATACTCCAAGATGTTTTGAACAACTTTCATGAGGAACATTACCCCAAATTCGGCCCACACAGCTCTCGGAAAAAATAATAAATCTCGGTGACACAGCAGTAACAAAATTCGAGAACATAACTAACAAGCAAATCTACTTGTCTAATCCTTAAATCAACTAACCACAACCACTAATCAACCCCTAATAAGCCCATTGGTAAGCTCTTAGCTTAGACAAGGTTTAGAATGCCACTTTCTAGGAAAAAACCTAAGCAAATCCAAGCTAAGCAAGCAGCAATGGCTTCGGCAGATCAGCAACAAGGGTGAACGGCAGTTCCGGGGAAGATGGGTTGAGATGTGGCTGGTTGAGGTAGAGCAAGCAGCTGCTCACGCAAGGGGGAGGAGGGGGAGCCGGCTCTGAGAGAGAGAGAAGAGAATTTTTATCAAATGGCATAGAGAGAGAGGAACAAATCTTCTAACCCCACTATAAACCCCAATACCAACCCCACTATCTCATCCAATGGCTCACATTGCATCTTGTTGGGCAAGACAAGATCCTAGGGCTCACAAAATTCCTTCCAACCAATTACTCAAAATAATAAATGGCAAGAAAAAGAAATATGCAAGGAGGGAGGGGCATAATGGTCCTCTAGCTTTGGCCATTGGAGGGAAAATGTCAATTTTCAAATTGCCCTCCAACCCTTCAAAGGAATTCAAATATCCCAAGGGTAAAATGGTCTTTTTTCAATTCTCGATCCAAATTTCACTTTTTGATAGATCCAATAAACCTTAAGGTTGGCCGCGCTTATGTGACGTCGTCCAAATAAAATAGTCGTGGCACTTCGAGAAATTCGACATCCAAGTTCGGATTCAAATGACGGTCAATTTCACTCAAACGCGACTTTAGTGTATCTCTAACTAACGGGCAGCTTTTTAGAATTTACGTGTATCGATCTACGGTTACTCAAGTCATGGTGACCTCGATCGTCACTGAAGGTCGACTCATGGTCAAGTTCTTAAGTCCACGTACATTTCTCTAGATAGCCATTTTCTAAAGGTTAGTATCTCGAGAATGATCAGTTTCAGGCGAGATTTAATTACAAATACATTGAAGAATATACACATTTCATTTATCTCAAAAGTGGATCAAAATTCAAAATGTCACACTGATGAGTCGGGTACAAATCTGAGTTAGGTGTATGAGAGAATACTAGAGAGATGTACATAATGATGAGAAAATATTCACTTGTATCATACTATCACGTCATTATCCTACATGGCATGATTGTGCTTGTATGGCTCTACTCAAAACGTGACAAGTGTCATCTGACGTGAAAATTAAAAAAATGAAAACATAAAAGCTTGCGGGCTTTCTCCTCTCTCCTCATCAATTACGTACTCTCTTTCCTTTCCCGTCTTCTCCCCCTCTCTCACTTACTTTATTTCAAATTTCAGACCTCACCGCTCAACACCCCACACCCCCCCCCCCCGCGCTCTCTCTCCTCTCTCTCCTACAGCCACCTCCAGACAACCACGTCTGGACGACCATCGCCAAACGCTGGTAAACGACGGAGGCTTTTCTTCCAATGCTTTTATTTTCGGAGCAAAGAGAGTTTGTCCTTCATCCTCCCAAGAGTAGCTCAAACGTCTATGTATTCGCTTAGAATCAGACTCCTTCATCTTCGCTCGACCGCAGCCTTGAAGACCTCCATTTTTGCAAGGACGGCCACTTCGAAGATTGCCGCTTTTGCTTAGAAGACCTCCTTGAAGCGGCGGGAGACGAAATACCCAACCCCGGACTCTGATTTCCAGAGCTTTTGTGCTCTTCGCGGCATTTTCACAAGTTTGTCGGCCCGTTTCTATTCTTTGCCGTTTGGCTGCAGAGGAGAGAAAGAAAATACTTCAAGATCAGAAAAACTTCAGAAGGAAAGTTAGATTTTTTGGAAATGGAAATGACGAGAGTGGAAAGGCGAATTTTAACGTTCTTTCTAGTTGGTTGCTTTTTTTCTTTAATCTTTTTGTCCTCAGCACAAGATTTATGGGCATTCATGACCTCCAGTCTTTTATGGCGGACGCAGAGCAACAACCCTCTTCAGACGCAGAGCAACAACCGCAGCTCGAAGATCTCCACTTTTGCAGAGATCGCCGGTCGACCGTCACTTCGAAGACCTCCATTTTTGCGAGGAGGGCCGCTTCGAAGACCTCTACTTTCATGAAGACTACCGGAAAGATTTAAGGTGAAAATTTAGAGGAGAAGCTTTGAATTTTGTCCCATATAATAAGCTCACATTAGAGACCACCCAGAGGCAACTGGAATATGTTGAGGGAATAAGTTATGTTTTCACCTTAAATCCCTACATGACTTATATAGTCATTGGTAGGTTGGGCTCGGAATGTTTTCTCTTGCAATGGTAATGTTTCCAACCAAAAAATGCACTTCACATATTTCTTCTTGAAAAAGGCAAATTACCTGCCGCTGGACATCCCTAGCATCCCTCCGAGGTTCACTACTATTCACGGTTACGAGCCTAGCCTCGTATCACCCAAAATTGCGTAACTGAGAGTTGCTCTTCTTATCTCCCGGGCCTTAACTTTTTACTGTCTTCAGTCTGACCATTTGTGAGTACCATGTTTTCTTCCCTATTTAGCCAATTCTTTGATTATTCAAGCAGCTATTTTGGAGAAATGTAACAAGGGATAAGCACTTCTAGTCTAGAAATAACTCTTTTCATTTAACATTGCCAATTGCAAGTACTGAAGGCTTGTTTGTGTTATTTTGTGAATTCACTTATTTTCTTCCCATTGTTAATGGAATTTCCTTGCAGAGAGTGAAGTGGCTAGCAAGGATCACCTAGAGGGAGGGTGAATAGATGATCTTAAACAATTTTAATAAATTTAAACGGAAATGAAAGAATACAGTTTGAGTCTGAATAAAATTCAAATTCTATAAAGACGGTGCTCTTGAATGTGCAATGTGTAAAGTAAAAGTTAAGGGATAGAAAAACTGCACATAAAATTTATAGTGGTTCGGCTTATAGTAAGCCTACGTCCACTCTCTCATGCTGATAGCCTACTGGCTGAATTTCACTAAGTAATCAAAAGGTATTACAGATTTTAAGTGATAATACTCTTGTGTATGATATGACTTTCTATCTCACACAAACACTCTTACAAGATATCCCTCAAGATTCTAAAGTTTGGCTCAAGAAAGAAAAAAGAATTGAAATAAGCTCAGGCTTTGGACTTGATGATTTTTGAATCTATACTTCTTTTGCTGCTCGTTGATCTCCTTAAATACTCCTCTACTTCCAAACTAGCCATTGGACAATCTTCTAAGAATCATCTTCCAATCTTTACCTTGGACATATTTGTATAAAAGGAATTGAGTAGCTGTTGAGTGACAGATTCTGAATCTCATTAATTTTGGTCGCCCATACAATCAGAATCTTGGTTTCCATAAATAGAGATTAATCTGTTGTGATAATATTTTGATTATCAATCAAATTGATTTAGATTGAGTCAATCAAAACCTTCATTGTGTGAAATCCATGCCAGATCACTAGCTGTTGTGTTAAATTCTGTTTCTGCGTTTGCAAAATTTGGTCTCTGAAAAACTTCAGCATCTATGTCTGAAAAATTTCTGCGTCTGAGTCTGTAAATTTTCTGCGTTTGGAAAATTTCAGTGTCTGAGTCTGCAATTTTCTGCATCTGGAAAATTTTAGCGTTTGAAAAATTTCAGCGACTGAGTCTGCAAATTTTTTGCGTCTGGAAAATTTTAGCGTTTGAGTCTACAAATTTTCTGCGTTTGGAAAATTTCAGCATTTGAAAAACTTCAGTGTCTGAGTCTGCAAATTTTCTGCGTTTGGAAAATTTCAGCATTTGAGTCTGAAAAATTTTGTGTCTGAACTTTTGAGTCTGAAAAATTTCTCGTTCTGAAAAACTTGCAAAGTCTGATATCTCTTTCTAAACTTCCAAACTATAATAACCTAGAAAGAATTTATGTCAAAATTACAAGTTACATATGGAAAGTTTTGTCAACTTTAAAATCTATTAGGGTTTTCCTCAACAGAGAGGACCACGATGGGTTCTTCAATTTAGGAGAGCAAACGAAATTAAGTTATTGTAGGATGAGGGAGATCAAATCAATCTACATAGCAATGAATCCACTTATTCAGGCAGAAATTTTTAGCCCATCAAACTTAAAAAGAAACAGAAAAAATTGTTGGGAGTCATGACCAAAGAAGATTTGTTTTGGTTGAAATAGAAAAAGATAATATTCACGTTTGACCGATTGGGCATCTTTCAACAATTACGTACAGTGGAAGTCAATTTTAAAAGCCAAGAAACAGAAAATATTACGTTATTGGTGGGTCCAGGTAAAAATCAATTTTGTTGACTCCTTTAAGAGAAAACTTAAAATGCGTGGATTCCTTGAAGGGCAGACTGGTTGAGTCGCGCGCAGAGCAGCTGCACGAGAGAAAGAAAAACTGAACGGTGAGCACTTCGGGGACACACGAGAAATAGAGACGGACGTATCGTGTCCTGGAGTTCCTGTTTCTTTGGCCGTGCAGACGTGTTTAGGCACGGTGATATATGATATGAGTTTACGTCGAATTGAGTTGTTTTATTTATAGACACTTTGGATTTGGGTGTAATCTAGGTGTGGGAAATACTCGAGCATTTTGAGCACTTGAAACTCTGAATTCTCTGATTTGATAGTTGATTATTTATTGCTAGCTCTCTCCGTAGATATTTATACCGATACTTGGACCAAACCACATAAATCTGTGGTGTCTTTATTGTTCCTTGATTATCAAAATAGCAATTCACCTCATTTGGACAGATATTATCCATCCGAGTTAATTAGAAAAAAAATCAATTTGTATGTATACACACACACAATGAAGGATTAAGATTCAAACAATGTGAGGAGACTAGAAAGGATCACCTGGAGGGAGGGTGAATAGGTGATATAAAAAAAATTCTTTTTCAATTTAAGACAGAAATAGTAGATCAAAAACAAAGTCCGAGTATCGTTCAGATTTTGAGCAAACTTTGAAAAGCAATTAAGTAAATGTGCAATGAAATAAATGAAAGGAGCTTTAGAGAAGAGAAAAATTGCACATAAGATGTATAGTGGTTCGGTTTAGATCAAGCCTATATTTATTCTCTCACGCTGATAGTATATTGACTATATTTCACTAGATGATCAATCAAGAGAATACAGATTTTGAGTGATAACTCTTTGTGTAACATTGGCCACTCTATCACTCTTACAATATGTCTCTCAAGATCTCAGTTTTTAGCTCAAGAAAGACAAGTAACACTGATCGGAGTATGCTCAGACTCTGGAATAGATGATTTTGGATGTCGTCTCTTCTTCTGCTTCTTAATACTTTGTCTCCTTTTATACTTCTCCACTTCCAAACTAATCGTTGGACAATCTTCAGATGATCATCTTCCAATCTTCATATTGGACAATTTTGTATAAAGAGGATTAAGTAGCTATTGAGTGACAAAATATGAATTCCGTTGAATATGGTCATCCATACAACCAAAGCTTCAATTTCCATAAGAAGAGCCTCTTCATTTAGAAATAAACTTGTCTCGTGGTTGATTCTCAATCAATTTAAGATATTTTGCGATATAAATATCCCTTACAAAATAGCCTTTTAATATCGAGTCAATCTAGACTTTCCTTCTGCGAATTCCAAGCAAGATTACCAGCTGCTATAAATGATCTGAGTTTGCGTCGAGAACCAAATGAAATATGATTCTATAGTATCTAGTATTGTGATCAGAACGTATGTCAGGATGGGTTGTTCTTTAAAATCTGAGTCTTTTGACTCCAGTATAAATGCTGAAGTTCTTCAAAGGTTGTATAAAGTCTGAACATCAGTATAAAGTCTGAGCTTCATGAAGTAAAAGATTTGTCATCTTCAAAGTATAACTTCCTGAATCAAAATACTTAAGAACATTTATCAAACTTACAACACATATATGGATAATTTTGTCAACTTCAAAATCTATTAGAAGGTTTTCCCAACACAATGTTCCTAGATGGCACAAAATCTAGATCCAAAATGACGTCAAGGTCAGGCGGGATTCTCATGCTATCCTATCGCTGAAGAGTATGAACCACACTTTAATAACTTTACGCGTCGATGATGGTAATGAAGGCATCATATCACCGCCTCCAAGGGATCCTTTCCCACCTATCCGCCTGCCTTTCAAACACTTGACTTAGCATTTCGAAATGGTCGGCTTCGGGGGATCCTTGATCATGGTCGGTCGAACATAAGCAGAAGCAAATGCTGAGGGGGGAAGCCACTGGAGAGAATCTCGGAGGCCTCAAGATCCACTTGCGGGAAGAGCACCACACTCACGTCCTATGACCCTGGGTTCTAATCTGCTCCAGGTTAGCACTATTGATACTTCAACAGTTCTGAAATATTTGAAAGCAATTGCTTTGGTAGGAGTTATGACCGCCATGAAAACCATCATTTTGTGCGACTGTATAACGGCTTTGTAACGGTCTTATTACTGCTTTATAACGACTTTGTAACGTTTGATTTATTTCTTCATAAACCCCCATTTATAACAGCTTTACAACGGTCATCATTTTAATAATTACCGATTGTTTTATAACGATTTCTAAACGGCTCTCTCTTTCTTCGGAATGTAAAATTAAACTTCAAATCACAATCCTTTAAAATACATCGAATTAAAAAAGAGAATTTTCCTTTCCTTTTCAAATTTTTTCCTTTCTTTGCGGGTTTATACACATGACGTTATTTATGATTCCTCTATTATTTTGTGCTAAATAAAGAAAAATGTCTATTGTATATTGGGAGAATAGCAGCGAGAGCCCATTGCACCAAGTTTCGTACTTTGAAGGGCGAAATTAACTTTAAGGACAATGCTAGCACGCCTCAAACAATTTATCTTATTTTTTTCATCCTTTTCAATGGATTTCCAACAATTCTTATTTTTCATGTTATCTAATATTTTTCCAACAATTTTAATATAAATTTACTGCCATAAAACCTAGTCTTCAATCTCCAGCAAGTCTTCTCTTACCGCAAGGAGGACGATTTTGGCGATTCCGCCGAACCGATCGAGCCTTCCAATTTAGACTCCGTCCCGGGCAGCACGAACGCCAACAATTGCTAAAACCAATCGTCCCGGATACCAACAGACAGAATCGAGTCCCTTGGCCTCGCTTACCTCGTCAGAGCTCTCGTCTTTTGCTTGCTTTTGCAAGAACTTTCCATCAAAGCAGTAAAATTGACCTGGGAAAGTCTCTATCTGATCACAGACACCCAAGAAGAAAACAAGTGACACCCAGGCTTGGGTACTCTCTAACTCAACCACATATGAAGTGTCAAAAAGGCACATCACATAATAGGGTTTTTGTGCATTTACATGCATTCCTCTCATTTATCATGCCTGACCTCTAAATAATGTCTAAACCACGATTTTTTTTTTGTTTCGGTTGGAACTTTTGGAAACAATGGCCGCACCTTTGATCTAGGACAATATCAAATTCGGAAGTCACGGGTTCGATTTCGAGTGCCCCTTATATCCGTGTCTTCGTTACTCATATGCAGGCGTATCTTAGGTCCAACGAGTTCTTTCACCAACGTATGTTGGATTCACGAGGCTTTCGTCCAGCTTTCCTGCAAGCATGGAGTGTCGAGATGTGAAGCAAATTCCGCATTGCGCTCGAACAACTCGAGTGTTTCGGAGAAGATGGTTGCTCGCTCAACTTTAGCTACGTGACTTGTGTTTCGTGGGTAAGATTTCGAGGCACTACATCGTTCTACACAAGAGCAAACCTATGGAATCCGATCAAGGCTTGGACTTAGGGGTGTGCAATGGAAACCACCCGGACCGGGACCAGACCGGATCGGTTGGTTCTGGGCGGGCCTAGGGGGTGTTGGTCCGATCCTCGGTTTCCCATTTTTGGAACTGGTGGACGGTCGGTCCGGTTCCCGGTTCCATGGTGAGAATCGAACCAACTGGACCGATCATTTATGCATATTTTTTAAAAATTAGCTAGTTATTTTTTTATCTTTTCAAGGAATTTATTTGTTATTACTGACTTGCCAATTTTGTAAATCATCAAGCTGCTGCGAATGGGTTGACTTTTTTATTTTTTGCCTCTCTAATAACACATGTTTAAATTAGGAGATGTATATTTTTGAAAGCCCACATGGGACATATATATATTTTTATAAGTATTTGATTCATTTGAACCGGACCGGACTGGTTGGTCCAGTCCAGTCTCCGGTTTCAAGATTAGTCGGTCCGGTCCATGGTCCCAAAAATTGAGAACCGGTCCTCTCGGTCAGGTTCCCGATTCTTGGATGGGACCGGACCGGACCGGGAACCGATCACCCCTACTTGGACTGCTCCGAAATTTGCAAAGCAATGTTTTTTCCCTTTGGGCGGGTTTGGATAATGAAGTTGGGTCAGCTCATGGCTATGCCCAGCCCGCCCATTTAAGCATCTTGGGCCTGTATTAAAGTCCAACAATGAGGCACAAGAGTGGAAGGGGAGCATAAAAGAAAGAAGCGCTCTAGCTCTCACTTGAAGTACAGGAGTGAGAATTGCTCGGCCAACGGGATTAAAGAAGCTCTTATTTCGCCAAGTCCATAAGTATCATAAGGCATATACAAGTGGGATTGAACTCACTAGATTTCACAAGATGTTAGAAGGTGCAGCTCTTGGGATTGAGGTTTCTGCCTTGTTATCAAAGCATATTCCCGAGCTAAGGGAATTGAGTTCCTTTATATCTCTATATGTTAAGTTCAATCTCTTTATTACTTGGAAAGCAATTGTGCCGAACATGGACCAATTAACTTGCGGATGGCCTGACCACAAATGTCCTTTCAGTTGAATCGGGGGATAAATCGCTTGAATTGAACTAGATTTCAAGAGCGCGATAGCGAATGTGCCACTAATTTTCAATTTTGCCAATTTATAATCATTATAAATTTAAAACTTAACATAACGGGTGTTTCTTCTAGATTATCAAGAGATGGGGTTAATAAGCGAGATAGATTACACTATGGAATAATCTTCTTTTAAAATCATGGGAAGCATTAAATATGTGCTCAATTGTATTTATGTCCTTATTTCTTGACTTTCAATTATTTACTGCAGGCATATGAAGGGAAGGTTTTTTTTTGTCAGAAGAAAGGAAGATTAAAAAAGTGAGAAAAATGACGTGTTTGGCTTCAATATATAATTTAATTTTTTATCAGCTTAAAATTCTTAATATTTAATCTTTATCAGAAAAGCTTAATATGGTAAATACAATCAACTCATTAATATAAATTAAAAGCTAAAACAAAGATGACGATAGAATAGAGAAAACAAATACACACAAAAAAGACATGAAGTCTTCTTTGTCGACGAGAAAGAGAAGAACATGAGCTCGAACCACTTGAATGACCCATTTCGATGATCAAACTCAAGAATGCGAGCAAAGTTGGTTTCTTGATGGTAGAACTGTCGACTACCCTGTCTTTTTTCGTACGAATTTCGTGTTGGAATGAGGAAGATTCATGGTTGACACAGTTGTGTTCTCTGTTTCTCGATGTTCTTTCTCTTTTCTTTTCGTTGCTCGTTCATTGATGCTCGCATCGGTTGAAAATCTGTCTGATCTTGCTGATGCGCCTCGCACTTGCAGTGAAGTACGATCCGAATTTGCTCGGCCATTTTCCTCCTGTTCTTGGGTGGTTCTTTTTCCGTCCCCTGAATCTGTACTCACTGGCTAAAGCTGTATTCTTGTCTCTCCCGCTTGTGTGATCAATGATCTAAATACGTATTTTGCTGCTTCGTTTCCTTGCTTCGTTGCAGTTATCTCCATCAAAGGGAAATTCATCTTTGTTTCTTGGGAGTTCCTATTTCTTTTCGTTCCTGAAAGGTCGCATCTTGTTCTTGTTATAGATAGGGTAGAGTTTAGAAAACACGAGCAAAATTTTCTCATTTTGTTGCATCAGAGTGAAGAATATGATAGTATCGAGGTTTTTTTGTGATGTCAAGTCAAGCGCTTTAAACTCACAATTAGTTCATGATCTCTGGCTAATATTTCAAATCAAGTAGAAATGGAGGTTAAGGGAAGTGTAGGCCGTTGTAGATGGAAAAGGGGAACCTTTTGAATACCCAAATTCGGTTTAGAAAGTGCAATGAGCACTAAAGGAGGATTTCGAACTTTATCGTCGCTGACTTGCAAGACCTTTACTTTATTGTTTCAATCACCACTTCACTGTGCACTCACTTGCACACACGTGTCTCGCACGCACTGATCACTCACTTCCCTACCTACCTCTTCCCTATGTCAGTTGTTTTACACTTGGTCAAAATGGCAGCCTGGATCCTAATGTTGGTGCCTACGGTAGTTCCCTCCTGCCCAAGAGTTCTGGACGTTTGCATCCACATGCTGGTAAGCCTAGTATAATGATGAACTGGATATAAATCTGAGTTAGGTGTCTGAGAGAGTACGAGAGAGATTTATGTAATGATAGTCCTAGAGATATTTGTAAAGAGAGAAAGAGAGGTGTTAATTGCATAATAATAAACCGATGTGACTATCTTGATTTTGAAGAGCGTTAATACCACTAAAGGGTATTAATATAATTTGCTATTGTCATTCAAGTGATCTATCATTTTGGAAACATTGATATAATTGATGCCGTCATTATAATTTATTTTACTATGTGGGTGTCTTGAGATAATCGGTTATTGACCAGGTAAAACTTTTACCATATCTAGTAGTGATGCAGAGTTCGTGGAGGAGATTGTATGTACCTTAAGGTTGGCAGGCTTATTTTGTATATGAACCTGTATTCTGGAACAGGACCATTCACTGGAAAGCTTCTGGAAATGAACGTGACGTCATCATATCATTTGATGTGTGTCATGAGAAGTTTCGGATTATTTCATTTACCCAGGATGTTGGCCAATTCGACCTTGGAGTACGTCACGATAATAATGGTCAATCGCTGCTACCCCCCTCAAGGTTTTGTCCCTGATGGAAATGCCCCCCTCGCGACAACGATCGCATCCAATGAACTTGAGCTGCTAGGATTCAGAGGATGCTTGACTATAGTAGAACATGATAACGAGCGGATGAGAGAATGGGAAGCGACGGGGAACAAGTTCGAAGACCTTTCCATCTGCTTTTGGGATCCCTACATGACTTATATAGTCATTGGTAGGTTGAGCTCGGAATGTTTTCTCTTACGGGTAAGTGCATGCTACGGTAACATTTCCAACCGAAAAATGCACTCTACATATTTCTTCCCGAAAAAGGCAAATTACCTGCCGCTAGACATCCCTGGCCTTCCTCCGAGGTTCACTACGATTCGTGGTTACAAGCCTAGCCTCGTATCACCCGAAACTACATGACTGAGAGTTCCTCTTCTTATCTCTCAAAGCTAAAATTTTTGTTGTCTTTAGCCTGACCCTTTGTGAGTACTGTGTTTTCTCCCCGATTTAGCCAGTTCTGTGATTATTCAAGCAGCCATTTTGCAGAAATGTAACAAGGGATAAGCACTATTAGTCTAGGAATAACTCTTTTCATTCAACCTTGCCAATTGCAAGTACTGAAGGCTTGTTTGTGTTATTTTGTGAATTCACTTATGTTCTTCCCATAGTTAATGGAATTTCCATGCAGAGAGGATCACGATCGGTTCTTCTGATTAGAAGGAGAGTAAACGAAATTATGTTGTTGTAGGATGAGGGAGATCAAATCAATCTACATAGAAATGAATCCACTTATGCTGCCAGAAATTTTTAGCCCATCAAACTTTAAAAGAAATAGAGTAAATAGTTGGGATTCATGACCAAATTAATCATGCATGATGGGGTAACATTGGGATACCTGGTATGCTCAACAACTTTCAGAGAAAGTCATTATGGCACAAGAATATGATATGATTCCTTTGCATCATCATTGTTAAAATATATCTCGAGTTTCAGCTCAATAGACGAAACCCGACCCAAGATAAATTAAAGGAAAATTTGGAAGTTGAATATTTGTGGATGTCCATCATGAAAATCTATATTTCCTGTTTAATTTTGGAGTGCAAAGCCATGTTGAAATTCTGATCGTGAAAAATAGACTTCAAAAAGGAAAGTTGATATTTGGATTTCAAGTTGCTGATTCGTCGAGTCCAACAAAAGTTCCGGTAGATTACGAAAATCAATTTCCTTATAAACGTTGGTCAACAAAATAGGAAAGTGAACTTGATTTCCTTCTCTAATTCAGCATGTGTTAATAAAGGAAATAACAGAAGTCCAACTTCTAGTGGGACTTGGCAAAGAGAAGTATACATTGACTAATATATATATGCGTATATACAAGTCAGGGGATGCTTCTTCACGTAGACTTGAAGTGCCGAAGTCCTGGTGGCAGTTGTTGATACAGTCCTCTTGAAGTGTCGTTTCCTCTCTGAGTGCTGTGGGTCATCCATAGGTGCTAGGTGCTTGGTAGTGGGTTCGTGGTTTTATTCGTGGAATTACACCAAGAATTCAAGTGTTTGAAGTGATTTGTGTTTAATTCTTTTGTGAGATTAAGAGATTATTTCGTGAGAAATTGTAGGCTAAACACCGCGTGAGTTATTGGGTGTCATTGGGGCTTAGGCAATACTTAGAGTATTTAAGTAACTCGAGTGTGGTTGCAATCTCATTTATATTGTTTGATCTATAGTAAAATTTTGTGCTACTTTCCCCGTGGATATAGATCATTACGATCAAACCACGTAAATCTGATATCTGATTTATTTTCTTATTCTGTCAATTTTACTGTTCAATCGCTTGACTTCCGCAACAATCACCACATGCAAACACTTCATTATTTCAATTTGCGCTCGAGATTTGCTACATGGCATGTTTACGTGGGCTACTCTCTTAAGGTGAACTTTTTGTCATAAGAAGAAACGATAGTTCGTACCGTGCATGAATTGGAATGCATGAACGAGGGATTACTATGCCATGAGTGCCAAGTACTAGATTGATGTGAATTCAGGGCCGACATTGTAGTCTACCATTAAGTAAATTTTGTGGAAGGGCTGTATTGGCCACTGATCTAGGGTCACGAGCAACAAAAAACAAACTTCTTACAGTCTACAATTCGGGAAATGGGTGAATTAGATTGATCGATTGCTAGATCTAAGTAGGATTATCATAGAAAGACGTGCGGAGAGTTCCACGTTAAAGTAAACATCCCAAAACTTTTGTCGAAATAGCAATTCATCTCATTTGAACGGTATAATCCATCTGAGTTAATTAGAAGGAATTCAAGATAGATATATATATACACACACAAAATGATGGATTAAGATTTAAACAATGTGCCTAGACGGCACAACATCTAGGTCCAAAACGAATCAAAATCGCTTTGACCATATGGCAGGTAGTCATGTCCACCATACAACAAAAACCACCCACGCATCGCACACTTGGGACACGACCCGATTAAGCAAAGTCGGGGTCTTGACTGGTAGAATTGTTGATACCTTCCTTTCCCTATGAGAATCTCTCTGTGTGAATTGGAAAAGATTGATGCTTTCCATTACTGTTCACTTTATCCCTTGTTCTTGTTCTTTTGCCTTTTGGGTCCTTTAAATAATGGCTTCCCGGAGCTAAGAATCTTGCTGATCGCGTCGATGTGCCTTGGCTATGATTTGATCTGATCTCATTTGGGCATTTTCCTTTTGTTCTTGTCTGATATACGAGCTCCCAAGGGCTGATGATAAGGAGTTGCTGGCTGAAGTTCATGCTCAGCATTTTAAAAATGAGTTCTGTGGTTATCTTTTCCTTGTACAGGAACACGAATCTTTGTTTCTTGGAAGTTCCCATTTTTATGAGTACTAGCAATTTCATCTCGTTTGAGCAATTGAACACAGAGCATAAATGAGAGCCAAAATGTTTCTCATTTTTCATTGCATCTGGGTGAAGAATGTGAAGTGGGTATAGTGACACTATCATTGTAGAGCAACTTTATAAGAGTAGGATTCATATTAGTATCTACTTCAAATAATGCCTTTACTTGATGCTGAATGCGGCACTGACAGAGGGACTGATCTGACCATTGACGGTTTCTATTGATCGCTTTGGAAACACGGGTATGACTGAAGTTGCGTCCATACAATTTGTCATACTAGGTTGATGTCCCAAAATAATCAGCTTATATTTACAATCCAAAAGCTAAAATGGAATAAGATATAGAAAGTGGTTACCATAATACATCGGATTGCCGTGGTGTGTAGGTCCCATACTTCATAAGTTCATAGGTGATATCCTAAGCAGACTTTCATGAACTATCATCCTCAGTTAGAATCCACAAAAGAGTTCTGGGAAATAGAGTTCTGATGCAATTCATTGTTATTGAACCATTTGTGTATCGAGTTGTACTTCCGATTTTAAAACATGTCATTGTGAAATTAATTATCGGGCTTCTTGAGATCTAACGGTGGAACATCAACCGGAAAAAGGGAATTGAACCACAGAACACCAAACAAAGATGGAAAACATTGATTCACTTTACATTCCTAATATGTTTTCCTTCACGATATCCTTTGTTCTGCTATTTGTTGTGCTCATGGTACCAAATTCATTTTTTTTTCCGTTTACAAGTGCATTGCCGGAACATAACTAAAAACGTGAAATTGATATCTTCTTCCCTCCAATGGTGTATCCAAAGCGAGCTACAGCAACAACTTGAGTATCCCCTAGCTACTTCATTCCTGATATCATATTTAAAATACTAGCCAGGCTCGCAGGCGATGCGTGTGCAGGTCCTTGTGTCCCTTGACGAAAGATCCCGCCTTCATCATGTGGCATGTTAACATACACCAGGGGATCGTCATCCAGTTGCTCAGTGTGCCAGATGACGCACTCAGGCGTTTGCTCCATTGGGTGGATCCCAACGGATGCAAGTTTTGCCGGGTTCGAAACGAGCTGCTTCAAGGACTTTTGGTCATGGGTCTTGACGGGGATTACTTTGTCTAGCTTCTGCCCATTCGCGAAGAAGGTTTGTCTATTGCCATCATGTCGGAACAGGCTTCCACCATTCTACAGGACAGTACAAAATCCTGCGAACCGAAGTCAATGTCAAAGGCAAGAACATGCGGTTCAAAGTGATTACGCTTGGAGAAGAAAAGTGGAGAACATTGCTGATTACGGACAATACACGGAACCACCATTTATGCGATCCGATGCTTTGGAACAAGGCCATCCACTGGAAGATGAACTTCAGGGTCGAATCCGACTGCCTCCTATCCTTGGACGCATGCAAAGAAGAATTTCACATCCTCCACTTCCCTGAAGAATTTGGGGATGTCACTTTGCGGATCGATGATGGTAGTGAAGGCATCATGTCACCACCGCCAGGGGATCCTTTCCGACATACCCGCTTCATGTCGAGCACCTGACCAGGCATTTCGAAATGGTCGGCTTCGGGGGATCCTTGAACTTGGTCGAATATAAGAAGGAGCGAATGCTGATGTGGGAAGCGACCGCAGAGAATCTTGGAGGCCTCAAGATGAACTTACGGGAAGAGCGCCACACTCACGTCCTGTGACCACGGGTTCTTATCTGCTCCAGGTTAGCACGGTTGATATTTCTAACAGTTTTGAAATATTTGAAAGTAATTGCTTTGATAGAAGTATTGATCGCTATGAAAGCCATCATTTGTATTGATCACACTGCTAAATGACCTTTGTAATGTCTTGATAACGACTTTATAACGTTTGATTAATTTCCTCATAAACCCTCCATTTATAACGGCTTTACAATGGTCATCATGTTAGTAATCACCAATTATTTTATGACGATTTCTTAACGATGCTCACTTTCTTCGGAATATAAAATTAAACTTCAAACCACAATCCTTTAAGATAAACCGAATTAAAAAAGAGAATTTTCCTTTCCTTTTCAAATTTTCTCTTTTCTTCGCATGCTATACACTTAGCATTATTCAGGATTCTTCTATTATTTTGTGCCAAATAAAGAAGAAGGTCTATTATATCTTGAGAGGATAACCGTTACAGCTTATCGCACTGAGTTTCGTACTCCGAGGAGCGGAATTAACTTTAAGGACATTGCTCACATGTCTCAGACAATTGATCTTATTTTTTCATCATTTTCAACATATTTCCGACAATTCTCATCTTTCATGCTATCTAAAATTTCTCAAACAATTGTAAGGATAAATTTACTGCCTCAAAACCTAGTCTCCAATCTCGTGCAAGTCTTCTCTCGCTGCAAAGAGGACAATTCCGGCGATTTCCCCGAACCGATCGAGCCTTCCAATTCAGACTCCGTCCTGGGCAGCACGAACGCCAACGATTGCTCAAACCAATCGTAACCAACAGATAGAATCGAGTCCCTCGGCCTAGCTTACCTCGTCACAGCTCTCATCTTTTGCTTGCGTTTGCAAGAACTTTCCACCAGAGCAGTAAAAATTGACTTGGGAAAGTCGTTCTGTGATACGCACATCCAAGAAGAAAACAAGTAACACCCAGGTTTGGGTACATTCTAACTCAGCCAAGAACAAACTATCAAAAGGGCACATCACATCAAAGGGTTGTTGTGCATTTACATGCATGCCTGTCATTTGTCATGCTTCACCTCTAAATGATGTCTAAGCTTTGAATTTTTTTCCCTATCAGTTTGAACTTTTCGGAAAGAACTGTCGCACGTTCAACTCTAGGACGGTATTAAATTCGAAAGTCGCGGGTTCGATTTCGATTGCCCACTTATATCCGTGTATGGGTTGCTCATAGGCGTGTGTGTCTTAGGTCCAGCGAGTTCTTTAACCAACTTATGTCGGATTCACGGGGCTTCCGTCCAACAATGTTTTTTTTTTTATCTTTGGGGTGGGTTTGGACAATGAAGTTGGGTCAGCTCATGGGCCATTCCCAGCCCGCCCATTTGAGCATCTTGTGCCCGAATTAAAGCCCAACAGTGAGGCACAAGAGTGGAAGGGCCACGGAAAAAAGAAATCGCTTGAATTGAACTAGATTTCAAGCGCGCGCTAGCGAACGTGCGATTAATTTTGAATTTTCGTAATTTATAATCATTATAAATTTAGGGTGCGAATGGTAACCATTCTACTCCAGAAATCAAATTCTTGCTAGAAATTGATTTCTGGAATTCTTGTCAGAAATTGATTTCTAGAGGAGAAATCTGCTTGGTAAAACATGACTAATTCTGCTCCAGAAATTGATTTCTGGAACATAAATCTTTTTTTATTTTTTTTATTTTTTTGAGCACCTCAAAAAAATAAAATTTCACTTAAAGTGGATGCTCAAAGGTATTTTAAGTCATTTTGTGAAATTTTGAAATTTTTGATTTTTTGGGCACCTCAAAAAAATTAAATTTCACTCAAAGTGGGTGGCCAAATGTATTCTAAGCCATTTTGTGAAATTTTGAAATTTTTAATTTTTTTTATTTTTATGGGCACCTCAAAAAAATTAAATTTCACTCAAAGTGGGTGGCCAAAGGTATTCTAAGCCATTTTGTGAAGTTTTGAAATTTTTGATTTTTTTAAAATTTTTTTGGGCACCTCAAAAAAATTAAATTTCACTCAAAGTGGGTGGCCAAATGTATTCTAAGCCATTTTGTGAAATTTTGAAATTTTTGATTTTTTTTATTTCTTTGGGCACATAAAAAAAATTAAATTTCACTCAAAGTGGGTGGCCAAATGTATTCTAAGCTATTTTGTGAAATTTTTTATTTTTTATTATTTTTTTGGGCACCTCAAAAAAATTAAATTTCACTCAAAATGGATAGCCAAAGGTATTCTAAGCCATTTTGTGAAGTTTTAAAATTTTTGATTTTTTTTATTTTTTTGGGCAACTCAAAAAAATTAAATTTCACTCAAAGTAGGTGCCCAAAGGTATTCTAAGTCATTCTGTGAAATTTTGAAATTTTTGATTTTTTTATATTTTAAAAAAAAAATTCACCAAATTTCCTATTTTCCCGAAATCTTGACTTTAATTTGTAGCCCAAAAATGGCCAGAATGAGTTCCGGGAAGAGAGAAGCTACTTTTTGTAGCTTCTCTTTTTTTGTGGAAAACTCATTCTGGAAGCAAAATTTGATTCTGGAAGCAAAAAAAGAATGTGTTTTTATCAAACACCTTTTTTCATCCAGAATGCAAAAATTGCTTCAGAATGCATTCTGGAAATTTTTTAACAAACACATTTCTTTTCGGAATGCATTCTGGAGCAGAAATTTTGCTCCAGAATTGATTCCATGCACACCCTTAAAACTTAACAAAACGGGTGTTTCTTCTAGATTTGCTCAACTACATTTATGCCCTTATCTTTTTGGCTTTCTAATGTCCAGAGAAGGGGTTAATAAGTGAGATAAATTACACTCTCGAATAATCATCTTTTCAGGTCTTGGGCAGCATTAAATACGTGCTTAATTGTATTTATATCCTTATTTCTCGAATTCTAATTATTTAATGCAGGCGTATGGAAGGAAGGTTAAATAAGTGAGAAAAATGACGTGTTTGGCTTCAATATATAAACTTAGATTTAATTTTTTTATAAGCTTAAAATTCTTGATTTTTAATCTTTATCACAAAAGCTTAATATGGTAAATACAATCAACGCTTTAATATAAATGAAAACCTAAAACAAAGACTAGGTTAGAACAGACCAAACAAACACATACAAAAAAGACACGAAGTCTGCTTCGTCAATGAGAAAGAGAAGAACATGAGCTCGAAGCACCTGAACGACCCATTTCGATGATCAAACTCAAGAATGCGAGCAAAGTTGGTTTCTTGACTCTCTGTCTTTTTTCGTATGAATTTCGTGTTGGCATAAGGAAGATTCATAGTCGACACGGTTGTGTTCTCTGTTTCTTGATGTTCTTTCTCTTTTCTTTTCGTTGCTTGCTCATTGATGTTCGTATCGATTGAGAATCTGTTTGATCTTGCTGATGCAACTCTTGCAGTGAAGTACGATCCGAATTTGCTCGACCATTTTCCTATTGTTCTTGGGTGGTTCTTTTTCCCTCCCCTGAATCTGTACTCGCTGGCTAAAGCATTATTCTTGTCTCTCCCGCTTGTGTGATTAATGATCTGAATACGTATTTTGCTGCTTCGTTTCCTTGCTTCGTTGCAGTCATCTCCGTCAAAGGGAAATTCATCTTTGTTTCTTGGGAGTTCCGATTTCTTTTCGCTCTTGCAAGTTCACTTCTTGTTTTTGTTATTGATCGGGCAAAGTTTAGAAAACAAGAACAAAATTTTCTCATTTCGTAGCATTAGAGTGAAGAATGTGATAGTATCGAGGTTTTTTTGTGATGTCAAATCACGCGCTTCAAACTCACAATTAGTTCATGATCTCTGGCTAATATTTCAAATCAAGTAGAAATGGAGGTTAAGGGAAGTGTTGGCCGTTGTAGATGGAAAAGGGGAACCTTTTGAATATCCACATTCGATTCAAAAAGTGCAATGAGCACTGAAAGTAGATTTCGAACTTTATCAGTACTTAGTCGTAAGACCTTACTTTATTGTTTCAGTCACCACTTCGCAGTGCACTCACTTGCACACGCGCCTCTCGCTGGCACTGATCATTCACTTCCCTCCCTCTTCCCCTTTGTCAGTTGTTTTACACCTACTCAAAATGGCAGCCCGGATTCAAATGTTGGTGCCTGTGGTAGTTTCCACCTGCCCAAGAGTTCTAGACATTTGCAGCCACAAGCTGGTAAAGCTTGGTATTACGATGAACTAGGTACAAATCTGAGTTAGGTGTCTAAGAGACTACTAGACAAATGTATGTAATTATAGTCGTAGAGATATTCGTAGGGAGAGAGAAAGAGAGGCGTTAATTGCGTATTAACAAGTCGATGTGACTATCCACATTTTTGGGGAGTGTTAATATCGCTGAAGGTTATTGATATAATTTGCTATTGTCATTCGAGTAGTTTATCGTTTTGAAAACATTGATATGATTGAGGCCATCATTATAGTTTATTTTACTATGTGGGTGTCTTGAGATAATCGATAATTGACCAGTTAAAAGCTTTACCATATCTAGGAGCGATGCAAAGTGGTCATTTATAAATTACATACTATGTCGATGGTACATTTTTTTATCGTTGCTTACTCGTAAGACCTTACTTTATTGTTTTGGTCACCACTTCATAGAGCAATCTCTTGCGTGCATGCCTCTCGCAAGCATTGGTCGCTCTCTTCGCTCCCTCTTCCCCTTTGTCGGTTGTTTTACACTTGCTCAAAATGGCAGTCGGGATCCTAATGTTGGTGCCTATGGTAGTCTCAACCTGCCTGAGAGTTCTAGACATTTGCTGCCACAACCTGGTAAGCCTAGTACGGTGATGAACTGGGTACAAATCTGAGTTAGGTGTTTGAGAGAATACTAGAGAGATGTATATAATGATAGTCCTAGAGATATTCGTAGAGAGAGAGAAAGAGAGGTGTTAATTGCGTAGTAACAAGTCAATGTGACTATCCATGCTTTTTGGGAGAGTTAATATGGCTGAAGGGCATTCATATAATTTTCCATTTTAATTAGAGTGGCTTATTGTTTGGGAAACATTGATATAATAAAGGCTGTCATTATAATTTATTTTACTATGTGGATGTCCTGAGATAATTAGTTATTGACAAGTTAAAGCTTTACCATATCTAGCAGCGATGTAGAGTGGTCATTTTTAAATTACATCTTATGTGCACTTTTGTTATCTAGTGCACCACAGAAAGTTGCTGCTAAAAAGTTCTACGAAATAGTGCTTTAGTAAGTGTGATGCATTTTACCCACCGCTTTGTGCATCGACATACTTAAAATTAGAATAACATTTTGTCATGCAGATTTGAGGCTTCTTGAAATCCAACGGTGACACCACGGCAAAGGAAAAAAGAAAAACCCATTTGTCAAAGAGTTCTTTTTGCAATTGACGAAAATGAAAGCACGGATCCTTTTAAGATTCCTTGTAGGGTCATTTATAAACCCTTTGTTCTGCTTCTTTTTAAAGCTTGGGTTACTGAATTTATCTGTGGGTAACTTGCAGGAGCTTAACTAAGAAGAGATTGATATATTTCGTCTTGAATGGAGAAATCAGAGAAAAGAAGCAGCACTAGAAACGAGAGCATTCCCTACTTGTCTCTAGAGATTATATCAGAAATATTATGCAAGCTTCCTATCGATTCAGTAGTGCGCTGCAGATGTGTCTGCAAGGGCTGGTGTCACCTAACAAAATCAGCCACTTTCATCGAGCATCTTTTGAGTAGCAATGATTACAAGGAACCGTGGCTCATCCTGGAACCGTTTTGTGCGGATGATGACTTCACACAACCTTTTCTTTTGGTGGATATCGAGGGACGCAGGGTTAGACAGATTCACATTGATCCGCTAAAAGGACTTTCGGCCATGGGCACTTGCCGAGGATTACTATGTGTAGGTTCTTACTCAGCTCTTGATCCTGTTTTTGTTTGCAATCCCATAACGAGGGAGTACAGAAGATTGCCAATATCAGGAGAAACAATTATGGGCGGTCATCAAGTTGGACTCGGATTCGATCCTTCAACAGGAAAGTACAAAGCTCTGCGTACATATGTTAATATTGAAGGAAGAAGGTGCTTTGAAGTGACTACACTGGGAGCGAGTTCGTGGAGGAGATTGGATGTACCTGAAGGTTGGCAGGCTTATTTTGTATACGAACCTGTATTCTGGAACGGGGCCATTCACTGGAAAGCATCTGGAAATGAACGTGACGCCATCATATCATTTGATGTATGTCATGAGAAGTTTCGGATTATTTCATTTACCCAAGATGTTGGCCAATTCGACCTTGGAGTACGCCATGATAATAATGGTCAATCGCTCCTACCACCCCAAGGTTTTGTCCCTGATGGAAATGTCCCCCTCGCCACAACGATCGAACCCAATGAACTTGAGCTGATAGGATTCAGAGGATGCTTGACTATAGTAGAACATGATAACGAGTGGATGAGAGAATGGGAAGTGACGGGGGACAAATTCGAAGACCTTTCCATCTGCTTTTGGGATTTTCATGATACTCACGTGGTGTGGAATCCCTACATGACTTATATAGTCATTGGTAGGTTGAGCTCGGAATGTTTTCTCTTACGGGTAAGTGCTTGCTATGGTAACATTTCCAACCGAAAAATGCACTTCACATATTTCTTCCCGAAAAAGGCGAATTACCTACCACTGGACATCCCTAGCCTCCCTTCGAGATTCACTACGATTCGGGCTTATGAGCCTAGCCTCGTATCACCCAAAACTGTGTGACTAAGAGATGTTCTTCTTATCTCCTAAGGCTATACTTTTTATTGTCTTCAGTTTGACCCCTTGTGAGTACTATGTTCTCTCCCCCATTTAGCCAGTTCTGTGATTATTCAAGCAGCTATTTTGCAGAAATATAACAAGGGATAAGCACTTTTAGTCTAGGAATAACTCTTTTCCTTTAACATTGCCAATTGCAACTACTGAAGGCTTGCTTGTGTTATTTTGTGAATTCACTTATGTTCTTCCCATAGTTAATGGATTTCCATGCAGAGAGGATCACGATGGGTTCTTCAGTTTAGAAAGGGAGTAAACGAAATTAAGTCTTTGTAGGATGAGGGAGATCAAATCAATCTACATAGAAATGAATCCACTTAATCACGCTTGATGGGGTAACATTGAGATGCCCGGTATGCTCAACAACTTTCACAGAAAGTCATTAAGGCAGAAGAATATGATCTGATTCCTTTGCATCATCACCACATGCAAACCCTTCGTTATTTCTACACTCGCTCGAGATTTGCTATTCGGCATGTTTACCTGGGTACTCCCTTAAGGTGAACTTTCCGTCGTAAAAAGAAACAATAGTTCGCATTGTGCATGAATCGGAATGCATGTACAAGGGATTACTATGCCATTAGTGCCGAGTACTAGATTGATGTGGATTCATGGCCGACATTGTAGTCTATTGTTAAGTAAATTTTGTGGAAGGACTGTATTGGGGACTGATCTATGGTCACGAGCCACAAAAAAAAACTTCTTACAGCCTACAATTTTGGGAAAAAGGCGAATCAGATCGATCGATTGCTAGATCTAAGTAGGCTTACAATAGAAGGATGTACGGAGAGTTCCATGTTAAAGTGAACACCCTGACACTTTTCCCGAAATAGCAATTAACCTCATTTGGGCGGATATTATCCATCCGAGTTAATTAGAAGGAATTCAAGAGATAGCCAAAGAAGGATTAAGATTCAAATTAAGTTCCTGGATGGCACAAAATCTAAGTCCGAAACGTATCCGAATCGCTTTGACTATTAAATATGTCTTGAATTTTATGTACTTGGTCCGGTTTATGACCCGACCCGACATATTTTTGTGCAACCCGAAGGTGGAGAGAAAATTGAGATTTGGTTTACGACGCAAAGGGTTGGGTTGATAGGAAAATTTTTTGGGAGCCCTATTTTTACTGCGACTAGGTTTTCTTATTGAAGTACGGAGATAATTTTGTTTTCGGAGAGTTTTTTAGCCGTAAGCTTTTGTCGTTGTTTCAACTTCTGAAAACTGTACTCTTTTTTTTATTATAGCGAAATCTCGTCTTGTCTCGCCCGTGGACATAGATCACGTTGTGATCGAACCACGTAAATCCTTGTGTTCTGCATTTATTTTTCCGCATTTTTTTTATCAACAAATGGTATCAGAGCCTAGTTCGTTTCTAGGGTTCTTTGAGATGGCATCTTTGAAGTTTTAGATTTCATCTTTTGACGGACAGAACAACTTTGGATTATGGAGAATAAAGATGAAGGCTTTATTGAGGCGAGAGGGTACGGTTAGGGCGCTGGATGGAAAATATCCAGACGACATGACCTCGGCTGAGATTGAAGAGATGGACGAGAAGGCGCATAGCACAATCCAGTTATCTCTAGATGACAAGGTTTTGCGAGAAGTCACCGATGAGGAAACAATGGCCGGTCTCTAGAAGAAACTAGAAAGTCTCTACATGAAGAAATCTCTAACATCGAGACTTTATTTGAAGTAGCGTCTTTATACTCTAAAGATGTGTGAAGGTACGTCTGTTCAGGAACACTTGGATGAGTTTAATAAAATCGTTCTGGATATGAAAAATCTAGATATTAAAGTCGAGGATGAAGATCAAGCTTTGATCGTGTTATGTTCACTACCTGCCTCATATAAGAATTTTGTGAACTCAATGCTTTATGGACGTAAATCCATAAATTTGGAGGATGTTAAAGCATCTTTGAATTCTACGGAACTGAGAACAAAATTGAATGGGAATACCAGTGAAAACAAAGCAGATGGTTTGTTTGTGAGAGGCAAGACCAAGAGCAGGGATAAAGCTTTCCGAGGGAAATCTGTTAGTCGTTCAAAATCTAAGCCACCTGGAGATAAGATGAATGTTGAGTGCTACTATTGTCATAAAAAGGGACATTACAAGTCAGATTGTCCTTCGTTCAAGAAAAAGGATAAGCAGCATAGTCAAAAACAAGATTCGGCGAATGTTGTAAACAAAAATGAGGCTAATACGTCGGACAGTGTTTTTACGGCATGCTCTGCTGTTAATTTGTCCAATGATGTTTGGATAATGGATTCGGGAGCATCATATCACATGTGCCCAAATAGGGAATAGCTCACCACATATAAGCCATTGAATGGTGGATCAGTCCTAATGGGAAATGATGCTGTATGCAAAGTCGTGGGTGTTGGTACTGTTTGGATTAAGTGCCACGACAAAGCAGTAAGAACCTTGACTGAAGTAAGACATTTACCAAACTTGAAGAGAAACCTTATCTCGTTGAGTAGTTTGGATTCCATTGGATGTGTGCACTCAGGTGGAGGTGGAGTTCATAAAGTTACAAAAGGCAATCTGGTTGTGATGAAAGGAAGCAATATGAATCACTTGTATCATTTGCAAGGTAGCACAGTTATGGGTCCTTCAATTGGCACAAGCAATTTTGTTTATGATAATGATAAAACGAAATTGTGGCATATGCGTTTGGGCCATATGAGTGAGCGTGGCATGTCAGTTTTGAGTAAACGTGGTTTACTTTGTGGGGAGTAGACGACCTTGATTGATTTCTATGAGCACTGTGTTCTTGGTAAGCAATGCAGAGTCAAATTCAGTGCAGGGACTCATTCGACAAAGAGCACACTCGACTATATCCATTTCGATTTATGGGGACCAGCACAGGTTCCATCTAAGGGTGGTGCTCTTTATTTTGTGATGTTCATTGACGATTATTTCAGAAAGGTTTGGGTTTACTTTCTGAAAAGAAAAAGTAATGTGTTTGAAACCTTCAAGAAGTGGAAAGCTCTTGTTGAGAATTAGACAGGGAAGAAGATCAAATGTCTTAGGACCGATAATGGTCTTGAGTTCTGTGGTGGCGATTTTAATGAATTCTATGCAGATACAGGTATTGTTCGACACCGTACAGTTAGGCACACTCCACAGCAAAATGAAGTAGCAGAACGTATAAACAGAACTCTATTGGAGAGAGAGCAAGATGCATGCTCTCTAATGCTGGCATGGAAAAGGATTTTTGGGCTGAAGCCGTTAACACGGCTTGTTATCTAGTTAATCACTCTACTTCAACAACAATAGAATGCAAGACTACTTTTGAGATGTGGTCAGGTAAGCCTTGTGATTTATTCAAATCTAAAGGTTTTTGGATGCCTTGCTTATTATCATGTTAAGGATAGTAAGTTAGAACCTAAAGCAAAGAAATGCATTTTTGTTGGGTATGCTGATGGGGTGAAAGATTATCGTTTATAATACCAGGAACCTAACTCACCTAAGTTCATTATTAGTAGGGATGTTACATTTAATGAAATGCACATGCTTGATCAAAGAAAAGTTGCTAATGAGTTTGCAGGAAAACATGAGAGTGATATGAATGAGGTGGAGGTTCAGGTGGAGTTTCCAGAAAAGATCTCTCAGAATGTTTTGAACGAGCAAAATGCTCCTATTGATTCAAGTTCAGATGAGGAAGTTGTAGATGAAGTGGAGCAACCATGCTCTATTGCTACTGGCAGAGAAAGGAGGCAGACCCGGCCACCTCAGAAATATGGGTTCTCTGATCTAGTGGCTTATGTTCTCACGACAGCAGAAGATATGGGTATTTAGGAACCTTTTACTTATACAAAAGCTATTATTTGCACAGAATCAGAGAAATAGGCTATTGCTATGGCTGAGGAACTTGAATCACTTCACAAGAACCAGACTTGGGACTTGGTGCAGTTGCCTAAGGGAAAAAGAGCCATCGGGTGTAAATGGGTCTTCAAGAAAAAGGAAGGAATTTCAGGTGTTGAAAATGCTAGATGCAAGGCCCGACTCGTAACTAAAGGCTACAACTAGAAGGAGGGAATTAATTATGATGAAGTTTTCTCCCCTATGGTAAAACACACTTCCATTCGTGTGTTGCTGGCTATAGTTGCTCAATTTGATTTAGAGCTTGAGCAACTTGACGTGGAGACTGCTTTTCTGCATGGTAAGCTGAAGGAAACTATTTATATGGCCCAGCCCGAGGGATATTATGTAGAAGGCAAGGAAGATCATGTTTGTAGATTGAAGAAATCTTTATATGGTTTAAAGCAGTCACCAAGACAGTGGTATAGAGATTTGACAGCTTTATGTTAGGGAGTAATTATCATAGGAGCAAATATGATAGTTGTGTCTACTTCAGGAAGGGTTCAGATGGATCCTTTGTCTATCTTCTCTTATATGTGGATGACATGCTCATTGCTGCAAAGAACATGTCAGAAGTGTTGATCTTGAAGAAACGGCTCAATGAGGAGTTCGAGATGAAAGATCTAGGTCCTACTGAGAAGATTTTAGGAATGGAGATTCAGAGGGACAGAAAAGGAGGGAAGTTATATCTCTCACAAATGAGTTATATTGAGAAGGTACTTGAGAAGTTTGGCATGTAAAACGTTAAGCCCGTGAGTACACCATTGACATTCCATTTTAGACTCTCAGCTCTACATTCACCTCAATTAGAGGTCGAGGAGGCTGCAATGTCTCGTGTCCCATACTTCAGTGCAGTCGGTAGCATTATGTACGCTATGGTATACACTCATCCAGACATTGCACAGGCAGTTAGTGTGGTTAGTAGATATATGACACATCCTGGAAAGGTCCATTGGCAGGTAGTGAAATGGATACTTAGGTATCTTAGAGGCTCCACAGAGTTGGGTCTAGTGTTTGATAGAAATAGTTCCAACGGTACTTCAGTTGTAGGATTTGTGGATTCCGATTTTGCAAGTGATCTCGATAAGAGGAAATCTTTGACTGGCTATCTTTTCACACTATTTAGTTCGGCTATTAGCTGGAGGTCAACCTTACAGTTGACAGTTGCTTTGTCTACTGCAAAGGCAGAGTATATGGCAACAACAAAAGCAGTGAAAGAAGGTATTTAATTAAGGAATCTTGTTCAGGAACTTGGACTACAACAGGAAGACAATTTGGTTATCTTTTGTGACAATCAGGGTGCTATATACTTGATTAGAAACCAGGTATATCATGAGAGGACTAAGCACATCGATGTTAGGTATCATTTTATTCGCGAGGCAGTTGCAGAAAGAAACATGACGATAAAGAAAATTGGTATAGCTGACAATCCTGCTGATATGTTGACCAAGCCAGTCCCCACCAACAAGTTTAAGCATTGCTTGAACTTGATTGGTATGCTTGGTTGAGTTTGTCCCTTTTGGGGCTTTGGTGGAGAGGTAAATGACAGTTCTACATTTGTGTTTTTTGAAGTGGATATGTTCTTTTGTTGCAGCCCTTGTTTCCTACACCGAGTTAGCTCACGTAGGCTTAGGGATGCCAAGAGAATGTGTTCAGCTTCTTGACTATTTTATTTTGGGAAATTCAAGCTAAGGTGGAGATTTATTAAATATGTCTTGAATTTTATGTACTTGGTCCGATTTATGACCCAACCCGATATATTTTTGTGCGACCCGAAGGTGGAGAGAAAATTGAGATTTGATTCACGACGCAAAGGGTTGGGCCGATAGGAAAATTTTTTGGGAGCCATATTTATACTGCGGCTAGGTTTTCTCATTGAAGTACGGAGAGAATTTTGTTTTCGAAGAGTTTTTTAGCCGTGAGCTTTTGTCGTTGTTTCGATTTCTGAAAACTGTACTCTTTTTTTATTATAGTGGAATCTTGTCTTGCCTTGCCCGTGGATGTAGATCACGTTATGATTGAACCACGTAAATCCTTGTGTTCTGCATTTGTTTTTCCGCATTTGTTTATCAACATTGACCATATGGCAAGTCTAGTCATGTTCACTATACAACCAAAACCGCTCAAGCATCACACACTTGATACACGGCTCAATTAAGCAAAATCGGGGTCTTGACTGGTAGAATTGTTGATACCTTCCTCTCCTATGACAATCTCTCTGTGTGAATTGGAAAGGATTGATGCTTTACATGACTGTTCATTTTTTTCTTGTTCTTGTTCTTTTGCCTTTTGGGTCCTTTAAATAATGGCTTCCCGAGCTAAAAATCCTGCAGATCGCGTCGATGCACCTTGGATTTGATTTGATCTGAACTCATTTGGGCATTTTCCTTCTGTCTTGTCCGATATACGAGCTCCCGAGGGCTGATGATAAGGCGTTGCTGGCTAAAGTTCCTGCTCAGAAACACGAATCTTTGTTTCTTGGAAGTTCCCATTCTTTTGGATTCTAGAAATTGCATCTCGTTTGTAGCAATTGAGCACAGTGCATAAATGAGAGCCAAAACGTTGCTTCTGTGTGAAGAATTAGAAGGGTGGATAGTGACGGTATCATTGTAGAGATACCATATAAGAGTAGGATTCATTTTAGAATCTACTTCAAACAATGTGTGTGCCTTTACTTGATGAGGAAGGCAACACTAATTGAAGGACTGATACGGTTTCCAGGTTTGTTGATATCATTGGAGGGCATTCGTGTAGGCTGACATATTCGTTCTAGTGATCGCTTTCGAAACATGGGTATAATTGAAGTTGTGTCCATACAATTTTTCATGTTAGGTCGATGTCCTAAAATGATTGGCTTATATTTACAATCCAAAAGCTAAAATGGAACAAGATACCAAAAGTGGTTACCATATTACATTGGGCTGCCGTGGTGCATCGGTCCCACGCTTCATAAGTTCATAGGTGATATCCTAAACGGACTTTCACGAACTATCATATTGTATTAGAATCCAGAAAAGAGTTCTGGGAAATACAGTTCTAATGCAATTCATTGTTACTAAACTATTCGTGCATTGATTTGTACTTCCGATTTTGGAACTGCAAGTTGTGAAATTAATTATGGGGCTTCTTGAGATCTAACGGTAGAACATCGACCGGAAAAAAGGAAATTGAACCCCAGATCACCCAACAAAGATGGGAAACAATGATTGCAGTTTACATTCCTAGTAAGTTTTCCTTCACGGTATCCTTTGTTCCGCTATTTATTGTGCTCGTGGTACGAAATTCATTTTTTTTGTCGTTAACAGGTACATTGCCAGAACATAGCTAAAATCGGGAAATTGATGTCTTCTTCCCTCCAACGGCATATCCGAAGAAAGCATGCTATCGCGACAACATGAGTATCCCCTACTTCATTCTTGATATCATATTTGAAATACTAGTCAGGCTTGCAAGCGATGAGGGTCGAATCCAACTGCCTCCTGTCCTTGGACGCATGCAAAGAAGAATTTCACATCCTCCACTTCCCTGAAGAATTTGGGGATGTCACTTTGTGCATCGATGATGGTAGTGAAGGCATCGTTTCACCACCCCCCAGGGGATCCTTTCCGACATACCCGCTGCATGTCGAGCACCTGACCAAGCATTTCGAAATGGTTGGCTTCGGGGGATCCTTGAACATAGTCGAATATAAGAAGGAGCGAATGCTGATGTGGGAAGCGACCGGAGAGAATCTTGGAGGCCTCAAGATCAACTTGCGGGAAGAGCACCACACTCACGCCCTGCGACCCCGGGTTCTTATCTGCTCCTTGCCATGAACCCCCCTCGGATGTTCAACGCAATCCCTGGCTTTGAGCCTAGCCTATTCTCTCCCGAAACTTCTTGACCAAGAACTAAAACTTTTCTGTCATCGTCGGTGCCAATCACCTTTTGTAAACCTTAATATCTTCCTGTTTAACCAAACCTGTTATCATTCTGCAAATTTGTTTAAGTGATTTAATTCAAAGAGAGGGACTTGTTTGAAATCTCACTTAGCATTACCAAAGTTTGCAAGTGCTCTTTCTCTCTGTGTCATCAAGTGAACTCGATATGTTCTATGTAGAGTCAGACTAGAAAAAGGCTCTAGTTTTGCGTTTGGATCGGTATTCCGAGTCCGTGCAGAGAGGCATATCTGGAAGTTCTTCAACTGAGGAAGGAAAGTAAATGCAGATCATCAGGATGGTGATAAAGATGAACTCTGTCTATATTGTTCATGTCCTTCTAGGTTATCTATAATGACAACGAGAAGGTTCATATCTGCATAATAGATCTCTCAATCCCAAAACCAAAACATGTCCTAACGCCCTGAAACATTTTTTCTGGAAAGAAAAAACATTTCAGGAATATAAACAGATACCCAGAATCTAGACATTAAAAGGGCACGAAAAATGAAATTTCATCCTTTTTTTTTGCATAATTTTTTCGTGTCCATACAAATGGAATAGCTGAACATGGACCTGAAAATGACCTTGATCCACCCACAAACACACACAAAGACTAGTAGATATTACTGATGTCGTTTTAGGGTTGTCTATTCCTTCGATTGGTAGGTGCCAGCTCCCTTAGGAGAATCTGAAACCATATCTTTAAATTTAATGTAGCTGAATCGAGGGCCCTATTCCCCTAATTATGTAATAATTATAGCTAATAGGAGTTAATTAAGATGGTCACTACTAACTAGGGTTGCATTTGAAATGCATGATGGATTTGGAATATCTAATCGAATTCTAGCCAAAGTTCCTCTTTATATGGCGAATAGAAGAACTATAAATTAAATGTAAATTGCAGGATGTAATGGGAATTCAGAATTCGTCTGCCTTTTGACGATTAGATGAGTTGATCATGACGGGGATAGCGATAGGTTTAGTGAACATCGTCCTGAGCGACGTGGTTTTTTATCCTAAAATCACTTTTGGGGGATCATCATAGATATAATTATATATACACATATATTATTGTCATTCACATACTTGCATAGGTTTGTCATAAAATTGGTAATTCTATAATCAATTAGTTTTACCTACAAAATTTTTGTACTTTGAAAAGTGCGATTTAGAAAAAGACACACATCCTATTCTAGACAAGACAACACCTGTGAGACATAAATCCATCCACTAAAGGCTTCTTAGCTTGATTAAAACATTCACATAACTACTACATTGGCATCGAATCACCGTTATAACGTCGAAAAAGGAACTCAAAAAACTAACTGATTCTAACTAGTTCGTGATCAGGTGAAGAATGGTCGTGCTAATATAGCCAATGTAGGCGTCTAACTTCTTACCTTTTTTTACGCCTTTTCTCTTCTGATGTTCAAATTTTCTTAATATGGGGCACCACAAATGTTTACAAATATACTCAATCCGATATTTAAAATCATTCACTATTTCTCATAATGTGTGTAAAAGCAGTACGTATACATTTGCTTTGACGGAGCTGTATAGAAACTTTTGCCAAACGACATTACCTATTTGATAGGCAAAAAAGCTACTTACCACTTATCCTTATCGTGGATTCTTCAAAATTCGAACTTAATAAAAAGAATATTATAAACTTCAGAAACTTATAAGAATATCATATAATATTTAATCTCTCAATACTTAAATTTCAAACAGGGTAAGAATCAAATTGCAAGAGCCGTAAAATCTATAACAAATAAAATTATAAGATAAAAACAGAAATCACCAAAACAAAATCTACTTTTCATGGAAGAATCCATTTTTTTTCCCCAGAGTACTTGACCATCATTTGTAATTGAAAAAAAAAAAGAATAAGTTTTTACTTTAGCTTCTTTTTTACCGCTGGATCACAGGGCGATCCTATCTTGACACGTGTCCTCGGTAAATCGTGGAGCCGTAATTTCAGTTTTTTCTGAACACACATTGGTCCGCGTCACCCGAGGTGGGAGCATCAAACTATGCCACCAACCAGTCGCAGGGCGACACGTATGCGACGACTGTGTCTCCTAACTGTTTCGCAGCAATTTCCCATTAATCAGTCTAATTTAGAGACGGATTTCGATAACCATGCAGGCCAATGCACAGACAAAGCAGAAGAAGAGTCCCCTTTTGTCCTTTAGTCTCTTCTGCGAATCTTAGTAGAAGCACTCATCAGATGTCTTTTTGATTTGATTTTGGGATAATGACAATAATGGTAAATAAACTTTGACTCCTCGAATTTTTAATTTGTTTAATATAATTTTTGAACTTTAGTATAATGTTTAATGTGTTTTTTGAATTTTTAATTTATTCAATGTGTTTTTGAACTTTAAATTAATGTTTAATGTAGTCCATGAACTATATAAGAATGTTCAATTTAGTCCCCGATCTTGAATTAATGGAATGATTATATTAAACATTTTCATATTGTTCAGGGACTAAATTGAACATGTATGAAACGTTCAAGGATTACATTAAACAAATTAAAAGCTTAGAGACCACATTGCACATTGAATCAATGTTTTAAGACTATTTGTATCATTTCCTCTTTGATTTTCAGAAGGTTACAAAACTCAAATGGTTTATTTCAAAAGAAAGTAAAAAAGCCAAGCTACATATGTATAAGCTCAATCAAGATCAGATGGTTGAATAATGAACATCCAGGTTAGGTAAGTATCATATGAGATTCGTGTCGTGATTTGGCAAGTCTTCGAATTTTTGCCTCTTTTGGGCACGGATTCAGTTTAATGGAACGACGAACTTTTAATTTCATGCCCCAAGACAGATGTTCCTCTGACTTTGATTATAGTTATAGTGTGAGTAGGTATGCCTTTCCAAGTCACTTGTGAAGCGATGATACATCTCACACCTACTATATCATTAATTGCATTATGCACTCGAAATGAATGTGCACTCTATCTTACTTTGATTGATATGAAATGTGGAGTTAATCAAACGTGCCTATATGTACTAATGGGAATTATCCTCTCATTTCTCATGTGTGATTAAAAACTATGTCGTTCTTATGGCAGATGATTAAGGTTGTCATAAATTACATCATTTACGATGTATCAAAAGATAAGCCAGTATATCGCATCTTGCAAATTGAAAAGTTAAGGTCGAATGTACATCGATTTATTTTAGAAACTTGAAATATTAAAGAGTGGTGCATAATATGTCTTGAAGTTGAGGGTCATATTAATTGGTTTTCAAAGTTAAGTTATATTAGCAAATAACGAGAAACATAATCAAAATTTAAAAAAGAAAAAAGAAGAAGCTGGAGCAGAGGAATTCAAAATTTCTTAGTGCAGGGGCCGAATGGGTTTTCGACACGTGTACAGTCATTTATTTAGTTGCTTCCTTAAGGATGGTGCTTTCATCCAGTAGACGCAATGGTGCGACCTTGGACAATCCCATGTACCAACTTTGTGTACTATCGCACAGTGAAAAATAACGCGTGACATGACATAATGAATGACGGCATGGGCATCTGGGATGACCGGATCATGCACGGAGTCTTCCCTCTCACCGCTTTCGTTCGGCAGAGAAAATTGACCAAAAACTCTTAAATTTAACGGCGACTGATTTAATTTTAAATTTTTTAATTGCGTCAATTTAGTCATAAAATTTTTTGATGATTTGCAATTTAATCTAAGACCTTTTGACGATTTACCAATATAATCCTAAAATTTTCATTAATACCAATTTAGTTGTGAACATTTTGATGATTTGCCAATTTAATCTTAAATATTTTTTACGATTTATCAATATAGTTCTTTCGACCAATTATCCAAATAATAGGTTTCAATCTTCAAAAGGTTTTATGACTAAATTGACACAATTGAAAAGTTTAGGATTAAATTGACAAATTGCCAAAAGTTTTAGAACAAAATTGACAAAACTGAAAAGTTTAGAACTGAATTGGCCATCGTAAAATAAGTTAAAAACTTTTTGGACAATTATCCCTTCATCTTAATCTAGGCTCCAAAAGAGACTCAAATTCACAACCCAAATTGTTGTGGAGGCTAATCTCGATCACTGGTCTATAATCTCCTGCGTGTAACAAAATTGTTATGAAAGTTGAACATCAATACGATGAAATTCGATGGCACTTCTTGAGTGATCTTACACGTTTGGATCCATTTGAGATTTTCCAATCATTTGATTGATTTGCATTGCCAGATTCTTATAACTCTGATTCGGAACCTTATTTCTATACGATGTAACAGGAGTACATACAAGTTTCACTTTCAAATCCAAAAAGTCGTGATATGTGATTCATAATAGAAGGTATCTGATGCGATCAATACAATGAGAAAGCTGATCTTAGAAAGATAATTTTTCGGACCCATGTGCACCAACATGATTAAACAGGTCAGGGAGGAGAGAGAGGAGGGAATTGGTGCACGTAATTGACTTATGCAGAGACAATGTGTGGCCAGTGGAAAACCTAGGCTTCCAGAGTTTTTGAGTGTTTGTGGGGGACTGAGCAAGAGCAAAGACAACATCACATTTCCAATGAAGAACGTATATCTTTCCAAACCACCAGCACAGACAGATATACATATACTGATGATACTAGCTAGTAGTTGTGTTGTGTAGTACATGGCACATGTGTATAATGGTGAAAACATACATCCAGAGACATGGGTATAAAAGCAAAGCTTCCCAGGGTTTCCATTTCCTCCATACATTGCACATTTCCTTTCTTATCTCTATTTGGGTACTCTCTGCTCTCATGCTCCTTCCATAAAGTTTTCTCATCTCTTAACCAAGACTGGTAAGAGAGAGAGAGAGAGAGAGAGAGACTGTGTGTGTGTGTGTGTTTATTAGTGTGTGAGTGTGTTCAAAATGGGAAGAGGGAGGGTTGAGCTGAAGAGGATAGAGAACAAAATCAACAGGCAAGTGACCTTCGCTAAGAGAAGGAATGGGCTCCTCAAGAAGGCGTATGAGCTCTCGGTCCTCTGTGATGCCGAGGTGGCTCTCATCATCTTCTCCAGCCGGGGAAAGCTCTTTGAGTTCTGTAGCAGCTCTAGGTATTCTTGTCTCCCTGCTCTAGCTCTGATCTCTTTCTCGGATTCTCTGAATCTGATCGTCGCTTTCTTTTTTGCACTTCTAACGCTCTTCAGCGTGAACACCTCATAATCAAGAAAATATGTTTTTTTCTAGCTTTCTGCTGGTGGGTTTTTCCCATTTATCAGGAGGGTTGCGAGATCTCTTGGTGTTGGATCTTGTCGTTTTAAACTCTGAGCACCTACCAAACTTTTGTTATGCTTTTTGGGCTTTTGGTGTCTTTGATCTTCTCATAATAAGAAATTTAAACAAGGAAAAGATCTCCAAAAAAAACAATTTCTTCTTCGGTCCACTAAAGATAAGTTTCACATCTCATCTCTTCTTTTCTTTTTTTTTTTTGGCTTTTTCTTCCTATAATTTTTGTTTATCTCATTTGTGCTCATGAAAAGGGTTTTCAGGATTAATGATCAGCCTCTCAAAGGGTTTCTTTCAGTAGCATCGTGTATGATATTTTCTCCCTGTAAATTCCGCTAGCATTCGCCATCAAGATTCACTTCAAGATTGATGTTTCTCCAGTAAATATATCTGAAATACTTCATAGACCTTTTCCTCTCACTAAACAACTTCATCTGGGCTGTTAGATTCAACATGTTTGCCACGACAGAGAAAGGACTGCTCTTTCTTTTGTCTGATGTCCAATGAAAAACCCTAGAAGCACGCATGGAGAAAATTTGCGGCTTCTTCAGTGCATTTACAAGCTAAAGCAACCTGAAAAAATCAACTCACTACAAATTCATTTCAGATTGCTGTTCTCTTCAAGCAGTGATTATGTATCAAATACGTTGGCCTGGTCCTCCTTTTGAAACTACCTGTGCATGAGTTTGCTTGTTTTCTGGTTGCTCTGTCAAAATTAACGTTGTTTGACCCAGATGGAACAGTGTTTACCAGCGTCCTGGATATTTCTTTGTTTCCCTATATTTGTACTGTACTAAAACGTTACCGACGAATTAATGAAACATGTTCAGATTTTTGCCCAGGACCCATCCTGATTTAAGGCCTTTTCTATCATATATTGTTTAGGATGCGCCTGAGCGTGGGTTGCAGCCAAGATTCACACACTCTTTTCTTGATTTTTGACCAACCATCCTGAAGTTAATATTTGCCCTTTCTTTGGTTGTTACCAAATGCGACTCGAAAATTGGGATTCACTAATGAGGCTGATTCGGAGCATTTGTAGACATTTAATATGAGCTTGTTTATTCATAATCAACTCGCTTATTTATTATGTAAGTGTTGGAATTCGAATGCGCAACCATTTATTCTAAAAACTAAAACTGTTAGAGAACCAATTTCATTCTAATTCGTTAATGATGTGAAGGCCGGTAGGATGAAGACTCTTTAATTAAGAATGCGAATTTGAAAGTCTAGCGGAAAGAATCGTGGAACTGGAAACTCATTATTCAACGGTCTGTTGTACAATCGTATATGCAATCTTTTGTTCTAAAAATTTAAGCCGTTAAAAAACAACATACAGAATATATCTTATCCACCAAATGAAAATGAAAAAAAGCCGAGCCAATCCTTAAAGCCGCTTATAAGAATTATTGTACATAGAACAAGGATCTATTACTATATACATAGGGCACGCGAGATTCATTAGAAAGAGCGTTCTCTGCCATTGGATTGCATTATCTATCCCTCCCATCCCCAGTAATAGCTCTTTGGGATTGTCCAATGCTATTCCTCACGATGATGTCTTTCACTTCGAGTTATTTCGCCATCATTTGACAACATTCTGATGGGGTTGAGCTTAATTTTCACGTTAATTGATTAAGGGGAATAAAAATGATTGATTGTCTTATAATTATCATACTTTTCCTTTCTATTCGATTAGCCTTTGGTAACAAAGGTAGGTCCAACATAATCATCTATAAGGATTATTGCTAAGAGTATGTGTAATCTCTTTTCTCTCCGGGAGCGACGAGAAGTGCAGGCGTGAAACGTCCTAAATATTGGTTTACATAGACTTGTGTGCCTCTATGTGCTTTTGGATTTCAACCAGGCATCTTTTGAAGCATAATATGGTTTTGTATCATCTCCCGATGTTCTTCATCTCTTGTAATAATCTAGTGATCTTTTGCTTATTCTTATGTTAATTTCCTGTTCCCATTCACCTTCTTGCCCTAGCATGACGAAAACACTTGAAAGGTACCAAAAGTGCAGCTATGGTGCACAGCTCGACACAAACCGCTCAATCGATGAGACACAGGTACCTTGGTCTTTTCTTTATTTGTTCTTTGTGCACGTTCCCGCCCACATGTGTATGTGTGTATGCGCGTGCATGAGAGAGAGAGAGAGAGAGAGAGAGAGAGAGAGAGAGAGAGAGAGAGAGAGAGAGAGAGAGAGAGAGAGAGAGATCTTGTTTCATAAACTTCATTTCTATATACTAGGTTTATGAAAATGATGACAATAAGAAAGTGAACATAATTTGGTGCGCAAAAACTGGCTTAGAGTATACCACCTGGCCACCATAAAAACATCAGAGCAAAATTTATCCAAAGTACGGTGCTTATTTACTTACCAGGGCAAGTGTTTATCAGGTTTTTGTGATTACTTGTTTAGTATATGAAGCTTTAATCCTAATTATCGTGTCAAGCAGAGCAGCTACCAGGAATGCTTGAGGCTAAAAGCAAGAGTTGAGGTCCTCCAGCAGTCTCAAAGGTTTGACTCTCTCTATCTGCCGTTTGAGTTTGTGTGTTCATGGCATGATTTGGTAATTTTTCGAGATTGAGTACATGAAAATCCCAAGACAAAGTAACTACAGCATTTATTATTGTGAATCTGCTAATGAAAACTCCATAAGTTTCAATTTGCTATTGCAGTTGAGCAATAGTTTGAGTCACTTAGTGTTTGGTTTCCATAATTTCAAGCCATCAGAAACCCATAATAAGATTCACAGAATTTTTTGTCTTGCCCTTTTGATCTAAGTTTCTACGTCCACCTACTCCTACTCCATTCGTGACAAAACAATGCCCTAATTACTGTGCTCAAAATTCTCTTGCATTGCTTACCGGAGTTTAAATATGAGTGAGCCACAGGAACCTGCTTGGGGAAGATTTGGGTTCACTAGACAGTAAAGAGCTGGAGCATCTGGAGCGTCAACTGGAGAGTTCATTGAAGCACATTCGGTCAACAAAGGTAACTTGTGAAAAGAGAGACGGTAATCAGAAAGGAAGCTCTCATGAGTCATGAGCATATTTTTGTAATGTAACCCTCTATTGCTTGGATGATTAAATTGCTCTTAATCAATCTTGCAGACCAAGTGCATGCTCGATCAAGTCGCCAATCTCCAAAACAGGGTATGAATTAATTAATTGTCAGCCATTTTAGATTGGAAATTGTTTTCACTTCCGTTCTTTCTTCTTCTCCTTGCTCAATGTTGGATGGTTTCTATCTACTTAGGAGCAAGTGCTACTAGAGACCAACAAAGCCCTTAGAAGGAAGGTATCGCACCTAATTACACTTCTCTCCTACTATTCATGTTGCCGTATTTTTTTTCTTGAATCTTTCCTGTTGTACATTTTGACCAAGTATTAACGAGAAACCATGCTTTATACTGAGTACTGTTTAATATTTCGATTTCATAAGATCAACACATGGACATAAACAGATTAATTTGATACTGTCCTCATTGAGCTTGGATTATTATGAGTACTTGGAACTGGGGTGAACACATTGTCCTTAGTGGCTGCAAATGCAAAGTTACCCATTATTGCAATGAAAAATGGTTTCCCGCAATCAAATGATGGATTAAAAAACTAGGAAGGACTTGGCTGAACATGCAAACGATAGCTTCTGTCGCAAGTTATTGCTATCTTAGCACCCTAAATCTTGTTTCTTGGGTTGCATTTTCCTCTCACATGTGCTGCATGCATACTCTTTCTAAAGTTGCCACACCGTTCTTCGAAGAAAATTACCAATGGAAGATTGTTACGTTGTTTTCAAGTCCAATTTTCGGGCCAAATCACGCAAACTTACTTCATGATGTAGGTCGCATTCTCTTCGAACAATGAAATCTTAAGTAGAACTATTTCATTGCCATTCATTTGGTTGCCAAGCTTATAGCATTGGTAGATAGCATAAGAATCTTAGAAGTTGCTTTTCCTGAAAACTTATAGTTGTGATTGTATAATTGTCATTGGATCTGCTTCCTAGCCCTGAGCTTATGGCATAGACCTCGCATTAGTTTAGAGACCTTGATGTCAAGCAGACTAATGGATGCAGTAAGCATCGCGGATTAGTGGCAAAAACAAGAAGTGACTACCTTATTGTGATACCACTGCTTCAAATACACTTATTGATTGGATTTGGAAAATTCTGTACTTCAATTAGCTGGAAGAAGCGGATCCACAAATTCCCTTTCAACTTGCCTGGGAAGTTGCAAGTCACGGCGGTGGCGCCAGCGGCATTCCATGTAGCCTCTTTCCTCCTCAATCAGAAGGGTTCTTCCACCCAATGGATGGCAACCTGTCGTTGCAAATTGGGTGACTACTCACATCCTCATTCCACTTACTCACTAAAGACTACATTTACAGACATCTTAGTGCATCGTGACGCAATGAATGACCGATTAGACTGTCTTTTGTTTTCCTTTATGTTCTTATTTTCCAGATACAATCTGGCATGTCTGGACGAGATGAATGCTTCGGTTTCAAGCCAAAATGTCGCCGGATTCATTCCAGGATCGTTGCTTTGAACATACTGCATAAACTTGGAGGGTGAATCAATCTGGTGAAATTGTGCTTGTGTACTTTTTAATTGTGATTCGCAAGACAATAAGTACATATATTATGGAGTTGTGATGACATAAAAAGAGGAAGGCCACACTTCCCCTCTCATGATCAGAACTTTGATAATGTTTGTATTGGCTTGTAATAGAAACAAGCTAAGCTTTATAATTCTTTTCGAAACCTGCAATATTGAGCTGCATAGCTTACTGTTACACTGTATCGTAAAACGAAGCACTCGCTTTAGTCAATTTATCTGTTGCTTGTGTTGAATGATTCCCTCAGATTTGCCTTTTTAGTGCATGAAGTTTGGTCGATCAATTAGCTATTATCACCCAGAAGTACTGTTAGCCACGGTTATTTGATTGTCGACACGGATGTCTTTATTGAAGTGAAAAGAAATTTCCCACCAATGATCTTGCGGAAGATTGCTCGGCCTCTTGTCGCTGCGTAAATCGATGGGGAAGCATCTGTGTAGCGACGATTACATACTTACTATTCATTATAGCTCATCTTTACACGACCTTCCAACAGCGAGTGACGAGTTTTCATTGATAGCAAAATCACGGGCATTTGCTCAGCAACCCAAAAAAAAAAGCACCAACTTTTGTGTGGGACAATTTTGACCTCAATTTTTAACTTTCAAAGTGTCGCATACAAAGACTCAAATTTTCACTTGGCAGATAACTTTGGCTTAAACTTTTAAGTGTTACGTAAAAAGACACCAATTTTTTCCTTAGAGACAATTTTGGCCACATTTGAAATTTTCGTGAAAAGTGCATACGTGAGGTGGTAGACAAACACTTGACATGACAAGGCTAGTACCATGTTTGTAAAAGTGAATCCCTTAAACCAAAAGAATGTCATCTCCCACATGAAACCAAAACAACCTCGTTTTTAAGCCAAATATTAGGGTTTCAATCCAGATTGAGAGAACTATCCGAATAGGGGTTTATGGTTCTTCACAAAATCATAGCACGTTTCCCTTTCTCTCTCACCTTAGATTTGAGGTCATAGAAGTCGTCAACGACATAGGCGACCTCATATCTAAGGTCTTCAATGGTTGTCGATGACCTCGACCTCGACCTCAACGGCTCAGTGGACGGCGGCAAGCAACACATGAAGGTTATTCAAACTTGAAAGCCGGAATGCCGCTCAATTGATAAGTACGATCATCAATTTCCTCATTAGTTTTAATTTGTCGGCACGTCAAAGGTAACTTCACTGTGTAATGTTATATAATTCAAACATGATTTTAAGAATTCTAACAGCTAGTGAGATGAAAAGACACACAATTACCAACTTTGCGATTCTAGGTTTTCCCTTTATCTCTTCGTCAAAGTTTCCCCCAAACTCGATCGAATAGCGAAAGAATGCTTAGCTTGATACGTTCGAAATGCATGAGTTAGCTCACCGCACCATCTTTCTTTCCATTGTCCCGATAGATTGGATGCTCGAACAATCTGCGTTGTACGTGTCTCTAGCAATGCCCACTGAATCTTTAGATCATGCGAACCCACCCCGAAACCGAAACCCTCCCGAAAAACGAGAAATGTTCATATGCATCGAACTGGCGTGTATCGAATTCGCGAAGCGCTCTGTATCTGGTCGGCTTTAAGCGACGACCACGACGCGACGTCAACATGTTCTTTTCTCAACAAAGGAAAGGTGGTGGGCAGCTCGAATGCTACAGTGATGGTCATGTGGAGCTTGGTGTTGGACCACTCCCCCCTAAGTTTGTTCCAAAGGCATTTCCTTTCTCCTCTCAGCTGTCATCCAAATTTGGCCAATCAAACTGTCATTGTCGACAACAAAGCAAAGCATAAAATGCTTGCGAACATCATACTGTTGCCGGGCCGGGCTGGGCCGGGCCGAGGGGCCCGCACCTCGTGTGAAGAAGATTGTCCCACCCCCCTATCGGTGTCTCTCTTTCAGAGGTCTCATGGCCCTCTTCGAGAGTCGCGTAGGCCGCGTTTTCCTTGCCGGTGTGACAGTTTCGATGTTAGGATCCGCAAACGGGTCCACAGAGCGGCGGACTCGCGAAATTCAACTTTTATTTGATATTCGAAGCGTGTGCGATTAAAATTCTAGAGGGGGACGAAAATTCCGAGTCAAATAATAATGTTGATCTCCTACATCACTTCCATGTACGACGTGAAGCTGGATTTTGGATCACTCAAATTCACAAAAGTGCACTATAGCTAAACTTTACCTAAAAAGGTAAAAAAAATCCAGCTAATGGCGACAAGAAAATAGTTTGGCTTGGTACCTGCGTGGCACTCATAAGTTTTTCTACCTTGGATGCAGCAAATTCGTAAACTTAGGTGGTCCTAGCTAAAGACCTTAGCATCTATATTCACAATCTCGTAGTACCGTCTTATTGACATAGAATTTGCCATATTTATTACTTCATAACATAAGTTAGGTGGTATATCCATAGAATCAGCCACAATGGGTCTATGCTATAAATGAAGATTTATCAGGCGAAGGGAAAATTGTCCAAAAGTCTTAATCTATTGCATTTTTTGCTAATTCAATCCTAAACATTTCAATTTTGCCACTTCAATCATTAACCTTTTCACTTCTCACCAATTAAGTCCGTTCAACCAATTTTGGTCAAAAATTGCTGACGTTAACGCCAGCCGGCCCACACAAAGTTGACATGAATAACTTTTAATAATATTTTTTGAATTTTTTTATTTTTTTACTTTTTTCTATCCTTTTTTTATTTTTCTTTTTTTCCTCCTCTTCGTCCTCCTACAAGCAGTCGTCAAGCCTCAGCAACCAGTTATAGGCAAGGGCCAATGAGGTCGACCTCGCTGACCTTGGGCAAGCCTTGCTAGTCCAAGGCGAGGCTCGACCTTGCCATGGTTGGGCGAGGCTCGACCTCGCCCACCTCGCCCAACCATGGCGATGCTCACCTTGTCGAGGCTCACCGAACCTCACTCTAGCCGATTGTTGACGCTCGGCGACTGGCTGGAGGGGGAAACAAAAAAAAAATAGAAAAGAAAAATAAAATATAAAAAATTAGAAAATGTCAAAGTCCTACTAAAAATTGTCCATGAAGATCGGCCAGTGTCCATGTCAACGATTTCCAGCCAAAATTAGCCGAATGGACTCAATAGACAAGAAGTTAAAAGATTTAATACTTAATTGGCAAAGTTAAAAGGTTAAGGACTGAATTGACAAAAGTGTAATAGGTTTAAAATTTTTTGGATAATTTTCGTATCAAGCGAGCATGCATTATATATTAGGGTTAATACCACAAAAAACCCTAAACCGGTACATCTGTAACAATTTTATCCCGAACTATTTTTTTTACCACAAAAAACCCCAAACTGGTACACATGTGATAAATTTTTCCTAAACTATTTTTTTAACCACCAAAAACCCTAAACCGGTATACTTATGACAATTTTACCCCAAACTATTTCTTTGACCACAAAAAACCCCACACCGGTACACTTGTGACAATTTTACCCCACGAACTAATTTTTTGAGCACCAAAAAACCTCCAAACTAGTACATTTGTGACAAATTTACCCTTTATTAGTGTCCGTTAAATTATATTAATATCACAAAAAATCACAAATTGGTAAACTTGTGACAAACAAATGGGTAAAATCCAAAACCGGTACACATGTCAATATCACGTGTCATTAAACTTAGCAATTTGATAGTAAAATTTAACAAAAACTAACGGAGGGTAAATTTGTCACAGGTGTACCAGTTTTGGATTTTTGGTGGCTAAAAAATTAGTTCGGGGGTAAAATTGTCACAGGTATACCAGTGTGAGGTTTTTTATGGTAAAAAAAAATAATTCGGGGTAAAATTATCATAGGTGTAACAATTTAGGATTTTTTGTGGTCAAAAAAATAGTTTGGGGTAAAATTGTTACAGGTGTACCAGTTTGGGGTTTTTCGTGGTATTAACCCTATATATTAACATTGATATGAACCTGAAATCCAATGGAATCTAATATGATCATATGGAGACAAACATTTTAAATGGTCCAACGTGGTTGTAGTACATATACATTCACCTAAGATATAAAGCTATGTGAAGAATTCATTTTGCATGATACTCTTTTGAAAATCAAATATCTTAACAAGACAATCCTTAGATAGTTATATATATATATATATATATATATATATATATATATATATGTAAAGTTGATTCCATAGCAATCATCTTCATTAGTGTTGCCACTATGATGGGATTTGCTGGAGGTGATTTTCAACTTGATTTCTAATATGATTTTTTCCATGATCTCAATATATTGTTTGAGTGATTGTACGACTGCTAGTTGAGCTGCAGCAAATGATTTTTGTTGGAGGAATACAGCATTTTTGTAATCATCTGGCGATTTGGGTATGGTATGGGTGTTTAGAAGGTTTAACCAATTTAAGACGGATTTTTCGAAAACTTGATCGGTTAATTTGAAAATGTCCCACCATTTCGTTTTGTATCTCCTAACCAGGTGTGGGACTTGTATCTCCTAACCAGATTCGATATGTCACGTCGGCAGGTACGAACAATTCGGCGCTCAGGTCGACAACACGGAGTATTTATGTTTTTCCGTCCCCACTTGCTTTTCTGAGTTTTGCCTCCATTGAATTTCTCTGATACAAAAGAAAAAGTATATATAGAGAAGTCGTGTTAAGGGGAAATTGGATTTGACGAATCGATAAAAGTTAATAGACGCTCTTAGAACAAAGATGTTATAAAATAAGCGAACATCGATTATTATTGGACTTTTTCAAGCGTAAGAACACTGCTTCTATATCTAAAACAAATGTACTTAATTTTTTTTGGCAATTATAGATCGTATTAGTCCTCGCCGAGAAAAAAATTATAGAGCTGTCAATGGCCACTAATCCAAGCTTTCACTCGCACGCTACGGTTATTCTAATGTCTATGAAATTTCGAATGATATTTTCGAATGTTTATCACAATTATAATAATCATCATTATAATCATCATTCTAACAAATTTAAGCAAATGTCATTTTCCTCAAATTGCAAGTTTATGAACTGAAAATGAGGTTGTACCTCATGTAATCGTATTTGAATTTCAAACATCTGTAGCAATGTTTGCAAATCTCAACCAAAATTGGCTAAGTATTTCTTCCACAACACACACACACACATAGATATATATAACTTCTCCACAGAACAATTGCCTTATTAGTTCTTACAATGGTGGAATCATTTTGGCCCAGTGATTGAAATATTACCTGCTCCAATCAAAAATAGGCTAAAACTTTTCCAAACCCATGTTAAACCCTCATCTCATGAATCAAAATTTCCAAGTCTCATGCATTTCCTCATCCACTTTTGAGTTTTATGGGTTGCGGTCTGCCAACGTGACATATCGAATTTGTACGCAACGTATGCGGAAATCGAACTCGAATTTGTATGCTAATCACTAATAAATTATACGGGTAATACAAATATGATATATATATGCTTTTTTTACATATATATATGCTTGTTAGCTTTATATGATTATAATATAAGATGATTACGAATGTTATTATTAGGTTCACAAGGACAAGGAAAGAGAGAGAAAAAGAGCAGACAAAAGGATGAGATGTACATGTCTTCAAGCGGTGGCGGGTTTCATGGATGCACATCTTATTTTAATATATCGAAGCCTGCACGCCTCACATCTCCTAATTCTTCTTATATCATTGTCTTTCGAAGAAAGAGAATACCATATCCTGATGATATCAAGATCCGAACAATGATTGAGATGAAACATTTTAAAGATTTGCTCAGTCCCGATCGAATATAATATAAGATAATTATGAATGTTATTATTAGGTTTCGCAAGGACAAGAAAAGAGACAGAAAAACGGAGGATGAGGGAAAGACAAACTAGACGTACAGGTGAAAAACCGGAAGAGAGGAGGAGCACGAATGGAATGCATGCAGAGAGAGTAAGTTTAATACCGCTGAGACTGTTCCACGAGCGGTGCGGAGCCAATCAGGTGTCGACAGCGTTATTGACGAAACCACCCTGGTTTTCCTAAGACTTTGCCATTTCCACATATAGCACTCAGAACCCACCACCCACACCTCACCAGAGACCACACTTTCTTTCTTCTCTCCTTTCCTCCCTCTCTCTGTTTGCCTGTCTTTTTTGGTCCCTGGGATTGATTGGTGCAGGCTTCTTCTTAAAGAACACGCAGCAGAGACCAGACGGATCTGTCACTCGCTCTCCTTCTTTTGATTCTTGGCAGTTCTTGGTGTGTGTTGGGGGTTGTGAATTGGAGAGAGATAGGATGGGGAGGGGCAGGCTTCAGCTGAAGAGGATAGAGAACAAGATCAACCGGCAGGTCACCTTCTCCAAGAGGAGGGCGGGCCTGCTCAAGAAGGCCCACGAGATCTCTGTCCTCTGCGACGCCGAGGTCGCCCTCATCGTCTTCTCCACCAAGGGCAAGCTCTTCGAGTACTCAACCGATTCCTGGTAACGTTCGCTTGATCATCGTTCGTTCGTTCGTTCTTTCTCCGCCATCTCCGCTGCCCGCCGTTCTCGAGGCTTCTTGATTTCTTTTGAATATCGCCTCGCTTCGTGGGTTGATTGGTGGGTTCTACTTCGATTCTTGATGGGGTTTGCTGGGTTGCGGTTTCTTGCTTTGTGCGTGTTCACGTTTGCGCAATTAACGGTGTCGTGATTGTGTTATCTTTCCAACTCCGGAAAATTTTTCGTTTATGCTTACGCCTGATAAAAATGAAGCACACGATGGATCCTACATCGAAGGTACGATACTTTGAATGTGCGATTGGTATAGCCTTAAGCTTTCTCACCTCCGTGGCTCGATCCCCACCTCATGAAGTGCAAAGGTGCAACACGAATATAAACTCAGGATGGTAATGTGGTGAAAGAGCTCTTGATGTGAATTATAAAAGGGCTCACTTTAAAACTAATTAATTCATCTCAACGATCTTTGTCTTTGACAACGAAGATGTTATATATAATCAGAACTGGGCACGAAGAAAGCATGCTTACTGTTAACTAATGTTAGGACACTCTACAAATCTAAACTGCATTCGTGTCTGTAATTTAAACGTTCGAAAGGACGGATGGTGACTATATACACAGTGATATGTGTGCAGTGTGAACACAAGACTAGGTAAGTTTGCAAGTGATGGTGGATCTGTTCCCTATCCAACATGTGATTTTTGAAGTTCCATGTACTGTTTAACTCCTTGGACTCTACTATCTTTTTATCTTTTTGACTTTGGAGATCAGCTTTCCTCATCAAAATTTGGAGAAAGAAGATATTGTGGGAAAATGCGAACTACTTTTGCCCAATCACCAGCTGGATCTTTTCATAGGGAGGGTTAATTACGCAGTTAAAATTCCTTTCTGGATAACCCAGAAGCCTAATCATGATATGATGTGTTTTCTTGGTTGAGGAGACATGTCTTGGTACATTTGTCTTCTTCCACCACTCGTGTCTATAGCTATGGGGCCACACCGTTGTCCTGGAGATGAACTGGAGAAACATTGAGCATCCTAGCAAATAGTTGTGATTAATTTGGTTCTTGCAATGAAAAGACAAAAGAATCTCCCTTTCAAGCGAAAATTGATCATATGCTTTTGCTTCCCATCCATCGCAATTTACTGTGATGAATCAACTTTCTTTTTTGGATGCCAAGTAAGTCCAATATGCTTTTCTCACACTGTGGCTTCATCTTTGATCTGAATCAATCATTTTTGTGATAATGCATTCATGATCGAGGGCTGGAAAGGGATTAAGAAGTGTCGGCAAATCCTCTATGTAACAACTGTAGTTAGAACTCTAATTAGGGTTTGTACAGAGAGGACACTGAAGATCCAATATAACTCTTGTGGGGTTGGTTAGACATGGGTCTAATCTTGAACGTTAAGGCTCATTGCATGAATTGGGTCTGACTCATTTGAGTCCTAGCTAGAAAGCACAGGTTTTGTAGTTTATGCTTAGAATAACTGCAATTAACTTGCTTTCGGGCAGCACGTTAGGAATTGTGCTAAAAAACTTCATTGACAGGTTTCAATGATTGATTCTCTAATGAAAACGAAGATTAGTAGTGAAGAAGATAGGGCCGGGAAGAATTAAAAAACATGAAAAGCGGCTCAAATCCTTAATTTGTGAGTCTCAAATCTAGGGAAGGATGATGTAAGGAAGCTCCAATTTCTTTGGAACATTTATTCACTCTAAACTGTGACAATGTCACTTGCCGAACGTGATGACACAAAAGGTTGATGACGATACGAGCGTGAAATAACCACTTGACCTAGTGGACAGCTGCTGACATTTCTATGTTGACTTTGGGTAAATAATAATATATACAAGAGAGAAAAGGAAGCATGAAAAATTTCTTTTTCTGGTCCTTTCCCACGAATGGCCTCTGATGCCGATCACTATAGTCCGTATTGTGTACTGTGTCATGTTCAATGCCCTCATGTAGCCACTTTCGATGATCTTCATTTGGTAGTAAAGAAAAACTCTAGCTACGAGTGTGGCTTATAACTAAACTTGCTCGTTATGCTCATTCATAATCCTGTCGATTAACAGCTTTCAATCAATTCTCGAGCCTGCTTCCAAGTGCTTGTCGACGATGATTAATTAGTTTGTAAGGCTAAGTACATGTCTGATTGATAATAATCTCGTTGTCATGATGCGAAGCATATAGCTATAGCCGACTATGCATTCTTCTTCTTACTTCTCTTGATTTATCTGATGACATGGTTTGTGCCTCTTTCTATGTCTAGTAAACTTCTACCATGTGCTGGCAAACTATAGATTTGTTTTCCTTTTGCCAGAGCAAGAAATGTAGATTAATCCAAAATGGATTTCATAAGCACTCTCCATATATATTGACTAGTGAGGGAACTGTAATACCATAGTTTTATCTGCTTGTGTGGTTATGATCTTAATTGGAGGTTTTATTTCAGTTTGCTGTCTTAAAGAGACTTCATCTTTTGTCAAACGGACTAACTTCGTACAACATGCTTCGGTTCTGCTTCTTTTCTTTGGCAGCATGGAGAGAATTCTCGAACGCTATGAAAGATACTCATATGCGGAGCACCAAGTTCTTGCAAGTGAGACGGAATCGACTGTAAGACACCGAACCAAAACCTTTTGATAGACCTAAAGAATAAGCCTCTTCTTCTGTTCATTTTAAAGCTAATCGACCAATGGAGTTTCGGTTTGCATTGCATGCACGACGTTCTCCACAAATCATAGCGGCTCGATTTTTAGTGCTAACCCATCCAGCTGCAATATGCAGAACCCGAATCTGTGCAAATCACTGGACGTGCAAGTCTTTCAATCTGCTGATAAATTAGATACTCAAGAAGCATAGAAGCGAGAATAGCATCATATTATAGTTTTATATATAAATAAAATGAGCTTCTTTTGCTATGACAAATCAGTTAGCACTAAATCCTAGATCATGTGTTTCAGGGTAGCTGGACTTTGAAGCATGCTAAGCTCAAGGCCAGGCTTGAAGTTTTACAGAGAAATCATAGGTATATATATATACTAAAACCAATTTACCGAAAGAACTGAAAATTCATCGAAGCTAACAAATCTTGATATTTGCTTGATTGTTTCAGGCATTTCATGGGAGAAGATCTTGATTCTTTGAGTCTCAAAGACCTCCAAAATTTGGAGCAGCAACTTGATTCTGCTCTTAAACACATAAGATCGAGAAAGGTACATACAAGCAAGATTCATTTCAAAAGCCAATGTTACCATTATCAGGTCCTGCATATGGCTGATTTCACTCTTAACTTTACTGGACAGAATCAGCTCATGCACGAATCAATCTCGGTGCTTCAGAAAAAGGTATGCCTATTAAATTTGTTGGCACAGTATTAGAATTTTTACATGATACTCGGAACATGAATGGCTGTCTTTTTAATGTAGATAGACACATATAGTGACTATATTTAGGGTGGTTCAAGCACAAATAGTTGAACTATGATATCATACACCATATAAATGGGGTAGATAGAACTTTAGATGTGTGAGAGATATTACCATTGCCTTATTGTTGTGCTGTGATTGAATATGTTCGTCAAGTCAACACCAAATTAAAATCCTGCAACCGTTTTTCCAGATATCATTATAGTGGTTGAAGATTTGCTAACTGTTTTTGTCTTCACACAGGATAGGGCATTGCAGGAGCAAAACAACCTGCTTACAAAGAAAGTGAGTAATTAATCTTCTTCAATGGACTCACATTTTCCCTCAAATATATCTGGACATATAACAAATTAAAAGAATTCAGTAGTCATTGAGCTTGCTCTCTATAACCTGTCCAAAAACTAGCTTTCCAAAATATGATGACCAAATTTCACCGTTTCTTGACCAAAGACATATATATGCTAGCTATGACTCGACAAATGGTTTTGTACGGATTATGATTCTATTATTTTTTGGCAATTGTATTGATATAGCAATATTTCTCAAAATCTTGTGAAGCCTTAGCATTGCTTCAAAGAGTTGCCTATCCAGAGAGCTGTTTCTGGAGCTCCTGATCTGAAATGAATTTGCCTGAAGAGCTTCTTGGTGTTTTGTTAGTTTTAAGTAAAATCATCCTTTTTGGAGATATATGATTAGAAAAGAAGCACCTGCTCATGCATTTTTGAAATTTCTTTTGTTGAAAACAGATAAAGGAGAAGGAGAAGGCACTAGCCCAGCAAGCTCAGTGGGAGCAGCAAGACCCTGCCCTTGACTCACCTGCTATGCTACCTCACAACTTGCCTTCTCTCGAGATCAAGTCTCTCTCTCTCTCTCTCTCTCTCTCTCTCTCTCTCTCTCTCTCTCTCTCTCTCTCTCTCTCATATATGTGCTCACTCACGCAGACACATACGCAGGCACATACACTAGGATGCGCTCATGTCTGCACACTCACACTTGTTATGCGATGTTGAAGCCAATGAGATCATCTCTAAAACGTACTATGTTTCCTACACAACAGTATAGCACTTCTCTAAGTACTTATTCGTTTTTGTCCTGAGTCTAGTAGCATTTTAGATTGAAAGCAGCTTATGCAGTTAGTCAAATGAATGCATCTTGTGCAGTTGACAATTGGGATATGCCTCAAGTTTCAATTATCTAAGTTTTGAAAACAATGTGCTGCAAGTAGTTTGACAGATTAGCTGGCTTCTAGTGCCTGCTCTAAACTATAAGATATATGTGGAAATTATGCAGCGGCTCTTATCAAGCGAGACACAACGGGCACGACTACGGAGAAAACCTGACTCATCCGCGGGCCGGTACACTCCTCCCTGCATGGATGCTCCACCAGCTAAATTAAGGCTTTAACATAAAGGGGAACTTCTGCTGCTTTATCTATAATATGCAATTTTGACGTCTGAATGTATGGATTGCATGGCATAATCTTGGCCTCTCGCCCACCCTTGCTCTAGCGAAATAAACTTTGATCTGCTTTTTTGCAGCATTCAGTATTCCTCAGTGTGGTCCTCTGAGTACGTATAGCACGCATTACATATGTGTATACCGATGTACATTTGTGCAAAATCATCTATGGAAATACAGCCATGAAGTAGATGGAGAAGTATATGTAATACCATTGTCAATCTACTTGCACTTCATTAGCAGTAGTAGTGAATTAACATGATTCAATACCTTATTCAAGATCAAATTGATCCTAGTGGTCGAATTATTCCAATAGAGAATGATGACGGGAAAAATACCATAAAAGTTCTAAATTTATCGCGATTGTGTCAATTGAGTCATAAATATTTTTTTTCTTTGCCAATTGAGTCTAAACCTTTTTGCATTTGTATCAATTCAGTCGATTCGGCTAATTTTGGCCGGAAATCGCTGATATGAACTCTAGCAGTCCTTTTTTTAATTTTTGTGGCATGGCCGACGCTAAATTGAACAATTTTAATAATATTTTAATAATTTTTCAAATTTCCTGTTTTTAATTTTTAATAATATTCTTATAATTTTTAATTCAATCAATTCGACGCTGATGTGGACAATTTTTAATCTCTAGACCTTTGCGATCAACTAGAGGCAAAAGCGGACAAGGTCGACCTAGCCAACCACTAGCGAGGTTGCTAATGAGGCTCGACTTCATCAGATCTGGCGAGGTACGCCTTCGCCTCTCACCTCTAGCCAAACGCCAAAGGTCCAACAACCGGCTAGAGGAAAAAGGGAAGAAAAAAAATAAAGAGAAAGAAAAGAAAAAAAATCGAAAAAAATTCAAATATTATTAAAAATTATTCACGTCAGCACCAATCGAGTCACGTAAGACGACTAGCATCCATATCAGCGATTTCTGATTAAAATTTGTCAAAATGACTGAATTAGTACGAATGCAAAAAGTTTAAAAAAGATTAAGGATTGAATTAGTGCAATCATGAAAGGTTTAGGATTTTTTGTTTTTGTTATTCTCCCTTACGATGACTACGAAGGAGAATTTCTACCGACATTTTCCGTTCTTGTCAATCCCATCATCATTCACGGAATTGAATTCCAACGGGACATCTAGAACCCTTTTCTATGTGGTCGACTCCTTTGTCCTCAGCTAATAAGAAAACGACGAGTGTCCTCGAATGTCTCCTGTAATTTTCTCGGTCGTCGACTCCATGATTACACATGGTTGAGAAGAGGAAGAGGGGAGGAGAGTGGTTAGCAAACGACTACGTGGTCGAACAAAAATGGCTCGCATCCAAGTCAAAAGAAGATAACGAAGCAACGGTGGAGGAAATGCATGCAAAGTCACCTAGGAATCTGATAGAGAATAATATTACTTGTATATCTACTAAAAATTATACTAGTTCTCAAGGTCGTGTTAATGTATGAATGGTTTGTTTCATTTTTTGTGATTGATATTGACGTTCGGAAAAATGCGTATATGAATGTGAATAGTCTAATTGAACTATGTGCGAATCATGAACCATTTTCACACGGTAAAATCGTTATCTTAAAGTTTACAAAAAAACACCATGGAGCAAAAAGTCGGTGGTAATGGGTCCTTACCCGAAACTACATAATCAGAGCGAAGTAATTGTGGGTGATTATCACATTTTGAATTAATGAGTTAGTGGCATGCATTTCTCTAATGGCTTTGATTTTTTCGGCGAGTCATAAGAGTTTGATTATAATAACAGGTTTTAATAATTCCACGTGGGAGTGAGATAAAGGTGTATTAAATGTCTCTCACTCATTTCTTTGCCCCCTCTACCCATCCATGGCCACCACCCACAGCCTCCCAACCAGCTTCGACTCGTCGCCACTAACGAGCTTGTCATGGTGACAAGCTCAACTCGATCTTAGCCACAATCTTGACCACTGAGTTGGAGCTCCTTCGTGGCTAAGTTCAACTCAACCGGATCTCAGCCATGGAGTCCCATGACCAAATTTGGAGAAACGGTTCTTGCGTCTCTATGTCTCACTCACCTTCTTGCAAGAGGAGCCATATCTTCGTCCATTGGGCCCCGGTCTTGACGTCGACCAAGAGGGTTGTGGTGACGATTGGATTAGTGGTTGATTTTGCACAATGGTGATGCCTCGGGCAGCTCGAACGTTCATGAAAGCTCAAAGTTCATAATAATCGACATTCAATGCCGCATGGATATTCATATGTTTACCAAATATTGCATAAGATATTAGATATTACATTTTTTTCCAATCCAACTTGTATCATATTCGACCTTATCTTATACGATAAAAAAGTTTAGACGGCGAGATGAAATTTAGAGTATTGAAAATAGCCCCGAACAGAAAATAAAAAATCTGAACACCAGTAATTAACAAGAAATGACATCGTTCAGAGAAATTCATCGACAATGGGGATGCTTTGACTTCGTGTCCTAATCCAAACAAAAAACTACTAGAGAATTGGACACGTCGGGGCATGACAGATGAACAGGAGCTCCAACCATGAGTTGACTTTGAGCTACTTCCATTTAGATGGTCTTAAATTCACTCATTTGATTATTAATCGATTCAGGAAATTTCTGATGTGATAGTACGACCCGTCTGACCCTTGATGTGTCCGCTACTGCATGTACAGGAACGATGTTTGACCTTAAAAGGTTGGTGCTGTCCTTTTAATTTGTCCCCTTCTCTTGTGTAATTAATTGATTCATAATTACAAAAGAAAGGCGCTAGACTCTCGGTGTGAATTGTGTGATCCAAGGCTTGATTGGCGTCGAGCTCGTACAAATGCAGAAATAATGCCAAGACGGAGTAATGAGTTGTGTTGAAAAAAACCTCATATCGAAAAATTAATATAACGTGGAGCAATAAATAATTATAGCTTATACATAACTCATTAATTTAAGTATTTTTAGTAAAAGTGTCTTCAACGAGATATATAGATGGACATGAATTCGAGCTCCCTCTCCATGATCTTGGATTTTTCCTACACATTGGAATCACAAGGAATAGATATGATGCAGTGAAAATGGATAAACACGAACTGCAATTCGTGATATACGTAAGAAGTCATTATTTGAATGTAAGCTCGATTCAAATTCGAAGAAGTATCTAAATCCATTTTTAGTTTGAACGAGAATTTAGCAAATCAACGTATCAATTGTCATATTTAATAAGGGCTAATTCCCTAAAATATGCCCCCCACATTAGGTCCAATCATAATTCCACCGAGAACTTTATTTTTTCTCAAAAAAATTCCCTAACTTTCGCTTTAGCCCCAAACCTACTCACGCGTCAAACATTTGCCACCGGTTTCTTCAAGATTATCAATATCGAGAGATTGCCGTTGCACACGAAGGTGAGGGTTTTGATGAAGAAGTGGGTTTTAATAATGTACCTCTAATTAGTCTTGACATTGATAATTTTGAAGGCATTAGTGGTAATTCTTGGACGCGTGAGCAAATTTGAGATTTGAGTGAAGGGCTTCGTTTGGGAATTGCATTCCAAAGGGGCTTTAACATAAACACCGTTTGGCAAATATTTTGGAGAGCTTTGGCAAGATGCAATTGCATTTCCAAAGGCTTCTAAAGCCCTTTGGTCCAAGGCAAGTACGAAAGTGCTTTGAGCTTTGAGTATTTCTAAAATGCAAATACATTTTTTTCTAACTTTGCCCTCGCTAAACTTTCATAATTTCGGAAATGTCCCTATCTCACGCGACATCACCTACAAGGATTCAAGTCACCAACAAGGCTAGATCTAGTTGCTTGCCAACCTCGCCTAAGGTTGCACAGCTTCAAGCGAGATGGCCTCACCAACTCCCGTCTAGTTACTGAGTTCTTTGTCGATTTTGAGTTTTTTTTTTCTAACAAAGATGTGATTTTTCCAAACACCATTTAAACCAAAGTTATCTGTCAATGTACTTTTAAATTACAATTTATCAAACACTACTTGTATTCCGAAAAATCCCTTTGAATTAAACCTTTGCATTTTCCCAAAAACTTATATTAGAAGCCAAACCAAACGCACCTAAAGTTAAGGAATTTTTTAGACAAAAAAAAGTTCAAGACAAAATTATTATTAGACCTAAAGTTAGATGTTTTTGGGGAATTAGGCCCATTTAATAAAGCATTGTTGTACCAATAATTGAGTCCAAAACGTGAGTACCAATTCGTGCACTCTTGTAGATGATTAAACCCAAACGTGTGAACCATTTAAAATACGTGTATATATATGTGTGTGCATTCATGGGAATTGGCATCATCTCGTTCTGGATTCAGATTAGTCAACATCTGTTGGAGAACATGGTAAGCACGATCAACGGATGAAGCCCACACAACGTTGGAAAACACAAGAAACAAACTCGACACCAAGACAAGACTTTTCTCTATTTAATAATGTCCTTCCTAGAAATACTACATCCTATATAAAGTCAAAACCACAATGGCCCCCAATAAGATGTGTGTGTAAGAAGCCATATAAATCAAATCATATTCTAGTTTACCAATGAACGAAGACACCACAAAAGAGAAAACATGAAGAAGTTGCGTGTCAGATGGCCGAGATTTTGCACGGCTTGTGCCGTCCGCGACGGTGGTGCCGGACTCAAGATCAACCTTTGCTCTTTTCGGAGCAGCAGCAATGACAACGAGGCCCCAAAACCTGGATTCTCCGGCGGCGGTGAAGGCAGTGTCCCCTCAGGTGGTGCCACCAGTGGCAGCGGCAGCGGCAGCGGAAACAGGGTGATGGTGCTGGTGGACTCTAGCCTTGAAGCAAAGGGCGCACTGGAATGGGCGCTCTCTCACACTGTCCAAAGCCAAGACGACACTATTGTTCTCCTTCACGTAGCTAAGCCCTACGAAGGAGGTGAATTGAAATAATTGAGTTTGCTTTCTTCTTTTTATGACGTCATATATGAAAAGTTGGAAATTTTTAGATAATTTGGTGGTTGAATTGGTTTTTCGTTTGCAGACTGCAGGAGGCAGATTGAAGGGAGGGCTCGGGAGCTTTTGCATTCCATGAAGAGCATGTGCCAAAAGAGAAGGCCAGGGGTGAGTCTCATTTGATCAAGTCATTTCCAACACATGTGCTAAGAACAATGTAGCTAGCTGCTAGTTTGTAGAACACAACGTTGATAGAATCCATAAGCGACGAGAAGAATGTGCCGATTAGTGTTTTAGAATTCGGGCGGGACCGCCCGTTCAATTGGGTGTTGGCTCCGATCTTGGCCAGTTCGATTATGTACCACTTATGAACCGACGTTTTCGAACTGTACCGAAGACCAGTAGTTCGGACTGCCAAACAGCACCTGGTTATTGGATTGAAAACAGCGAAAGAACCGGACCTATACTTGGTTGAATCGGGTGAACCGGCCGGTTTGATACGGGCTTTGAAATAGTGGTACCAATTGGGATGATGAGGCTCCACTTGGTCGCTATGGCCTTTTCATATGCTTGCTTGTTGTCAATGAAGTGGATCGGTGGCTCCCCCTTCTTTGATCCGTCTGCTTTGGGCCTCGAATGCCTTCAATCTCATGATCATTATTGATCCTTTTTCTCTTCCTTTTTTTAAAGGTGCAAGTAGAGGTGACCATAAGAGAAGGGAAGAATAACAAGGGTCCCATCATAGTGGAAGAGGCCAAGCAGCGGCGGGTGTCGTTATTGGCGATCGGCCAGAGGAAGCGGTCGATGATGTGGCGGCTGACGAGGCAGTCGTCTGGGAGGTGGCTCCGCCGTGGAGGAGTGGTGGAGCACTGCATAGAGAATGCTACTTGCATGACCGTCGGTGTGAGGAGGAACAGTAAGAGACTTGGTGGGTACTTGATCACCACAAAGCGTCACAAGAATTTTTGGCTTTTAGCTTGATTTATATAAATAAATAAGTACTCGCCCCAAATTGTTTATAATTTATGCGAATTAGAATATGCCATGGGGTTTGTTGCAAGTGTTCATGAATTCATGAAAACGTATGTATAAATTTTCTCCGAATATTATTTATAACTCCCTTGAAATGTATGTGAATGTCTTTCTGATTTTCCCGAGTGAGAAAATAGGACACAATCTTTGTACTTCCATCTTGTTTTGCAATGTCTATGTAGGTATTATCATTTGCCAAGCAAAGACAAAAACGTGATTAGTCATATATCTTGGCAAGTAGGAAAATAAGGACGCGAATGATAATCATTTTGTTCTAAAAATAGATTTTTGGCCTATTTCTTGCACGAGTTCTTGAACCAAAATACATGTTTGATAACGACATAAAACTTCTCTTCTCAGAACAGAAATTCGTTTGATAACACAAAATTTCTCCTTCTTATGCTCTTTTCCATTTATCGACGGGTAGCAGCCGGTAGGAGGCGATGGTCGACGAGAGGCCAGTGGGGGGTGGCCACGGTGGTCGGCGAGCGGCCCTGGGGGGGGGGGGCACTGCGGCCGAGTGCTGAGGAGGCGAGAGCGAGCGATGAAAAGAGTTTTTATTTCTCTTTTTGTTCAAGAAATAGAAAAGTAGAAAATTTTTACTTCTCATTTCTGTTCCAAACTTATTTCTGGACTAAAAATTTATTCTAAAAATAGAAAGATGAAATTGCGTTATCAAATGAATTTCTTTTCCAAACTTATTCCCGGGAATACAAAAGATTGAAAAACAGATAAACAGAATGATTATCATACAAGCCCTAGTCAATGACTTTTATTTTACAAGGAATCATTTGTGTAGAGAAAATGCAACCAAATTAACATGGCCATAGCTCCAACAAGATATTAGGTAGGACACATATTACGCATGATCCTATACTTTTTAATTCGTCAAGTATAGTCTCAATTTCAGTTCTCAAGCAAAATGTCTAGTAAGATTTGACTTTTATCTAATGTCGAACACCTTAATTCTTTTAGAATTATAAACCCACAAGCCATTTAAATATATAAAGTATTTTCACAGCTTTTTAAAATAAAGAAATATTTTATTTCGATGAAAAAAAGTCAGAATATTTTGACGATTTATAAGTAAAAGCAAACACATTCTTTAATTACTTTAAAAAGCGCACGATAAATCGAATTTGACAGATTTGATCCTCCAAACTTGATTCGTTTGAACGACGATAACAGTTAAATTCCAATTTTTACAGAAAAGCCTAATCTATTGAACAATCAGTTGGCCCCATCATCACTCAACGTACCATGCCATTAGGTTATAAGACTCTGCAATAATATCCACGCATATTCATCTCAACACCTTTATTTTATTGTAAATGTTAGATTCTCATATCAATCAACAAAAACATAATTAAGTATATAATAGTTAAGTACCATATATTATGTACAGCAACTGAGATGTTTGAAATTACACTTACTATGGAAAGCTACTGAGAAGTTCGAAATTACCACTTATTATGGAAAGCTACTAAATTAGGTAAAAATCTGCATAGTTTTATACTGATATGTTATACTTATTATTCTATATGATAATGTACTTATCATGCGTGGGAATTACTAATAGGGAAATGATTGGGTGACGGTATTTAATCTACTGTGAGAATATCATTCTGTTGTGGATCACCAAAAAAAATAACAATAGGGTTCACTCCTTCAAGAATTGTAACTCACAACATATCGTTACTCTCACTATGGCCCAAAAACTTTTATGCTAACAAAGCTCATACATTATTACTTAATTTTGAGTTATTATGACAAAGTCACTAACCATGTGGAGACGCTACTAATTACTTATATATTTCAAAATCACTAGTTGCGTTGATGGGTATAATATGGTCACCTTTTCATATTATTAACCATGTGGATGATTTACTAATAAAATGGTAGGCTGAAATTTTATTTTAATGATCTTAAATTTAAAAAAATAATTCTAATACCATCTTGAAAGTTTTAATTCCCTAAAAAACCTTCAACTTTAGGTCCAATTCTACTTCTGCCCGAACTTTTTTTTTTTGGTCTAAACTCTAGTCCCAAATATGCCCACTCTTCCAAAAATTGCCTCTAGTTTATGCAAAATCATCAACAATGGAGTAAATTAAAGGTTCATTATCATAGCCTACGTTTTCATTAATACCCTCACATTCATATAAAACAACAACAGCCTCCTGATGTTGATAATCTTGAAGAAACTGGCGGCAACTTTTGGATGCATAGGCAGATGTGGGATTAGAATAAACGTTGTGTTTTTTTAGACAAAAATATTTTAAGGCAGAAATAAGATTGGACCTAAAGTTAAGAATTTTTTTAAAAATCAGCTCATTGTGAAAAAACTAACAAAAATTGCCCAATATATTTGATACTCATTTTTCTTCATGTAAAAGAGTTCCTAATCACACCGAATAGTTCCTAAACATCATCGAATTGATTAGTAACTTTTCATGGAGAAAAGAGCTTTTCAAGATAACTTTTTGATATGAAATAGGTAATTAAGCATTAATACATCTACTAATTAAGGAAAAATTGATACAAACAGTCCCTGAACTTTAGTATAATGTGTAATTTGCTCATGAACTTTTAATGTATTCAATGTAGTCTCTGAACTTTAACTTAATGTTTAATGTGGTTCCTAAACTTTCGATTTATTTAATATAGTCCCTGAAATTTTGGTACATGTTCAATTTAGTCCTTGAACTATATGAAAATATTCAATGTAATCCTTGAACTTGAATTAATGGAAGGACTATATTAAACATTTTTATATAGTTCAGGGACTAAATTGAACATGTATCAAAAATCCATGAATCACATTGAACATTAAGATAAAATTTAGGGACTATATTTAACAAATTAAAAGTTTAGGAATCAAATTGCATGTTGGGTTAAAATTCATGGACTGTCTATGTTGTTATCTCACTAATTAACTAGAAAAAGTTATAGTATCTCAAGTAGAACAGATGTCACAAATATTGAAGAAGAGAGGGAAGAACGACTCCCTTCCCATGGGCTTCATGAGCATTTTTTTTTTGGTCAAAAATGAGAAGTTTTTTTCTTTGTCAAAAGTCAAAAAATGAGAAGTTTATTAGTTGAATATTTACATCTTTAGACTGGAGTCATAACTACTTATCATATTAAGGGATCGGTGTTATAATATTAATGGAAGGTGGTGTGGTGGATTCTCTTCCTCGTTACTCAGAAAAAGCGACCCCCCAGTTCAAGAAGCGAAGAAAAAATAAAGAAAATCAAAGGCTCATATCCTCTTTCCAACAATATATATGTGCAGTTATAAGCGATAACAAATGAATATGTGAAAGAGGTAAAACTTCATATCTTATTGAATCCACTAAAAATTCATGGCAAAGCACAACTAATCGTATGATAGAGAATCATATACCCTCTTGCATTCTCATTTACACATCAAAAATTGAAGAGGTAATTTCGGTAACAATTTATAGAGTTCGACTATCAGGAGTACTCGTAATTCATTGTTTTTATAAGAAAGAGCCCTCAACCTTCTTTCTCGTTTTAGGTTTGCTCACCTTTTCGAACAGAAGAAAGCAGTACACTGAATGCTCGTACTAAAATAATTTCAAACTACTCACCCTAATTAATATCATTCCATAATCAAGA